>OX637865.1:7919004-8321504 GCA_951802705.1 Netelia virgata
GTGTGGAATGGAATTTTCCAAACCTCCCCCGAAAACTCGGTTACATACGAACGCCATTCTCTATTCTCCATAAATACATACATACAAATACATACATACATACATACATTCATACATACATACATACATACATTTACACTATATACATGTAACGTATTGTCTTCTGCACGCTCGCTTGAAATCTCCAGATTCGGTGTAACACGGCTTTGCAGCCTTCCCACACAGACGTCCTAACACAATACTGAAATACAACATATATATATATATATATATATATATATATATATGTATATACAAACGTATATCGCTTTTTGGGGTATGATGCTGGAATTTAATCGTACACGTACTGTACGCAGTACATGCGATACAGTACCAGTGTACACATTGTACCCTCGTGTATATATATAGATTGTATTACGAGGGTGTAGAACTCCTCGAGGGTGAGAGATTGCCAACCGAATGGTATATACCGACGTGACACGAAAGCAGTGCGCGAGACAGAGAGGGTTTCCCCCTCCCTCTGGTACACGAGGGCTTCGTGCTAATTTGCAAGTGTCACGGACAGATTTGCTCCGAATTACGCCTCTCCGCGGACTGTGCGACGCCCCTCGTGCAATCCTCATCCCCACCACAATCCTACTACTACTACACCGTTCATGATCCTTCCTGGATGATGTACGTATTCGTAAACCTTCGTACACATTCTCCTATTCCTAACTTCCTCTTCTCTTCTCTTCTCTTCTTCTTCTTCTCCTTCTCCTTCTCCTGCTGGGTTAAAACCTACGGGCTCAGCGTCGTCGTACGTGGCGCCAGAAGTTCTCGTCAATCCCAAAATCCAAACGGAATTAAATTTACGAAACAGTATGTATGAATTTATTAAACCCGGGAATCGTAATCTTGCCACCTAGGAAACTACCCTCGTGAAATTTTCCACCCTGGATATTTGTATATTTATCGTTGTTTTTCTTTTATTCGATATTTTTCTGTTTTTACTTTTGTTATGTTTTATTACCTGATATGCTGTACTTCTTATTTTGACACTGATAGTTCATCTTTTTTTCTTTGTTCCGTTTTGGTTGTCGAGTCCATATTTATCTTTTTTTTTTCATCGTCGATCGGCTTTTTTCCGTTTTTCTTTTTCTTTTGTGAAAATATTTCTACGCTGTTGATTTTAACTTTCGACGATCCTCGTGTCAGAGTATATGCGCGAAATTGTCGTGAAACGAGGGTGAGTTTGAAAAAAAAAATAAAAATAAAATATATATATATATATTTTTTTTCATTTATTTATTTTTTTCATATATTTACGCGTCGAATATATATATATATACATTCAAGGCGTTCGGCGCGAGCGCAAATTGTCACGTTGATTGCGTCTTATCATAATCGTAACTCGGTTGATCCAAGCTCCGCTTCGCTTCCAGCATAATATCGATCCTCCTCCGGCTTTGATGAACACCGTGGCTGCCTGCGCGATATGAATTTTCCTTACGCTTGTAAACACCGCGAAGTTTATGCAGCTCTGCTATATAGCATGTCGCGAACAAGCCAACGACAATACATACACACAAATACATACAACCCTTATAAACACACACACACATATACATATATAAAGTCTATTTCAAGGGGTAGGTAATAAGGGTAGTTTCCGGTTTTTTTTCCACACGTACTTATCGTCATCGTTTACGCGACGCGAACGATTCGTTCTCCAGTTTAACACAGTTTCGTCAGATAACAAAAGAAAAAATGGCAAGAAACGCATGATTTTTCAAGCGAAATTAACGTTTCGCGCGAATATCCAGGTTTTTTTTACCCCCTCCTCGCTTTACAATCTCCATTATCGATATTGTCATATTGTTTAAAAAAAAAAAACTGCGAATGGTACGGAACGTCCTTAAAGATCGTGGGATCAACGTAGACACACGAGAGTCCGCGTACGTGCTTTCATCTCGGGAACGAGGTTGAAGAAAAAAAAAAAAATAAAAAAAAAAGAAAAGCGAGGGTTTGAGCAAAAAATAAAAAATCAACGAAGAGGAAAAAGAATTCTCGACCTCATTTATGGTCCGCGTGTCCGGGATTAGCGTAGCGAACTCGTCGTCGGAGTTCAGCCGGGGACTTAAACTCTTCATGAAATATCAGTATATTACACTTTTTTCCCTCTCGTCGTCTCTCTCTCGCCTCGTCGTCTCTATCCAGCTTGTGCTGTTCCCGTCTCGGACGAGATAGTAATCGTCTCGCTTATATATATATACACAGAGACACCATATATTAATATATACGGTACACTTTGACTCGAACGAGATACACCTTAAGGAAAATTGTCTCGCGTGCTTCGCTCATTCTCCTTCTCCTCCTTACCCCCGTATAATAACACGCAATTTTGTACGATATTAAATACATATATACATCGACCTAAGGATATATATGTATATAATGACGAGTTTAAGGGTGGGGGTTGAGACTCGCGGATGGAGAACGGAAACTTCGGGTATTATGAGACCCCCGTGGCTCGACGAACTCTGATCAAGGAATGAATACACATTGTTATTAGATTAATTATTAGACGGTTATTAGTGCGTCTAATATATATATATATGTTTGTGTGATACATACGAGGAACAAGGGGTTGGTGCGCCTGAAGCGTTCGTCCGAGAAACATGAGAATACCGCCAGGTGGAACCAATAAGAATATATATATATATATACCTAGTCTCTAGTAGAACATCTAGGATGGTACAGTTGGGGGTTGGTTTCACCAGCCACGAAGGGGTAGCTCCGTCGTTCGAGGTTGGTTGCCAGTGGCTGAAGCCGAATATAGTCGTATAATAAAGCTGTACGAATGAATACGTAATTTAATTAACTTCGCGATCAGAAATTCAACTGCTTATTGAGATATTAATATCGTTAATTAATTTACGTCCTCTCCCATTAAAAATATCCCTCGAATCATGAATTTTTGTTTCTCGAAACACGAAACTTTTTTAATTCGCGCGTATTTTTCGAACTGGAATAGAACGAGGACACGTTTTGATCGGCATACGTGCGTTTATTTCGTTGCGTGAAAATAATTTTGTTGTCTCGTTTTTATCGAACATGGATTTTTTTTTATATTTTTTTTTCGAACGAGGGACGATATTTCATTTTTATAGCAAGATCTGTTTTTTATTTTTTATTTATTTATTTATATTTTTTCGTATTTTTCTGCAACTCGGTATTAAAATTTCTTTACTTCTGGGTCACCCGGTATATGCCCTTTCCCGTCGAAATGGGTCAGACGGGGTCAAATGTAGCAAATCGAAAAATCGGGTGGTTCGTACAATCGTAGATGTTTCATTTGAGACGATGGCCGAACTCGAAATTCTTTTACGTCTCCGTATTCTTTCTTCAATATTTATATATATATATACCTCGTATAAATAGAGATACAGCGTACTTCCGAGTCTCTTTTATCACCGTACCTCGCAACGATACTCACACACCGTGTCGGCCATGTTTACTCGCGAAACGTTTGCTATTCGCGACGACATTGCATCCAGGGTAATTCCATTTCTCTTTTTCTCTCTCTGCCCCCCCCCCTCTCTCTCTCTCTCTCTCTCTCTCTCTCTCTCTCTCTCTCTCTCTCTCTCTCTCGCTCTCTCTCTCTCTCGATGTACGTCTGGTCCTCTCTCGTCTCACTTCGTACCCAGAACCATTCTCGGTATTTTATCCACGTGTTGGATCAACTTCCACGGCTACCCCCCCCCCCCCCCCCCCCCTCCCTCGCTGTTCGACCTCCTCGAGTTCTCGCAAACTCTCGACCGCGAAGTTAACTCTTCGCGCATACATTTCCTTTGCCGAGTCGTGTTTTTGCGGGGAGAAGAGAAAATGCGGGGGCGAACGCGAAGAGGCCGCGTTACTTCGCGGTCAGCGCATCCCCCTCCTTCCCCAAGCTTCACAATATACGTATATCTAGGTTTAGGTCAAACTTTACCGATTGAGATAGACGATAGTAACATTTTATTTGTCGATGACTCTTCGACGTTTAAATAAAAAAAGAGAATTAAAAATTTGTTTTAGTTTTTTTGCATTTCGGTCGATCACGTTTTTCAACGATAATTTGACTTCGCGACGATGTTTAGACTCGAATTAAAACTTACTTCGATGCTAATTTAAAGAAAAATTTGCACTATTCTTCGCTCTATCGATATTCGTTCAGTTTCAAATTTGTGTGAATTTTTCATAAACGAAATTTCGCAAATTTTCGTATATTCGATTTTCTCAATTTTGTCAAAGTTTTCTATCAATTCGAGAGGTGAAAAATCGAGATAAATCGAGATGGTAAGGAAAGAGCAAAGTTACGCGCGATCAATTGAAATTTCCATTCGTTGGAGAGCATCGCTCGAGTCTTGGCCCGACTTTGCACACACGGTGGTCGGCGTTTTCTTAAACGCGCGAAGCCCTCTCTTTTGTTGCTCGCTTTGAAGGATTCACGCAGTGTGAGCTCTCTCCCCCCCCCCCCCTCCCTCCCTCTCTCGTTTTCTCTCGATTGTTGATATTACCGAAGGATGCAACGTGGTATTTCGATGGCCGCCTGTGCGCACGGTCGCACGCGAACGTACCGGAAGCTCTTTGCCGAGGAAAGAAGAAGAAGAAGGGATCGAAAAGGGTGCAGGGGGGAAGAAGCTCATATATATATATATATATACAGGTATATATATATATAGAAAGGCAAGCTCGTAGCGAGGCAGTTCGATGCCAGAATCGGCCATTTTATATATACCTATATGGTATATACATCTACGACGATCGTCTTGGAATCTTTTAGTGCTCGGTGCACACTCTTTGTACATTATATATATATATATATATATATATATATATATGTGTATATACGTGTACATGGCTTATATAGTAAGCGAGAGATAGAGAGGCAGCGGAGAGTAGGGAAGGTACGCGCGGATGCTCGCGGATCACCCGCTTCGGTTGCTCCGGAAAGTTTCCATTGTTGAGATCCCTCTCTCTCTCTCTCTCTCTATTTCTCTCTCTCTCTCTCTCTCTCGCTCTCCCTCCACTCTTTCTTCGAGGAGGAAGTCTTTGAGACCGGAAAGCTGTGCGGGTTCATCGTCTATTCGTCTTTTATCGCGGGGTTCACGGAGAAACGTGAAAAGCGAGGGGAAAATGTCTGCTCCACGAGACAGGATGTATTAGCGCGAAGGATTCGTTGAAAAAAATCTCGAAGAACATTGACCGACTCGCGTTAACCCATATTCGTCGCTATTATGCTCTCGTACCCTTCGTCGAAGAGAAAGTTACACGCCAATTTTATCGAGGATTATTACGGAATATTTTTTATCCGGTACTTTTCTACTTTCTACCTGAGAATTTTCTCACGATCGAGTCCTCGACTCGACAATTATTAATTAATGATTTATCGATAATTCGATAATCGATAGATTTTTCAATCTTCGCGTGTTTATCGTGCCTGACTAAGGTATTTCGCTCCAGCACTCGCGATGCAAGTCGACACCATTGCTCGTGACCTTTTTTTCTTTTTTCTTTTTTTTTTCCCCCGAGAGTGACTCGAAAATCTCGTCGAATTCTCGTGAAAAGCCACGAGAGAATTTTCCCTCGGGGCAATTGCCGGGCTATCGACGACGACAGAAAAGCGAGATAGGGAGAGTCAGAGAGAGAGAGAAAAAGAGAGGGGGGGGGGGGATAAGGTCGAAGCGTGAGATCGACGTACGTGGCAAAGTTCGCGCTGATAGCGTTGGCGCGGGCACCACCCCGATGGAAAGTTGGCTGCGGGAGAGTTTCCGCGATGGGGTGGTTCCGATTATTTGCACAACGCCCTCTCTCGCGCGAATTTCGATGTCAACACTCGACTCTCGCAACACACATGCCCAAAAGTACGTTCAACTCGGCTCCTATACGTTTTCTTATCAGTCGTATTCCTGTTCGCACATACACAAATACATATATACATATTCATTTCCCGAAGACTCGAGCGACCGTAATTCGTTTGAGAATGTTTCGCCTTTTTTTTCGTTACTTTTCCCATATTTTCAAACATTTTCCCACCTCGGTTTCGAGTTATCGATTCGTCATGAACCGTTTAGCCGGCGATAGCGTACCGAACGATAATAATCCTTCGCGCGATAACAAACTTTTTCAAACAAAACAAAAAAAACAAACCAAAAAAGATCGAAAATACGATACGCGAAAGCTTCGCGAGATTTCATCGTTCGACAAAAGCGAATCAAAGGTAATCGGTCGAGCCCTCGCGTCAGAGTCATCGGAAACCGAGCTTCGGCTCTAAAAATTTCCGACAGCTTTTATCACTCGCTGTAAATGACTTAATAACGGATTCGCTCTAGCTTCGCCGTTACCATCGTTGTAATAGATTTTTGGGCTGATGCCTACGACAATATAACCGCGAAACTCGTTTCTCTCACCGTTCGCAGTAAACATTATTTTCGCCAGAAACTCGTTTTTCGTAAGATTGCGATTCGAACGCGATCGTCTAATTTTTCTCAAAAAAAGAAAAAAGTCATATCGATTCTCTGCCGTTGTCAGGAAAAGTTCAAAGATCGTTCAATAAAAAAAAACACAAAAACAAAAAAATCGTTTACAATTTTTTTCTTTCTTTCTCACTTACCGACCGTCGGTAACCGGGCACATCTCCCGAGAACACGTAATAAACAGCTCGGGATTTTTTCTCGATACGCACGCGACTGAAGAACCCTACCGAGTCCCGCATTCCGCGCACCCTTACGTAACGCCGAAGGCTTTTTACGAGTCGTTCGCTCGAGCCGTAACGAAATGGACGTACGACGTGGGTACCTATGGTTGCCACGGCACAAAAGCGTACGCCACGAAAGGGATATTCCCTGTTCTCGTACAGGGGATATTTTCGAGTGCCGTTACGGGATTTTAAGTGCCACCATTCTTACCTCTTCCAACCGCCAAACGCGACCTCGCGTACCTAAACCACCCGGAGCTATATATGGTGCAAGGAAGAAGAGAACGGGGGTGGTGGGAGGTAGAAGAGTATATCCTTCTGCTCAGTGGGCTTCTAAAGCTCTCATGGTACAAAGAGTCTTGCAGCTCTCCGTGACGAGGGTGGCAGGCACCCATTACCGTTTCATCGATCCAAACCCGGCACACGGTGTCTACCCTACAACATTTTCTGTCTTTCTTCAGCCTATCTTCCTCTCTCTATCTCTCTCTCTAGCTTCGCTCTTCGTTTTCATATATATATATATAGGGATCTCCTGCATCGCGGCCATTGCCGGGTTGGAACTAAAATTTTCATGGTTACAGTCACTTGCACTTCTCGCCCCTCGTTTCTCACTCACCCGTCCCTCCCTTGCCCCGATCCATTCCCGGAGAGCACACTTCCGTTTCAAACTTAAAACTCACCCCTCGAGCGAAGAAACGAGGGCGAATCGTCGAGAAAGAAAATGAATCAACGAATTTGTTACGAAACGAAACTACGAAATTCACTGAAACGTTACGTTTTATCTCGAAATTTTCATCCCCGTCCCTCCTTAATCTTAGCGTTGGCACTTTCTCGTTTCAATTTGAGTTTGTGAAATTTGGGCGCGGGCGTGCGTGTAATCCTGGAATGAAAATCGATTGGTTTTCTTTTTTGTTCGATGAAGGAAGATTTTGGTATTAAGCTTTGTCGATGTCTAATCCCAAGCCCTCTTTCCCGTAGGGGTTGGTATTGTATATATTATCTTACCGAAGGAGTATCACGTCTCTCAATCCCAACTTGTACTTGTCCCGCAACTTCTACGGTAATTTGCATAATCGGTTAGAACAGGGCCCACTGCTCGAGTCCAGCGATCCGACACGGGCGCAATCTTAATTAAGGAGCCGATTAATTGCCGAGTGGTCGCGAGAGAGAGAGAGAGAGGATCTCGTTGTATATACATCAGAGTGATGAAGTTACTACACTGCGATTTCCTACCCGCGAATTCGAACCAACCCCCGTGCGAGCTCTCGTACTTCGATAGGTCGGACACCGTGAAACTCAGCCCCCTTGCGGTCAAACGCGTAAACTCCACTTGTTTTTTCACAAGTTAATCGAATCAGTGAATAATAAAACGATATCAATAAATCAATCGTGAAAAAACAACGTTGTTCACTGTTTCAACCATTAAATTTTATTCTGGAGATAGATTCTTTTTTTTTTCGTTTTTTGTTTCTTTTATCGCTGTTTCCCGTCTTTTCTAATAATCTTCATCGACCCTCTAAACTCTGAAATGTTTCTTTTCACGATAGCGTAGTGAAGAGGGAGAGAGAGAGAGAGAAACCCTCGGTTCATTCATCGACAAATGCTCTTCGAGCTTTGACGTTAAAGTACATCGGTACTAGATTCATCCCCTGTGTACATGCCTGGGGGATGTTTCAGTCTCGCTAACCCCCGTACCATAGCCCTCCTCCCCCTCGTCAAGCATTCTATACCCCTTTAGTTACGAGCGTTGTTCAATCGTGTACTACGTACTTCCCTTGCCACGATACGTAGAAGGGGTGTTTTCGAGCTTCGAAGATACTACCACCATCGCCGTCTCTCTCTATCTTGCTCTCTCTCTCTCTCTCTCTCTCTCTCTCTCTCTATCACTCTCTCTGTCTATTAGTCTCGCTCTCTCTCTCTTATTCACCCTCGTAAGAGTATCTGTTTACGGTGGTCATTGAGCACCACCGGAAATTGTGAAATTTATGCGACCGTTCGCCCCCCCCCCCTTCCCTTCGACCCTTCCAGCTCTACCTCGCCGCAAATAGGAATTCTCGTCTCGTCATAGTCCATGATCTTTTCTCGTTTCACCGTCTTCAACCCCCTGCCCATCTTCACCCTCACTCCACCCCCTTACAATCGATCGTCGTTTATCTATGGGATAAGATAAATTTGTCGTGAATAAATAAAATCATAGATTACAAAAATAGTTGTACAATTTTTTGCAATCCTCCACGAGGAGTTTTGTTATTCGATCGAATAGAAACGTACGAGGGGAATTGTACAACCCGACGTATAATCTACAGGTTCACCGTAGCATCGGGCGTGTCAGACAACAGACGGGAAATTTCAATTGCAAAGTGGCGCGAGAACGTACTGTGAAACGGGACACGTTGGTAGAAGGGCCAGAACGAAGGGAGGCAGAGTTCAAAAAGAGAATTTGTTTAGCGAAATTTCGTGTGTGTTTGGCGCGTTTCTGAAATTACACAGTGCTTCCCAAGTCCTCTGTTTATATATTCATGGGAGCGATATGCAGCTGAGTGTTACGTACCGAAGGTCTGGTACTGTGGTATTCACGGAAAACATTATATGAATGACGTGAGTCACAGATGAACGTGAAAATTTCGTACCAAAATACGAATCGTGCGTAGGTAAACCCTCTGTACGTTATCGTTATTATTATTGTTCTTCTTGTTCTTATTATAACAATATTATTATTGTTATTATTATTATTATTATTATTATTATTATTATTGTTATTATACATTTGCTGAATAAATGCGACGCTTTGTGTCGAGCGAGTAATACGTGCGTTATGTCATGCCCTGTACAGTAATATTCGTGTCATCTTGAGTTTATACGGGACAAGCACCCGCATATATCCTCGCGTACTTGAAAATTCTACAATACAACGTAGCGAGAACGTACGAGGTGTATAAGACTGACTATACATATATATATATATGTATATATACGAGAACATCAACAGATATATATATATATATATATATATATATATATCTGTTGGTGTTCTCGTCTGTTGGAAGCTCACAAAGCTTGACGAAAGCGCGGCTCTCATGGAAAATGTGTACGACGACATAAACGCTCGTGAAACTTTGATCCTTTCTCTCCCGTGTCGTATAACAAAGAGGAAACGAAAGAATCCACCCCCTCCTCCCCTTTTCACGTGAAATCCCTTCGTGTGTCATCGCTCTTTCCCGAATTTTTCGAGAATTTTCCAAGGTTCTTTTTGTTCTCTCACCCTCTTCGGACGATAATAATCATGAAAAAAAAATACCGGTGGAATATCGAACGTCGTCAGGAATGTGCCGGAAATATGCTTCGGGAACTAATAAATTTTTCTGACTTCGAGGTGAACCCATCATTCGTCCAGCGAATGGGGGATGGCGATCTTTTTTTCTTTTTCACCTCGGTATTTCACACGGATACTTCCGTATTTCACACGAATATATCGTCGAATTTTCCTCGCTGTCTCGATCCCACCCTCCGATGGAAAAAGATGTCGACCTTTCATATTGCGAAAAAAATGGCGATCAGTTTTCCCAAGCTCCTTCTTGACCTTTTTCTAAAGATCGTGATCTTGATATTGATTACACGAATCTTAGACGAGAGTGGCGAAGTTTAGAATTAAAAAAAAGGCTATTAATTAAAGTCTGATTTTTAAACGAAACTTCAGTGCGACGATAAAATTAACTAGATTCACCTTCCTCCTGTTTTATCACTGAAAATGTAGAATCGAAAATAAAAACGGCAATTCTCGAAGCAAAGTTCACGATTCGAGGAAAACGATAGCGTAAGAGAGGGAGAGTCTTGAATGATGGACGTAAGACGAAACGTTGGTGGTGACTGTGAAACGTTCGGATTGACGCGAAATGGTGGCTCGGGAGATGGGAGGTGGAGGTTAGGTATGCATAGGACGAACCCACGGCTCGCGGCGGAGATGCGGCACACCAGAGGGCAGGCAGGTGGGGATCGGTCCATACGCGAGGTGAATTATAAAGTTGGCTCGGTCTCGTCGTGGGGTATAGTCACGAACAAAAGGAAACCTTTGCCGGAGCGACTGATTCTCCATTGGGTATTACCGGACCAGCGAGAAGGGTGGAAAGAGAGGAAGAGTACCGAGAGGGAAGCTCCTGTTCCGTCGCGAGAGGGCGCTCGACGCGATTCTCGATCTGCTTTCTCTCCCTCTCTCTCACTCACTCTCCAACGCGCAGGATTGCCGTCGAAAGAGAGAGAAAGAGAGAGAGAGAGATTCGTCCATTCTCTAGGGACACACTTGGCCTACCCCATCGAGCATTCCCCAAAGCTCCTGTAGCGTTCTATACGTGCCTACTTTCGGCAGGATACGTTATATGGATAGCCGATGCTTCAACGTGTACGTATGTACGAGCGGCGATCCTGAATAATTCGGGGCGAGCCTCTCGACCTCCCGGAAACCGTCGGGGGTTGCATATAACTCGAACTCTCTCCATCCCTACTGGCTCGTTCTCTCCGTCAACTTTGATTTTCTTCCTTCCGGACCCAGCCGCTGTCTATGGATTTTCCACCGAAGCATCGCACGGTCCAACGTAGATACGGACCAAAATCATTCCCGTTGGTGATGTTCGCTTTCGTCACAGCCCCACGTTAATAGCTGACAGTAGCAAAGGTCGTTCGTTCCATTTTTTCTATGAAACAAACTTTAAAAATGATAACTCTTGAATCGAGTAATTTCCCTTGACACGTTTTGCCTCGTCGTCGTATTTCGCGTCGTCCCATAATAATGGATCCGAAGAAGCTCGGTATTACCTCGGTAGGTTGGAGGGTTTAATGGCCAAACAGGGTAGAAAAGCTTGCGAATGGTAGCGTTGGAAGGGTATTTTCCATCGAGTCCTGGACCCTTCGGGCTATAAGTCCCCTGGTGTCGTTTCGACTCTCTCGCTACTTCTCCTCAGCCCCTCAGTGTCTCGTTAGGAATAGACACTGCGATGCACGCGTATCGCCGTCCATTTTCCCAAGCGCATCAACGTCATCAAGGGAACTCTACTCCCTTTCAGAGGTGGAATGGTTACGACAAGCTTATCCCGCCTGTCATCTTTAGTCATAAAACCGTACCAACATCTGGACGCATCTGGCACACGTGCAAGAGGAAAGATACCGGAGCTCGTACGTGTTAACTATATAAACTTTACCCTATAAGAGGGTAGAGGGAGGACGATGCATAAAGTCACTATAGGTATGTAAAGGTCTCTCACTGAAGAAACGGGGAAGGTAAATGTCTGAAAGTTCTTTCCCCGTAGAATGAAAGGAGCAAAGAAAGAGAACATGTAGGAAAGAGCCAAGAAAATTGGGGGTAAAGTGGATGACGAAAGAGGGAAATGAATGAGGGAAGAGCGAAATGAAGAAATGGAGGGAAAGAGAAGCGGACGAGCCAGAAGGCACTGTGAGAAAGATGCTCCTGGTCTCCTGCCTCCAACGTAAATCCTGGAAGGGGTGGTTAGTGCCAGCTAAGGTGGGCAAACTAGCAGGTGTGCATCTCGGCTAGGAGAATGAAGGCTCACGGATACCTGGCCAACGAGCTCAAACACTGGCGACTCAGTTTCTACGTTAGTGCGGGGCTTTTGGAACACATCCGCGCCCAAGTGTTTCCAGAGTAAAGGAAGAGGGACGAAGGGAGTGGTTGGGAAACGAGAGGGGGAGTTGCCATTGTGCTTCCACCAAGAAACTCCACGGACAGGTGAGTGCGCGCTCGGTGTAACAATGTCATGTACGTCTCCATTCTGCCTCGCTGGGTTATATTGTCTTTGTTAACTTGGCACACTGTGCTAGGTTCGGTAAGGATCTGGAAGCCACCCTGGTTCCACTAAAGGAACAACTCCCATTCTCTACCTCCCTCTCTTCTCTCTCTCTCTCTCTTTCTCTCTCACTCACTCACTCTCTCACTCTGTTGCCATCTCTTGGCTCTTTCAGTTCTCACCTTTCTGTGCGAAATATATAATTCAATTGGGTTGGTCCTGTCGGACATACTTGACCCAGGGTCTGCCCACTTGAATCTTGTTTTAATAATTACGTAATTCGTTATTTTTATTTTTTGGTCTTCTCATCGTCTAATTATGTTTGGTTCGTTGTTCGTATTTTTTTTATAATAAACCTTAACTAGACTGGTAGATAAATAAGGTGCCTTTCACCCAAACATCGTTTCAACTTATTTTTCTTCACTCGAAACTGAACTTGCCAAGTTCCCTTTACATGGTTTCATTTAATTAAGTGACACGACAATCTCACGACAACGATGGCGAAATGAATGATTTTATTCTCAGTTCGTTCGTTACGTTTCAATTATGACGATTGTGTCGCTCGTACTTTCGTTGGAAGTTTCTATCGCTATCGCTCGACAGGTCGCCAGTCGGTAATCCCGTCGACGACCAAGAGAAAAGAAGCCCTTATGAAAAAAACATCCTGTTTCCTTCTATTTTCCAACGCGAACAACATGTTTTTTCAACCCCTTCAAATTGCTCCAAGAGTATTATTATTAAGTTATTAGAGGTGGTATTATTGTTAAGTTATTAGTTATTATGAAATTAGTCATCGCATCGAGGGTTGTAACAAGATATTTTTAACAAATTTGATCACGCGCTTCCAAATTCTCGTAGAGTCTTCCCACGGTCTGGCCATCGGAGACCAGACGTTAATTTAACGACTCGATCGATGTACCAAAAGCCCCATTGTCGTCATTCTCTTCGCTCATTGTTTCGCACCGCTCGGGGCGTTCCAAGTTCAACATTGTTGCAGTGTCGAATACGTAACCAGTACGATGTACAGAGCTTTACGTGCACGACGATACTACTGGCTGCTTATACAACGATGTTACTTCATGAAAGTGGTCTCTCTCTTACTATGAAACGTACCAGCTCGCGCCTTTTATATATATATATATATATCCCCCCACCCCTCTTTCTCTCTCTCGGCCCTGACGATAATTAAATCTCGATTTCCGAAGTTTTCGTCGAAATTAATTCGAGCCAACGATGAAGTTGTTCCTGGTCAAGTTTTCGTGGAGTTTCGCATTGTACACGTTTTCATCCGATTGCCGTAAAGTTTCGGACTCGAGAGAAACATCCGACACACATTTCAACGGGCAAACACCAGCGATTCGTCGTGGATAAGAAGCTTAATTTTGCTCACCGGGGGATCGTATAGCCGTTGGAAAATGCGACAACGAGATTGCGAGGGATGGGGACGTAGAGACGGATGAATTTTGAAATCGGGGGAGAAACAGGGTCAAACTGACTCGAGAACGCTTCAAAATTTATCATTCACCGGTTGGAAACATCGTTGTACGATTTCTTTGACTTCTCGTTGAAAACATCCGATAACCTTCGACGACCTTGAAACATTCTGAAATAACTCCGAACTCAACGAATTTCATCGAACGATGAAAATACGAAACGACGAATTTTCCCATAATTTCCGTTTCGCGCTCTCGAGACATTTCTACGAAATTGCCAAAAAGGAGTTCGGAGAGGGCGCATCGAGAGCCTCGGGGGATTCGCACAACGAGTATATGTATATAGAGGAGGATGGAGAAAAAAAGCTAGAAACTGAGAAAAGTGGTAATGGAAAACGGAGAAAAGCGGACAAAGGAATAGAAAACTCGAAGAAAAATAAAAAGAAAGTAACGAGTGCTTGTAAAAATGCATAGGGGCCGTTAGACCGTCATCGGTCGAGGGTAATCGGTTACCGTGGCAACTTTTCAGAGGGCGTACGGTTAAAATTGCAGAAAGCAAAGAGAGAAAGAGAAAGAGAAAGAGAAAAGGAAAGAAGAAAGAAACGAGAAATGAGCATACCGGGCCACGGGGTTATAAAGTAGTGAAAGAAGAGACATCTTGTGTGGTTGCAGTAGGTTTCCCTCATGTTTCTCTAGTGAATAGGGCGTCTCTATATATACTTACGTATGGCTACGTCCAATGCTCGAGTCCCAGGAAGACGGAGTACCCGTTACGTTAGTTGAATCGAAGAAAGTAGCAAAATGACAAAGATGGGATTGAAAAAGTGATGTTGGAAAAAGGGGCGAGGGGCTGGAAAAAAGTAGAATATGGGGTGGTGGGTTAGCGAAGTAAGGGAAGGGGATAGTGGTCGTTCCGAGGTTGTCGTTGGGTATGAGAGACAAGGAGGCGAAGCGATCGAGGAATGGAGGAGTTACGTGTAGAAAAGAGAGGAGGGTACACCGAGCACTATGTTTTATTCTCCCTGATACGAGAAGAGGGGTTACAGTTGCGTGACGTTCGGTAGTTTTGCCAAGAGCTCGCCAACTCTCTTTCTCGCAACGATGGATTTCGTTCCTCGCTCACCCTCTCTCTCTCTCTCTCTCTCTCTCTCTCGCATGATGATGGCGTGGCTGGCTCCATTATTCTCGGAAATTCTTACAACCCTTAGCCCCTGCTCTTCCACCCCCCTTCCCTCCCCAACCCTTTCATATCTATATACATAGTCCCACTATCTTCCTCTTTCTCGCTTCCACTTCTCTCGCAATTTCTCAGTCCATGAGCACCGATTGATTTCAACTTTCCCTCTCAACCCCACCGAGTTCATGCCCCACCTTCCCGCCCCTCGACCTCACCCACTATCTCGCTCCTTCAATATAATTATCCTCTCGACGCTCAATTTCGCGCTAACGATTCAACTATAATTATCAATAACGAAGTTGTTGAATTTCATGAAAGAATTAACGATAAAATTACAACGAGAGGCCTCGGGTCTGAGTTCGAGTAGCATTTCCAAAGTTTCCGACTGGTACGAAAGCTTTCAGGCTTCTTCGCGTCATTACGTCACGGAGTATGTCGAAACCTAACCATCCGGATGAAAATTCAGCCGGCACTTTACATGCAAATTCATCGTCGCTGTTTGCTAAAAAAATATACTCTTCCGGTACCGAGTTATCTTGCAACGAATGTTGTTATAGCTGCAGGTTGTTTTTTTCCCCCTTCTTTTTCAAACATTACACTAATTGACCCGGTTGGACAGTTGCCCCTAAAGTTTAAGCTACTTCAAGGTTAAACATTAACCTCCGCTTCATTGACCTGGCGTTATCTCGAGGGTTAATTGGAATCGCGTTGAAGGACTTTTCGAGTATTTTCTAATGAAATCTCTCGTTGCAGAGAACATCGATATAGTTCGACGAAGACGATATTAGGAACGTGATCGACCGATGGGTTAGCGTCCAACCAGGTGAGGGGTTGAGGCAAAGGAGATGGACGATCTTCTTGCTGTCATGGCGATTGTCGCAATCACGCAAACCCCAAAACCCACCGGGCACACCACGAGGGGGTTGGTGTGGAAAGGACGAAAGAGGTGGGGAGTCAGGGAGACGAAGGTTGGTAGGGGGGGTTGAGAGGTGAAGGAATACCACAGAGAAACCGTTGTCACGTTTGCGCCCAATATAACGTCGGGTGATATCTGATATGGATAGGGAAGAGAAGCCGCGTATGGGACGTTTAGGCACGAGCCAAGCATAACTTCTCGTACCCTCTGCGGTATGCGATAATTTGCAAATCCGCAAATACCTCTCACGTGTATACGAGCGAGTTTCCGATTTCCAGATTGATCCTGCGCTACGGTCACGCCCAGAGAGGCTGGATTAGAAGTTTTGTCGTGTGGAGAATAAGAATCTTCATCATTGTTCGCTCAGACGTTTCTTTGAAAGGGTTATTTAGGGAATCGAAAGTTCTGGGTACAAAAAGAAATATGTGATTTTGATTTTTGGGTTTTAACTGGATTTATATTGGTCAAAAGTCGAAAGAGACATCGAAATTTTCCAGTTTTTCTTGTTTTTGGGAAATTAATTGGGGCGAATCGACAATGCGAATGAGATATTCGTGTTATACGGGGATTTTCCGTTTTCGCAATATCTCTACAAAGTCCTTTATAGATGGAAACAAATTTATTGTCCCATCGACCTACTTTAAGTCCAGGAAGTGGATCGCGACTTTGGACCATCGACACTTTCAGCGGTTCGAACCATTTTTTTTGTCTAATAAAACTTTATCGAGGCGTTACGAGATCGGAATTTTTCCGTGTAATACGAATATCACATTGTTCTTTTAGATTTTCGAATAATTACAGACGAAAATTTGAAAAATCGGAAATTCTTCATGTTTTTTTTTTTTAACCTTTGTCCTTTTTCTTACCACAGTTTTCTAATCACCAATGGAGGAGCGACAAGCTAAGCGTATCGCGAATAATCGACAGTCACAAAATGCCAAAGATTAAGTCACGAGTCTTCACAAAAATATGGCTCCCTCGTGATAGAAGGCAAAGCGAAGCTATTTCTTTCGCCTCATTTGCGACGAGACTCTCGCTCGAAACTTCTGCCTGCTCTCACTGTATCTCTCTCTCTCTCTCTCTCTCTCTCTCTTCCTGTTCCGCTAATGATAATCTCCTCTGGCCTCGAGCCAGAAGTTCAGAGTGAACGGCAGTTGACAGATTATATTTTCGGGGTTTTCTCTCGTGCGAAATTGGGTGTCGTTTTCGACTGTTACTTCCGGAAGTTTGCCATAATGTGATAAAAAGCGACGAGTCGAGAATTACGTATTTCAAATATTCCCTACTTTTTTATATTCACTGTTTACGCGTATTTACCTACATCTTACATCTTTTACTTATTGTAAGTACGCTGTTACAAAAAAAAAGCTCCGATACGTATACGTTGCTCGTAACGTACGTCCTCGCTTTTCTCATCGCGAAACCTGAAGGCAAACTTTTTTTCCAACCGCCATAAGTACCCTCGCGCACAGAAAACTCGCTCGTGATATAATTATATAATAACACGAGGGGCAGGTCCGCACGGTAGGCATAAAATTATATCTATACATCGACTGTGTTTCGAAGCACTTATCTACCTTTTAATTTAATTAAATTTGTATTCTCCCTCGTCTTTGTATAAAAAATTTAAAAAACCGCGCGGTCGTCGTTCCAGACTCCAAAGTGTCCCCTCACTACTCTCGTTCCTCTGCTAATAGTAACCGCAAATACACGACGGATGTTCAAACTCGACGTCGTGAAGAGTCGAGATTACGATTTTTTTTTTTTTTTTGTACTCCGCACAATTCTTACAATTTCTCGCAAGGCTCTTTGACTCGTATTTTCGAATTTGAGACCGTTGGAGTTCTTTCCACCCTTGAAATTTGTATTTAAAATTCTAATTATTATTATTTCTTATATAGACTTTGTGTATTTCTCTCTTCGTCATTATTATTATTATTATTAGTTTTATTTTAATTTAAAAAAAAAACTTGTTTTTTAGTTAGACGAATAAACTTACGGAAATTCGAACATCCGGTTAACCTTGCGAGGATGCAACGGCGAGATCCTTTTTATTACGAGACACGCTGTACAATATAAAATTAGGGTTGTTTCGCAGCATCTGGCCGATCTTTCTCACTTGCATCCATCGCATCAGCATCCCTCCCGTCTCGTCCTCTCCGGCTCCTCATCTCCGGCGAGCTTCCGGTCTGCGAGGCTTCTGGTTCGCTCGTTAATCTTCGGGCAATCTTAATCTCGGGTTAAATGCAAAACCGATATTATGCAAACGAGCGCCAGTAAATTCGGTCGCCGGTGCGTCCGTGAAGCGGCGTCGGTGGCTCGAGGGAGGATGCTGCTGGGTGGTCTCGTTTGCTGGCAGTTCATACTTCGTCTCGCCATATATATATATATATATATATATATATATATATTTATCCACGAGAAGTATCAGGAACGAAAACGGGGTGAAACAGTCTCCTTCTCTACTTTAGCGATCGAATCGAAGATCGTTATCGTCGTCGTTAAATCTTTAAACAAAATTGATAGAAAATAATAAAACGTAAATTATAGACAACATTTTAATTGTGCTCATATAGACGTTTTTATCCCACGTTCTATTTTACGAGGAACATCACTAAAATCAATCCGTGGAATAAACTCAAGAAAAAAAAGAAAACAAATTACTTCTTTTTTTCCGTAGCCGACGTCGTCCAAGCTACGATGGTAATTAGGTGATTAATTGTGAAGAGCCCGCGACGAGCCCATGGGAGGGCTTTATTATCGAAACGACAATCAACCCTCTCGTTATTCTTCCTCGTTGTAATAACATCGATCGCCGACTTAATTGCTGAGAGACGTAAAAAGGCGGCTCGCATGCCTCGCAAACGTTCGAACGGTTCTTTGTGATTTCGTGTCTACTTCCATAATTATATTTACGTATAATCATGAAAATTTAGGCGAACGATACAATATTTCCGGTTGAAATTATATCCATGCTTTTCTCGACAAAAGTGTCGTATTCAATGTACCGAGTGTCTCGTACAAATAAATAAATAAAAAAAACAAATATACCGGCCGTCTCGTGACAATGACAAAACAAAATTGAATATACCGGATGTCCTATTCGAATGAACGATATAAAGTACCACGTGTCTTATATATATATTAAAAAACGAATTAATATACCGGGTGTTCCTCGAAGAAAACGATCGAAGCTCGGGTAGCACGAGAGACCGTGTAGGTATATCGCGTGCCGCTTGGTACGACAGATTGCAAAACTTCGTTTCCCGGGAGCCAATTAGCTCGATTTCAGCCCGACCAGCGGTACGAGGGTCCGACTGAGAAGACAAAAGAGAGATTGAGAGTGAGAGAGATTGAGAAAGTGTGCGTATGTTAGACAGAGAGAGAGAGAAAGCATGCAAGAGATAAGGGATAGAAACCACGAGACGGATAACGCGATGACCGGATAGCTCTGGCGTCGAGATAACCCACGGCTAGCGGGGGTTTCGGGTCTGCCGTCGGCCAGAGGGGTTGAATGTGGCTACGGTGTAGGCAAGGCCGGTAGGGATTTATAGCCGTTTTCATCCAGCGAGAGCACAGCGATGGCTACGGGGGCTATTCGTCGTCATGGGCGGCGTAGGGGTTGGTACACACATACACGCATATATGTATGGGATAAGGGTGGTATATGCGATATATATATATATATATAGGTATAGGGATACGTAGGAGTGAGCGAGAAAGAATTACGCGAGCTCATACTTCCGGTCGCGATATCCCTCTCCCCTCTTTCTTCCCCCTCTCTCTCTCTCTCTCTCTCTCTCTCTCTCTCGCTCGCTCGCTCGCTCGCTGTCTTCCACCCATCGCCAAAACCTGCCAAGCGCGTTCGCGTGAGCCTTCGGATTCACCGTTATTTCGGATTCTGTGGTATACACGCTGTAATAATACGAGGGCTGGCGCCTGGAGAAGTGGAGGAAGAGGAATGGCGAGGAGAACTGGAGAAAGAAGACGAGACAGTGGTGTATATATATAACTACATTGTTATCTCGCAATTTAACTGCTTCCTCTTCCTCCTCACGAAATTGCTCTTATCACTATCCCCGTCGTGACCATATATATATATCGCATTTAATAACGATATAAAAGAGAAAACAATACGAAAAGCATTCGGTAGAATAGTTAATGGAAATTATTGAATATTCGAGCAAACGAAAGTAAAAAGTTTCTGCGAGCTCGGGGGTGGGAGAAGAGTGGTTGAGACATATTTTGTCAATCCCAAGTTCGAGAATATTTTCGATCGATCGATCGATTCTCACTTCACCTCGAAAATACTAACTTATTTACGACGCCGCGTTTTCTTCTCTTTTTTATTACCCGTAAATACGAGTAAAAAAAACTGAGGGTCACTTCTTAAACCCGACCCCCAGTTCCTCTTCTTGTCTCTCGCGAAATTCACGACAATCAACGCAGCGAGGCTTGTTTGCAAGAGAAACACGAACTCGCGCATAAAATGTTTGCGCGACGATTTTTTTCTTTCGTGTTTTTGTTCACGTTTCTTATTTTTCGCGCGTGTGTGTGTGTGTGTATGCGCGGTTTTTGTTTGTTCTCCCCTAGGCAAATTCAGTGCGCCGCACAACGCTCCGGCTTTCGTGTGCGCGCTGTTCCGCGCGTCGGTTCCATGCGGCAGATGGAAAGAGTGAGACAGAGAGAGAGAGAGAGAGAGAGAGAGAGTTATTCCCGCGGAGGGGAGGAAGCTCTCTATATATATAGACTTTTCTCCCCACCACGAGAATAACTTAGCATCCTTCTTTCTACCGCCGACTGCTGATACAAACATTGCATTATTCATGCCCAGAGGGCGCTCTCGCTTATAGCTCCAACGGAGCTAAGCTCGGGCTAAAGCTCTCGTCCACATCGCGTCTCTCTCTCTGCCTTTCGCCCCCCTCCCTCTTCCAAGTCCTCCCCCCTCTCCTTCCATTCGACGCTTCTTCTAGGTACCCCCTGCCGCAAACCGTTCGTACAGCGGCTGCATAATTAACGTGGGTAATTCACCTGAGTCTGCGGCTTGCGTTTGCCCGGCGAAACTCTCGTCGCCAGCTCTCGCCTGACGAATTTAATCCAGCCGGATTGAGGATCCGACTGGCTTGATGTTGAAACGGTCCCCGTGCCAAAAGACCGGCTGCCTATTTCCCTCCGCACTCCCATTTTCCTCCTCTCTCTCTCTCTCTCTCTCTCTATCTGTGAGTGTGTGTGTGTGTGTGTCTGTTTCTTTTTCTTTCTCTTTCTCGTTCCTTTTCACTATTAACGATGCTAGCAACGTCGGCTTAGCACGAATTATGAACAATATCAGACGGTCGAGCCATTTGTATCATATATAATGCGATGTCATATATAATATACCTATATATATATGTGGGTATATATATATATATGTGTGTGTGTGTGCACGTTTCGCAAACTCGGCGAAATAAAATCTCAAGAAGCTTGAGTATATGTGTGTATATGAATTATGCGATTACGAGAAGGGTGGTGAGGGGAATCGTGAAATATTTCTTTCGAGTCTAAGGTGCGCTTTGGTAAACATAAAGAAATAATATCTTTCGTTCTTTATGGCGTGCCAAGTTTTTACGAAATTTTCTAATGATCCGAGTTTCATGTTGCGCCGGATCGATCAAATTTCTCATTAACGAAAATCTCACAATTTTACGTTGTAACGAACGTCGAGCGACGTATGCAAAGATAAATAAATTTGTATCCAAATTAAAAGGACAAAATTCCTAAGATCGAAATAATTTTTAATATTTTTCTCATCGTCGCGTATTTAAGAGTAAAAATTATCGTTGAAAAGTACGTTATTATTCGTCCCACGATGGAATAATTGATTCGATGAATTATCGCGCACCGTCTCGTTTCCGTAACTAACGAAGAATTTAATTGTATTTCTTTGTTTTGATTTTTTGCTTTCGCTCGTTTTTCCATCTCTTCGTGAAAACTGTTTTTCTTCGTCAAAGGCGAGTACGATTTGCTCTCGAGTGTTTTCATTGTTATGATAAATTTGCGCGACCGTGATTGTATAGAGCGAGGGAGAGGGGAGGGTCGGAGACCCCCAGGTCTCATTAGTCGGATGCGTCACGTGGGTACGATGGCATTTAGGCCAGGACCTCGGCGTAAACGTCAACGAGGGCACGTGCAGCATCATCATTGCATTATGTAAAAGCGGGGAGATCCGCGTATGTTTAGCGAGCTGGAGCCCCCGGTTCGTAGTCGCGATGGTATTCATTACGAGTCTTTACATCATCAAGGGTCTCTTTCTCTTTCGTACCTACGCCCCATACCCCATGGGCAATATTAATAATACCGAATTCCAGGGACAACGAAATTTTCATTATCCTTAAGTCGAGACAAAAATCAGAACTTTTATTTCATAAAACGACGCGTTACGAATTTTTTTCACTCGACGTTACGTATCCAAATTTGTATAAAAATATACAATTTCGACAAAATTTCACAATTTGCCAGTCGTGAGAAACAATTGCTTTTGTTTTTTAAAAATATTTCTTTTTATTAAATCATATTTTTTTATACGTCAATTAAAGGGTAATGTAGAGACGTCGATTTTGATTGAATAATAAGGGAATTTGAAACGAAGACGGGAGAGCGAAATTCGAATGTCATTATTCGTCGGACATCGAGAATCCTGACGATCTGATAAAAAAAAGAATAGGTGGATCGATTATTAAATTGACGATATCAAATTAGACGTATCTATTCTGATGGACGGGACGATCTTTTATAAGGCGAATAAATTCATCGGATGGGTACAAAAATAGAGTTGAGTCATCGACCGTATGAAAACAATGCGACTAATTCAATGAGATCCGCAAAAAAAAAAAAAAAAAAATCTATTCAAAATTATTTTAATACTACTCGTATTTATTATCCCAAATGTGACTACATTTATTTCTTTTTTCTTAGCAACAAAATTATCGATGTCCATTCATACTTACCAGCGAAACTCCCTTAAGACTTTCAAGCGTTTTCTCGTTTTCGTTTCCTTTCATTTCTACGTTAGATTTATTAAAATTATGCGAGATGGCACAATGACTTTCGATACGAATGTGAATAAACGAAAGAGAGATACGAGAGGAATAAAAGAAAAAGAAAATATCAACAACCCTTCAGCGGTTGGTGTTGAAATTGCATTTCAGAGGGAAAACCCACCGCTGGAAGGCAATTTGAAGGATTTATAGCTGTATATACGTTTATATACGTATACATATATTTTAACGATCTGAGTATAACGAGCTCGGACGATCTTGAACATGAGAAAAGCTTGTGGTTATTTGGGTGAAAGCATTGCCAGCTGACTCGACGCTCGCATATACAGCAGCAGGGGCAGAGACAAGAGAGACAGCGTAAGGGTGAGAAGAGAGGAAGAGAGGAAGAGAGAGAGAGAGAGAGAGTGGGAGAAGGTACACAAAGCAGCAGAGAGACTAGGCGTTTACGCGTATCGAGCGGTCGAGATAGTGGAACCACCCCCGAGTCGTGCACGAGTATGACCGAAGCTTGCCGGAATTTCTCGACGCTTCGCGAACCCGCCCGCTCTGGGTCAGGTCACGACGAGGTCACTCAACCGGCCTCCAATCTCCCCCTCGGAAACATTCACAGTCATTGTCAGGCAACGAGAAATGGACAAAAAACACACAGTCATTGGCATGCCTAGGAATATAAACAGGTGCGATCATAGGTGGGGTAGTAAACATACGGTTCAGTGATTGGCGGATCAAAAGGATCGAAAAGAAAATACAATGATTGGCCATCCGAGTGATTAGCACCCTCGGTAGTAAAACAGCATATAAGGATGAAAGAGTCTCGCTGATATGCCAATGACTGTCTTTCTCTCTCGCTAAAAGTGCCAATCACTGTATTTTTTACGGTTTTGTCGACGATACGTTTTATCCAATTTTGGCCAAGGTTTGTACGTTAAATGTAGAGACGTAATATTCGAAATGTTGTACTCTGGCAAATAATTGAATACATTTGAGTAATACTCGTCTCAATTCGTCCGGTTTATTTTACAGGCGAAAACTTCCTTTTGTTGGGGGACACATACGTATTATACTCGTGTGTATCGTACGATGAGAAACCACCCTATATTTACATAGAACCTTTCGTCCGCCTCTAATTTTCCACCAGCACAATATCCTCCCTCTCGCCGTCGGCAACCGTCGCCCGCGAAACACCAACGCCACTCATCAGCCTCCGGTGCAACCTCTTTCGTATCAATTAGAGGTTCGCCATTTAGAATCTATTCGAGAGGGTGATTAACGAAAGATAGTCGTTAATATATTCGCGAACGTAATAAGACATTAGCACAAGATTCCCGATGCCTAATTATTTTTTGTCCCAATTCATCGTCGATTTTATTATTTTCGCTCTTTATTTTTATTTTTCAACTCTCAGCCACGGCCTATTTTTGTTGACGATAATCGATCCTTTTCGCAAATCTCTCAAAGTCATTTCGACGATTAGTAAAACCCTCCGAGCAGTCACCCCTCATAAGATCGTCAATCCTGATTTTTCTATCAGAGCTGCGAAATTACACTTTCTCGCGGTACGTCGCGCGGATTGACTTTTCCCATCGGAGGTCTCGAAATCTCCCTCGGGTTCTCATGTTCACCCCTATCCCCATGGGCGATCGAACAACCCCTTTGTTTTTTTTTTCGTCTACCCACATAGCGCTTCTCGACCTCGAAGCCTTCATAAGCGATAAATTTGCCGTCGGGAAACGAACAACGAGCACGAGAAAACGAGAACGTGCAAAAGGAAAAGACTGAAATAAAAAGCGGAAGGAAAGAAATTTCTCGGATTACTTGGTCTAGTCGGTCGCAAAGCCTCGAGAAAAGGCCTCGAGGAATCGAATCACAGCACCGACGACGTCCTGTCACCCTTTCACCCCGCGAAACAACCCCTCCGGCGAAGCCAGACTGAGCAAGGCAGGGGTTGGAGAGACGTTTTGCAATACATTTTTCTGTACGAACGACCGCCCAATTTTCCATCGTACCGGTAATAAAGACGGATGTAGAGAAAGAGCGAGGTTGTCCAATGGTACAGTAAAAAGGTACCTAGGTATATCTATACATCTATATATATATATATATATACAGTACGCGAAAGAACGACGTCGCATACGTGACCGGAATTCGTAGGCCAGCGAGTCGAGTGAAACTCTCGAGCTGTGCAAGTCGTCGTCGTTGGCCTGGACCACGACCTTTACCACTAGGGAGCGACAGGGACCGAGCGAGACAGAGAAACGAACCAACGAAATTTCACGAGTTTGCCTCTGGTAGCACGAGCCTCACGTAGTAAAAAGTTTGCTAATCCTCGATGTTGGCCTGCACAACGGGGGAGAGCTCTCTCGCGGCGTTATTAGGTTTCTATTACAATCGTAAACAATATATCACGAAAGTTCTTTTTTTGTTTCGAGGGTGGGTTGTTTTCCTACAGTCTTTTGTAACACACGGGATATTTCCTTTTTCATTGGGTATACGAGCTTTCTCGGTGGGAGCAATTTTTGTAACGGTACTTTTGACAGTAAAAGGATTCTAGTGAACTGTCAAAAGAGGAGAACCGTAAATATGAATAATTCATGAGTAAACAAACATTTTTCTTTTTCACGAATAGATTTTAGTTCTTTGTTTTATTACGTAAATATAATTTCTTTATGATTTTTTGTATAAATAGTTAATATTTGTTTATCATTAATTATTTTATTAATATTTTTTACTCGATTTCCTTCGTAAGTTATTAATTCGTTGTCATTTATTACTTTGTTAATATTTCGAGCTGAATTATCTTCAGAACGTTACGATCCCGCTACCTTTTTGTATTTTGTCAATATTTTGAGTACGTTCCTTCTTTTTTCGCTTTCTTCGAACGTAACCATTTCTTATCATTTCGCATTGTATCAGTATTTTTACCTAAATATTGTTCCTCGAAGGAAATATATATATATGTATATGCGTGTGATAAGCAAGGTTATAAAAATGTCGATGACACTTTCGGGACGAAAAGACTAGAGAAAGAGAGACTCGTAAAAATCTTAACGAACCAGACACGAATCTCGCAAATCTCCCGAATGGAGAGATTTCTTTATGTATATAAATTTTTTTTTGTCAGACCAGGGACGTTTCTTTTTATTTTCGTGGTGCTATTTCTCTTGATTTACAATTTTTTTGTTACCTCGTCGAGGCCCTCGCCACAAATTTTAGCCGGTCCGGTGCAGCGCCCACGCATCGCGTGTACCCGGAAACGAGAGTTATCCCGAGAGCGAGGCAAGATACGCGCTTTCGTCCCTACGTATTCATGGGAAAAACCGCGGGAGCCCCGGGTCCGTCAATCTCGCATTTTGCCTGTTGGACCTCCGGAGAGAAAGAAGGATATATATATATATATATATATATATATAGAGAGAGAGAGAGAGAGAGAGAGAGAGAGAGAGAGAGAGACAGACGAAAAACGCGCACGTCCAATTTGCTCGAGTAGCAGACGCGTTTCGCGTATCTACACGAGGACACTCCATTTTATGTTTCTCATCTCGGCGTCGAGTATATATACGACACCTTTTTTGCCACAACCAGATAAATAATACATATTACGTCTAATTTTTATGGAAACGAATTTATTTTAAAGCTTTCGAGGAACTTGATGAATTCGGAAACAGCAAAAAAAACAAATACACGAAGGAAAACGAAATAGAGCCATTTTGTGAAATTTTTTGTTCGACAAAAATACGTTAATTACTACAATGACTGTAATTTTCCGATAGACCATCGACCTCAATTTTCTTCTAATTTTCTTCGTACTATAAATAAAAATAAAAAATACTGGTTTATTTTCAATTTTTATTGCAATTTTTGTTGAATGATTCATTTTCAAAATACCGTAGTAAAGCTTCAAATGAGTGAAACATAAACGAAGATATTTACGTCCAAAACTAAATTTTTCCGGCATTTTTCGTTTTCGAACGAAATAAAAAAAAAGCGCGACTATAAAATCGTCCTGTTTTATTACGTCGTATTATTGTCAATTATGCGATAGCGTGAAATCGTATGCATTTTTCTTGTAACTTCTCATATAAAAACGTCGGCACAGCCCGGTGAGCCTATATTTCGCAAACTGGCTATAAAAACGAGGATATTCCTTCTGGCTTTATGGGTCACGTCGCTTCGCCCCTCCACGTGTTACATACGCTTGCTTTTCCTTGTAATAAAGAACTTTTTCTTCTTTTCAAATCTATAATAATAATAATCAAAATAATCTACCACAATCCTCCTATGAAGAAATTTTTCATACATCACTTGCACGCCGACCCTGGCAATAAAGTTTTGGAAAATGCAGAAAACGTTGTTCAACGTGTGCATGTGTTTCGATGTGTGTACATTGTCAAAGGAAAATGGGATTCGTGATTGAAAATTGTGGTTCGGAGCGGGACGACGTGCTGACAAACAGAGATCGTGGCACAACACACACACACACACACACACTAGTTCACGAATGAGTGTACGTGTGTTCATCGAACGTCGTTGCTATTGTTGGTTAATCCTTCGTTGAACGTTCGATTGGAATCGACAAGAAAGAGACAGACACAAACAGTGGATGAGAGAGAGAGAGAGAGAGAGGGATTTTGTGAAATCCGATATATACAAGAGAATCCATCAACCACTCCCTTTTATTCCGATGACCAGGGAAATAATACATCGTGTCCGCACGTCCGTCAATGGGAATATCGATGCTCTTGACGTTTGATGGGAACTTGGCGTCAGAAACAAGAGAGAAAAAAATACGTCGACGTCTATTTCGATGACGTAACGATAATTGCATTTTTTTACACCCTCTTCGCATTTACATTGCTCCTATGTTTTATTTTCGAAGGTGTTTTTATGTAATAAATGAACCACGCTTGTTTTACGCTCGCTTAAAATCAAATCGGAAACCAGAAACAATTTTCTTGACTGATTAACTCGAAAATATTACAATAATTAAGGACAAATTCTTGATTATTAAAATTGATAAAAATCTGTATAAATTTTGATTTTTGTTCTCGAGTCAATTATACTCAAGGTGTAATACATTTTTCGATTCTCGTTGTGCCTCGATAAGACGAATCGCGCGTTGGCGAAAAATTGTTGAAATTAAAGTTAAAAAAAACAACAACAACAATCTCGAACGTTATTATTCGAGGAGTTGACGTTTATGTAACTTTCGCTCAGAGCTTTTACAACGCCGTCGTAATTTATCTCGAAGCTCTTAACCGATACTTTTTTAATCTTTGTATCTACGTTGATATATTTTACGTTTTTTTTTAGCAACGGCATTCAATTTTCTTTGCCCACTGGACGGGACGTCGTATTGTCTTGGTTCCGGCAAGATTTGTGTGTGTCCACGATGACAAAGTGCCGATCGTAACTCAGCCGGAATTGCATTTCTTTCCGAGTGGAAAGAGGCGGCGGCACTAATTCCTCGTGGGCACGAAACCACCGTCGCCTTCAAGCCACCCTTTCGTTCTTGCCCGGGTCTTAACACGAGAGGGACGGGGTTAGGGGCTTGACGTCTCGCTGAAAGTATCGGACCCCACATTCAAACTGTATACTCTATATATAATACATAGAAAAAGAGAGTGAGAGAGAGAAAGAGAGAGAGAGGGAGAAAACCGTTCCGGTAATTACGTCGAAGAGTCACGATTTATATCGTGAACGACACGTGCGATCTCTGTGCAGGCTTTACCTTTCATTCCCTCTCTCATGTTTTCGCAAACCCTGAGCTCCTTCTCGCAGCATTGGCGACCCGTTCGCGTCCTACACGTTTGACGTCCCGGGTGAATTCAATTTCGAAAGAAAAAAAAGAAAAACTGTAGTTGTATAAAAAGTGAGCAACGCGTCGGAGCCAGTAGTTAGGGTAAATTAGTGATCAGACATAACGGGAAAATTTCGAAAAGGCTTCGAGGACAATATTTTCAATATAATTCTCGTGGTCACAATTGATGCAAACTTTTTTTTACAACATGTTTCATTTTGTTCAAAATACAAAAAAAAAAGTTTTTTCTTTTTTAATTAATATTAATATATTTTTTAATGTAAATGTATATATTTTCACGAACTGTTTACTAAAACTAATTACTTTCCCGCCTATCGTCCATATCGTGCTGACATTTTTATCCACTTTGCTTGCAAATGTACGCAAATAGCGACCGGACGGGGGACTCGATGTTCTCAAGTAGTTAAGGTCGGTATGTGGTCGGACGATCCATTCAAACGAACGATACCCTTAGCCATGAATTTAATTTTCATGTTCCTCAATTACGAATGTACACGTATATCGCGTGAGACGAGGTACAGGGATATAATTATAATGGAAAATTAGAACGAAATTAGAATTACAAGATAATAGTGGTCAACGTATTTGCTCGGAGGAGTATAGGAGCATCTCGTTACACTTGCAGCCCCCCCCCCCTCCCGGCCCCTCGCTCCTCTCTAGACGCGGACTATATAATGAGCCCGGTATCACGAGAAACGATATTCATTATCGGCTTTCCGGATATTTCGACTATATACATATATATATATAGATGTCGGTGTAGCCAGGATATGTGCGAAGCAGACGACAAAGCGTACGATGCCTCGACTCGATGGTTGGTGCTTCGTGGCTCGCATAGTTATTCTCTCTCTCTCTCTCTCATGATATATATATATATAATTGTCTCGATATATCTATATATCTATATATCTAGCTATCTATCTATCTATCTATCTATCTATCTCGCTCCTGGACACTGAAACCGTCGACCGAGGTTAACCGAATTCCGGTTTAATAATATTATCATGCCATGCTCCTGCTGCTGCTGCTTCGTCTCTGGGTATTCTGTGTATGACTAACGTATATCACATTTATAATATGTATACTATATATATTGCCACTCAGTATACGTTTAATCAGCCCATATGGCTCTTGTGGTCAAACGCCTCGAAATACTACCGCATACTATCCAACGTTACGTACGAGATATCGAATGATCGAACGTCCTCGCGATAAATTCAATATTTACGTCCGACGAATATTCGATTAAATAATTTTTTTTAACAACTTCTCGTATCTTTCCGTCGTTTATTTAAGTTCAACTTTGACAATTTCTTTACGTACGTACTCTAAACGTTTACTTCGACTTTCGTCCTTTCTTTACTCGCTACAGCACTTTGTTCCTACAACTTTTATAATTCGATCTTAATTGCCTTCCTGAACAATCGATCAATAATAAAGATAACAAAAAAGGGGGTCGTTCGCTGGAAATTTATCGGTCCTCGCACATTTCGCAATTTACTCGAATTTTCGTCTTTTTGTTATTCTTCTTTTCTTTTAAGATCTTATTATTATTATTTTTTGTTTTTTTTTGTTTTTTCGTTTTATTTTAGTTCGACGAATTCGTCGGCCTTCGGGATAAAACCGATGAAATTCATGAGATTGGATTATCCATCGATCGCGCGGGAGAGAACGAGCGCAGGCGATAGCCTCATCCGATCAACGCCTCTCTCGTTCCCGCGTCCTCTGTGGCGGGTCGATAGCCTTCTCACCCTCTTATCCTCCCTCTGTCTTTCTCTCTCTCTCTCTTTCTTTCTCTCACTTTATCTTTCTCTTTCTCTTTCTCCCTCTCGATGTAGTTCTTCCATCCTCGTCTATATACCAGCTGTGTACTAAAGACTAGGAGAGGTTCAAAGCGCAGAAAATTCTACCCCCTTATGTTCCTTTTACGACACCGTCGCGTGTCGTCATATACAATTCATATATATGTCTGTGTGCAATATACAAAGGTTCATTCACCTCTGACATTCGAGACTGTCGTCAACGCGCAGCTTTACAGTTTCACAGGGCAATTGCAGCTGATTGCTCGTCCTATCGATTCTCCTTAAGTGATTCAAAGTGGCACGTGAGGCTAAAAATGAAATAACCGTAATAGCATGTAAAAGTCACCATTGAAACGAAACAATGACATTACGTGACTGCGTTTTGCATCAGAAAATTTATAGATAATAGTGAAAAACGAAAAAATTTAATCGTTATTCGTTTTCACGATTTTCGATAAGGACCGATATCGCGCTTTAATTCGTGACGATGTAGTTGAATGAATGATTTAACCGCCTTCGCGATGCACGACGAATATTCCGATTGAAAAATTGCTCGAATATCCATTAAATGTGTCGAAGGGGTTAATACATTTAAGCGTCGGAACGAACAATTCCGAGCTCGTCTACGCATCGACGAATTAACAGTGGTCTCGATTATCGGTTAATAAATCTATAATTTCATCGAATAAATCATAGTAGAATAATTGAGTGGTTTCATACCACGAGTTATTGAATATTATCTCGAAGTATCGTACGATCGTAAAATGTAATACGAAATGAAGCACGTTACATCCTCTCGTTCTCTCTCTCTCTCTCTATATATATATATATATATATATATATATATATATATATATATTTCTACCTCTGATGGTAAAAGGAGAATCTCAACGTTTGAAAAATATATCGCATGTCCGATGCGAACAGTAGCAAGTTGTTACAGAGATAACAAAAAAAAAAAAAGAAACGGTTTCTCCCATTCTCACGATGGATCGTAAAATATTCGTCTCCTGACCTCTTCCTTCATTGAAACAATGGCAAGTACTCGACGAAGTTTAACGGACGGCATAAATCCTGTATTTTCTCAAAACGTTAAATACATTCTCCAGTTCCCCAACTCGAGACGATTCCAATTTATTCTGTTATGTGTTCTCTTCTCTCTCTCTCTCCGTCTCGCTCTTTTCGTGTTTCGAAAAGTTTTCCTAACAATCTTTGTATTATTCTTAACGCGTATTCGATGGGCATGACACTTGGCATTAGCAGCACGATGCTAGAATTATACTCGTTGGTTATGTTAAAATCTCGAGGAAGAATCGTCGAACTTCGTCGTTTCGGAGGAACTTGTCTTCTTTTCGTCTTTTGTCTTTGACTTTCAAACGAGTGATTTTTGTTTCGCGAGTGACGTATTTCGCGAATCACTGTCATGCGCAACGACGTTTACGATGATCCAGACTTATGAATATTATTTCACACGTACACATATATAAAATAGGATGATAGATTCGTAGATGAAAATTATATATATATATATAATATAATACGGATCTATCATTCTATATATATATATATACATATAGGACGATAGATCCGTAGATGAAAATTTACGATCTGACAGTTTTATAACGTCGTATACGTAGCGCTCGTGTGTCCGCGCCACTTATTACTATTTCGCGATTCTCACGACCAGCTGCTCCTCTTTCACCCTCCCGCCTCGTAATTCCCGCGAGAACGAACCTCCATTTTATACGAATTCTCTCGTCTCGATCTCTTCTTCCACCCGTTAACTCGTGTAAACTTGTTCGCGACTATAAAAAAAAAAAAGAAAACGTTCCGAAGAAATAAGCGAAAAAGAATCGAGTTGGTCGCAGTAGTTACAGTCGGTAAAGAACGGACGATAAAAAATCGAAACGTTCTGTTTTTCCCAGTTTTTTCTCAATGCACTTTTCAATCGACGAATTCATCGAATTCGTGTCGAGTTTCGTGCTCAAATTGATAATAACTGCTCGAAATATTCCACGCTGAAAAGAAAGAAAAACATGTTTTTAAATTACAATTTTCGTTCCGATATTTCGTCCTCGAAAGTTCGTCACGATTTTCCCTACGGAAATTAATCGATTCGCCGATAAATCTTAGCGAAGGGACTAGCGCTCTCGAAACATATCGGACTAATTGAAACAAATCCTTCTCCTCGTTCCTGCAAAGTTTATTCCGATGAATCGTAATTCATTAGATCGAAAATTGTGCAATTTGTAATGTAATCAACAAGATCCTGTGTATAAATCGACCGTACCTCCGACGTTGGGCTTTCTCGTGTGGGATTTCCTCTCGTCCTTTCCGGGCATGTACACGGGAGAAACTTTGACCCGACTTGACGCTCAACTCGAAGCGTACACACCTACATACGTCTTTATATAAACACACACACACACACACACACACACATATATATACAAGTGTATAGTTCGTATCACTAGATTGAGCATCGTTCTATGTATTACAGATTGTATATACAGTATGTTTGCATCTCTCGTAGTATATTACACTAGAATTATACTCTATACGTATTACATATAATACATATACACGTATCATGAAAACCCACATATATATGTATAACGTTGCCCCATGGGCAACAAACTCTCAGTGCGCCATCTCTTCAATCGGCTCATATAACACATCACTATGTACGAACCTCTCTCTCTCTCTCTCTCTTTCTCTCTCTCTCTCTCTCTCTCTCTCTCTCTCTCTCTCTCTCTCTCTCTCTCTCTCTCTCTCTCTCTCTCTCTCTCTCTCTCTCTCTCTCTATATATATATATATATATCAGGCTTACGGTATCATTTCCAGAAGAGGCAAGAGAGTATACATTAGTTCTCTCTCGTCAACCGGAAATTAAACGTTTCTGGATGCGTTCAAGCTTGGCTGCTATTCGTCCGGACGGGCCTGATTTGCTATATATATATATATATATATATACACATATACATATGCGAGCAAAGGCAAGGCTTCTGAAACTTCCACAAGGTGGCGCGGCACGTTCTATCTTCCCCTCATTTCTGCCTCTCTCTCTCTCTCTCTCTCTCTCTCTCTCTCTCTCCCCCCTCGCTTGCTCTCTCCTCGGCCCCTCGATTCTCGCGGGATTCCGGAGGCGTGCATATTGAAATTTATGGGACGACGCGACGTCGTCGGTAGTGCGCGCGCGCGCTCGCCCCGTCGGGAAAGGAAGAGGAAAGTACTTACAACCCCATCTACCGTTTCTATCTCCCTTACACCTCTCTAACCCCCCCCCCCCCCCCCCCCCCTCTCTCTTTCTCACAATCTCCCTCTCACTCACTCACTCTCTCATATATCCCTTAGTTCCATATATACATTTATGCTCGCACATACAGACACACACACACATACATATATATAAGCACACACACATACATATATGTATATGTATATAAGCGAGTCTCTCGGCACGCCGGAATTCGTAACGGAATTATTAATGGTTGCCATGCGAGGAGTCTGTACAACGCTAGAGAGCCCCCGAGCTTTTAGTTCATCTTACATACTGATGAACGCTATTTAGCTACTACGAGATGTATATTATACTTATACCTCGCTCAAGAGATGAAAATCCTGGATAGTTGGTGAGTGCGCGAGAGTAAAATCGTGGCAAACGTAACAACGATATTAATCGTTCTATCAGTTATCAAACCAATTACCGGCTCGATTTGAATTATCGCGATGGAGAGAAGAGTAGTGCGAGGGAGAGAATTTTCCTCGGTAAAGTTAAGGGTACGAAGATCGACGAGATATTATACGGGTTAACTGCGAAGGATAATTAAGGGTGAATTTTCTTATCAAAGAAATAAATATAAATGAAATTAATAATCGAGGTATAATCGAAACGCGACGAATAGTACAATCGTGAATTCGTAGCGATTTCCTCGTAACGAGTCTTTTTTTTTGTTGCGAATAATAGGCTTTTTCGACCGGTTGATGTATTTTCATTCTCGCAACGATGTGTTTCGGTACGACAAAGAAAAGCTACTCACGCGCCATAATTTCCCGATGCAAAACGATTGCGAAGACCGAGAGAGCTCTCGTGCGCACCGATCGATTTTACCTCTCACGCCGTCTCAGATTACTCGCGCTCGCGAGAAAGAGAGACAGAGATAGAGAGAGAGATAGAGAGAGAGAGAGAGAGGGTCAGGAGGAAAAAAAAGCTTTGGATCGTGTTCCAAAGGCAATTCGCGGGTCATTAAGCACCGCGCGCATGCGACAGAACAAAACCCTTTGCTCGTTCTCTCGCTAAAGAGAGGCAAAAACAGAGTGCTCGAGGGTGGGAGGGCGAAGGGCGAAACCACAGGGGGGTGCAAAATACTCTCTAGCTCGCTATCCGTATGTGTGATGAGAGAGTTAGGGGTGGGTCATGAAGGGAAATAGGAAGGGGGTCGAAATCACCGCGTGTGCGTTGTCCCAAGGATCGCACGGTACGGTCGAGAGGCAGCCCTGTAATTGCGAAGATTCAACCGGTCGCGTTTGTGTTGTATCGACTATGGAAAATCGCTATTCATCCGGTTAATTCTTCGCGGGAGGGTCGAACTCGGCACGTGAAACTGAACGAGAGAGAGAGAGAGAGAAAGAGAAAACGAATCCTGGTATAAACGTACAAAGGAAAATACAAACAGACGCATCCATTGCGTATACCGAGACCATAATTGCGAAAACAAATTTCTCTCTCTCTCTCTCTTGCTGTCTCTCTATAACGTGCTTGAAATATATATCTCCCCTTTTCGACAATCATGGGTACAGTTATCGCGCTTCTCCCTTCTCCGGGAAGAAAAGCAGTCGAGAAACGTCAAATTTCTCCGTTGCGCGGATTCACAAATATCACGAGGTATATGATTGAATTATAAGCGGTCCATGATCACTTGGATAATTTCGTTGGATACATCGTTATCTATGATATCATTACAAACATTCGCTACGAATATAATCGTAATGTTATTCGTGTCGAAAACCTAACGATTTTCGAAAATTCGAGGTTCGATGAATTATTCGATTAATCAAGTATTTATCGCTCGATGGAATAAATAATTTCATAAACACTGGAAATATTCTATCGATAAATACATCGATATTAATTAATACTACATTAATTCCTACCTAATGTAAAAGCTTCTACCTAAATTCCTACGTAAATAATGTAAAAGTTTTTCCAAACGAATGCGTCGAGAATATTTCATAGGATTAATCGAATGATTATAGAAACTCGATCGTACCCGAGCGTAAATAATTTATAATGTATACATTATATATATATATACATATTATACAAGTAAAAGAGTATATAGATACGTTTGCGTTCGGTAGAAATCCGTTTGCCCCGGCAAAAACGAAGATTGACGTACCTCGCGCGCTTTCGGTCTCAGTCCCACCGCGGCAAGCACCGAATTGCAAATTTATGCCTCGATATTACGCTCCCGCGTGTCTATATACATATATATCAATGTACACACGCACACACATACACACTGGTTATAACGCCGGAGGTAGGCAAGCGCAACCTCAATACTGTCACTTAAATTGCATTACATAAATGTAGATCACACCGTTGATAACAGGCTATTCTATAGAGAGTTGGAGCGAGATGGAGAAATGAAGAGTGTGGAGGGGATGAGAAGATATAGGGATGAAGAGGTAGAGAGATAGAGAGAGAGAGAAGAAATAGCGCCGAGCTAAAACACCGAGTCGATGGTATGGTAAAAGAGAATACTGGGTTGTCTGGCCGGCTCCCTCCGACTGACAGTAACTCAATTAACTAGACAGTACCCCGTTTCCAACCCATCCTCACCTACCTCGTGATTATACTGTATTAATACCTTGCGGTACCTCAACTTTGGTCCGACTATCGTAGTTGAGTACAGTCTATATACTATATGGTGTCTATATATATATATATATATGTATGTATGTATGTATGTATGTATGTATGTATGTATATATATGGACCGGGAGAGAAAATTCATTATTCGCCGGATCGACCTCTCCTCCGTCGTTCTCACAATTCACAAGAACGTCCGTCCACGCGACTGAAATTCTACCCTCTGGCGTCTCTTACCCATCCCTCAAATTCGTCTTTCACATAATCGACGCATACAAATTTTCATTCGAGAAACTCTCGAAATAATCATAAACGTAATTATATTATCGCCAAGCGCAGGAATAATATAGATTTTCCATTTTTGTTTTTTTTCGAACGATGATTCAATTTACGCTCGGGTGAAAGAGGGATAAAATATAATTATACGAAGAGAAAGCCGGAAAGGGTGTAAACTTCGTAATGAATCTCGAGGTTTGATTATAATTATTATTGTCATGGGTGAATAATTGTTGGAGAATTGTTCGAGAATTGTTTGGGCAAAACGTTTGTACCACCGAGGTTACGGTTTCCCATTTAATTAGACGACGTATTTCGTATCCAAGAACCGAGACTAAATTATATATTAATAGAACCCTGAAAGCCTTCGCGTGCGTTTGACACGTTTGTTTTCGTAACGTATAACGCAGATATTGTTGGAACGACGTCGTAGAATCGCGAGACGTTTCTCGGAAGCCGAAGCGAGAGCGCGAGCAATTAGATACCCTCCTTGATACAATTAGAAAAGAGCGGGAACCACGAAAGCCAAAAGATCTAGCCAAACATTACCTTGAGAATCTTCAATAGACGATGTACTTACCTAACGTTGATACGAGTTCGGGCGTAACTATAATCGAGGGACTCGTCGACTGCGGAATCTCGGTTGCGTTTCTCGTTTCAAATTTGGTCGAACGACCAAAACACGCTTAGTTTTCTGGTCCTTCGTTATTCAAAATCATCGGGACAATGCCGCTTCAATGATTAATTTGCTATGTTGCGTCGCAGCGTGGCTTAGCCACGTTGCTCGTCTCGTCGAATTTATCGCTTTGAGAAACTCTCGAGCGAAATACGATAAATGATGATAAAAAATTAATAAATCGGACATCGAGCTAGAAATTCGACGTTGTTGTGTAAATTTTCCATTAGAATATAAAGAATAGAAGTTTTTTTATGTATATTGTTAGGGGTAGTTTTAACCCCTGTAAGGAAATACATCCGTTTCGTTACGTCTACGATCGCATTGCCACGTTGTTTCGCGACACGTGTGAAAGGTACGCGTCGTATATATCCAGCGACTGTGGGCAGCTGCCACGAAAAATGAGGAAAAGCGTGATAGTCATGAATAGATGAGTCGCCTAGATAGGTTTGAGGAAAAGCTCGCGGTCCGAATATCTCTCGGAGGCCTCGAGCGAGGAAGATCTCCTGTGTCGGTAAAACCAAACGAGAGGACAGCCTCGTACTTTTCCCAAAAACCCTCGGGTCGGTCGAGTCCGAGCAACGAACTTTTCTATTTTTTTCCCTCGACTCTCGTAAAATAAAAACATGACGTTATTTTTTTTTGTTTTTTTTTTTCGTTTTCGACAAATTTTACCCGACAAGACGAAATTTTTTTCGACAAATTCTCGTTTTTCTCGTCGTTTATTTTTACGAGTTCTGAATTTTCTTCCTTTCTATTTATCTCTCGTTACAAACATTGTACAATGTTTTTTACACATACTGGGGAAATTTAAATTGGTAACAAGACGAGAGAGAGAGAGAGAGAGAGGGAGGAAAAATTGAGAAATAAAAACAAAATGCTTGATTTATTGGTGGAATAAATTAAATGTCGTTTATTCGCTTTGTGTGGTCGCAGGCAACCTTCGCCGAGCTCGGGAACGACCGGCACGTCGACCGTTTCGTCATCCGGTACGGATGGCGAGAGTACACAGAGCATTGGTATGTACGCGGTCGGTGGCGAGGTCGTCGGAAAGTCGGAAAAATCAACGACGACGACAATCACGAGCTCGTCACCGCCCATTGGCTCGTCGAATACCGGGCCCGGGGTCAGCTCCAACGGCCCGAGTATCACGAGAAGCGTTTCCGCGCCTGCAGGTCCTAGACCGCCTGTACAACAATCAATCAGCACGAACAGCACCAATGTCGCCACGGCACAGAGACCTAGACTACGAAGAAACATGAGTCGAACCGAAGCACTGAGAAAGTAAGAAAATGTACTTTTTTTTCAATAAAAAATCGATTTTTACGATTTTTTCACGTTAAGAATTTTTTTCTTTGCTTTATTTATCGGTGAAAATAGATTTGAACGGCCAGAGATCGAAGAGAAAGAATTATTCCGAAGGAATCTAATTGTTCTATAACGAATATTACATTAATTATTAATTCGTTTTTTGTATTTGTTTTTTTTTTTTTCATAACAATTTTTTATTACTAAAAACTAAAAACTAAAACAAAGCATTTCTAAACTTGTTTCGTTAATGTTCCATTAATGTTAATGTTCGATTAACAACCACCCTGACCACATAGTACGGTTACCAAAATATTCCGTCGCGACGTTCAATCGGTATGTCGAGCCAAAAATATTTCCGTCAATGTGCCTATCTCGCTGACGCGAATAACGCCATTTCCAATGGGAATTCCTAAAGGTTTCGAATATTCAACGAGCCACGTAAAATCTCGCGTCAAAAAAACGTCGAAAAAAATCTTGAATTTTTGTTCATCATTCGGTCCCGTTAATTTTGCAATTCTCATTGTCAATTATCCCTCGCGACGTTGTCGACATAATGAAAATCAACAAAGACAATGAAAAATCGTAAAATTACTTTCATTCTTCGATTCATATAAAAAAAAAAAAAAAATAAAAAAAACATGAAACTAAATTTATTAAAAAATTTTGTAAATTAATTCCTTCGTTCATTTTTGTCCTTTTTCTACGATCCGTTACAGTTACATAAAACGCGAGACGGCAACTTTCTTCGGCGTGGACGAGGAATCGGAGTTACTGGAGAAGCAGAGATGGCTCGATCGCCGCAGGCGAATGGCTTCGAGAAAGTACGGAGCCCTACTTCCCGAGCATAAACCACCCGATCCTGATATTACGAGGGATGTTCCAGATTCCACTGAAATACCGGAGGTAAGAAGTCGCTAGAGCATCGCGTGGGCATCGACGGTACAACCTGACCCCTCCTTATTAAACTGTGTAATTCGCCCACGCGAAACTCGAGTATATAAAAATATACCCTTTTTTACATCCAGAGCAAAAACCGAAAAAAAAAACAGAAAAAGTTACGTCGTATACGAAAAGTTGTCTATCCCCTCCGAGCGATCTGTAAAACGTGTCAACGTGGTACGAAAAAAAGTTCAAAAAAAAATTGTCACAAGTTCGGTACATAAAATATATACTTTCGATATTTTCCCATATATTATTTCGAAAATACATTCCATCCAAGGATGGCGACAACTTTTTACTTGTATGCTGTAAATTCGCCAACGTTGGTCGCGTTTTGAAAGAAAAAACAATATTTGTTCAATATTTTCCCATTTTTTTATTTTAAAAATAAAAAAATACAACCCTTTTTTCATCTCGAGCTGATAGATTTCTAAATATTTCTTTGAAAAATATTTGCAGGGAGTAACGTTGAGAAGATGGCAGCAGCCGGTTAGAAGGAAAGACTCGGTGGCTCGCATGACGCTCTCGGGTCTTCACTACATGGTCGAGGTAAGTCCGTATACGTAGTTTGCACATTCGGGCGCTATGATACAAATATATATATATATATATATATAGTATGCAAATATATATATATATATATATGTATGTATATATACCTTACAGTGATTCTCCTCGTTAGTAAAGTTAATATTGAACATACCGTAGGAGAGTCAAACTGGAGGCTTTCGGAAAATTCGTGCGACCCGTTTCAGTGTTAACAAATTAAAACTTTGTTCTCTGAACTAATCGATCTGCGGGACTAAGCACGCTGCTTCGTTCTGTCACGCATATATATATATACATATAATAGCGCATCTCACTTTCCGGGTGTAAAGTTGCATTTCGAATTTGTGTCGGGCACACACAACTTGTCGCCGTTTAGAGCGCGGCCAACCGCCCGACCTAAAGTCCTCCTTCAGCCCTCTGGGCTAGAAGAGCAGTCTCACGGAAGGCCCTCTAGTGTGCATTCCAGGCAGTAGGTAGTTAACGCCAAATTAGCACGACGAAGTGGCCGGGGTGTTGAGTACACATTGGTCGACACCACTGCAATATATATATATATATATTTATGTATATTTATTTATGTCCATACCAGACATGCGGTCATTTCCACTATTATTATTATAGAGACGTCAATTATTCTCGCCGTTTTTTACCTTCCAATGGCTAATGGGATCTCGTAAAATCACGTAAATAGCTTCTGGACAAATGTCAGGCGAGGTGTAACGAAAATTTTCATGAAAATAAAAATATCTTTATACGGACGATATTGTTATGTATAAACAAAAAATTCGTGAATGAATGAAACAAGAATGAAAAATTCGCGAATTAATGAAACAAGAATGAATAATTCGCGACGAGAGAAATTTATTTAACCGAATTTTTTGTTACTATGAAAAATGCTTGTAAACTCGTTCTGTCGTTGTTGCGAAGGGAGAGTGAAGGTATTTATTTAGTTTGATGGTTATTTAGGGTGTGAACGAAGTTTCGCGTTTTCAAAGATTAAAGTCATTTCTTAGAAAGTATCGCACCCAAGTTGGGGCCTCTTACTTCCTTATACTTCGGGTGCGCACGTCGATGGTCGCGCTGGAAAGTTTCGCGAATGTTTTCAGGCAGACTCTCGTGGCCCATCGACGTTATTAAAACATCTATGTGGCTCGGTGACAACTTGTTTCGACGTTTTTCGCCACTTCGACGTTTTTCCCAACGTCACTCACTCGCGTCATCGCATTAAAGTCATACTTTTACCAGACAGTTTTTTGCAATCGTGCGAAACGAAGTCCGAGGAGAATTTTCTTTTCGCCTAGATTGACCAAAATTTATCGATTTTTGTCGATTAATTAGCTTTCACTATTTTTAATAATCGAAAAAATAATCGTCGATAGAACGAGAGAAACAAGAATTTTGAAAATAATAAAAATTAATAATTCTCGAAATTCTCTTCTTATGGTTACCAAAATATCATTTTCGTTACCCTTTTTTCCAATTCGTATAAATAACGCTCCGAAAGCTCGCTGAATTTATATATTCAATTTATACAAAATTTCATTCTCGGACGCGACGAGTCCCATTTCAAATTACACGCACTAAATATAAATAATTATTTTATTTTTGTCTCCTTCATTTTATGGGATACAAATATCACCGAGTCTCGTACCTCGCTTTGATATTTTTTAATTCTTTTTACGTTAAATCTGGTTTTCCATTCGATGAATTCTGATTGTGGTCGAAATGGAAAATAGGCTAATGCGATCACAGTGAAGTGAGTGCGAGAGAGAGAGGGAGAGAGAAACTGTTAAAATACGCGGTTAAATTCGGTCGAAGTTAATCCGGGCACGTGATTCGACTATTCGAAGCTTTTTTCTTTTTTTTTGTTTTCGTCAAAACTCCCGCGAAGCCACGATCTCGCTATCGGGTGTGAGAAATACTCTACGATGTGTACCTCGCTCGTCACACACGAACACATTCGAGCGAGACACGTGCATGTTCGAATCGTGTTTAACCGCACGGGATCAATATAATTGAAATCGTGATTGAAACAGTCGCAAATGTATATCGAAAGGGAAGAAAACACGAACGTATCCGCCCTACGTTAAATCCCTTTGAACGGGCAAAAATCGATTTCGACTCATAATTATAATCTTGCGAAAATTCGCAATAATCGTGAGCTCGCTCGCGTGGAAATCATCAATGAAATTTTGTTTAAAAAACCCTCGAAAACATACGTCGATAGGATAGAAGAAAATTTGTTTCACAAAGATTTTTCGTACTTTTATTTATTTTACAAAATTCGATAAAAAATTAATTACCGTAATTGTAATTACCGTTAATGGTACCGACCCTCGTCGATTATCAAAGGTGCTGTAAATTCTAAGGATTTTCGTTTAATTTATCGAAATCCGACTGCGATTATTTATCAAAGCGAAATATTGAATCGATGAATTGACGATCTTTAATCCCTCTCGTATGGCGAAACGTTTCGAAATTACATCGAAAATCAAAAACAACGTAATAGCGATGAATTACTATCGCGAAATGGGAGAGAATTCAAAATTGGCATTTACAACGAAAAATTAACGGTTCCGATCGAAATACATAACGGTAAATTTACGAACTAAATAACGGCCAACGGTGGATAATCTCTCCTCGTATTTGATCATCGTGATGCAAATTTGCTCAAATTTCCCCCGACCATTACCCCGAACGAAGAGTTATAAAATTATTAACAAAATTATTGTACCATAAAAATCTATTAAAAATCGAAACCCAAAATAGGAGTCAAAGCACTAAAACAATGAAACGTATAAAATTTATGGTAACTGCGCTCAGTTATGTCGAAAAACGCCATGATTTCCCGAGAGTTTTAAAAAAAAAAAAAGAAAATTAACCGTGAACCTTTCCCCGCGTTATTTTTATTCGTTTCGAATGACCGACGAGAGATGGTTTTTTCATACGCAAAAAATATTGCGAAGAACGAAAGTTTTTAAATAGATTCGACACGGATTCGAATCAAACGAAGAGCATCCGTTTTCCATTTCTCTCGCTCTCGCACGATTATTTACGAGATTATTGTTTTCTCGCGAGTAGGAAGAATCCTTGCTCGTAGCCGGCTTCAAAATAAATTCAGTTACGCGCGATGGCGCAATTTCGCTTTGGACGGGAGGAAATTGATTCCCGGCGAACTTCCTATTGAAGTCTCTCTCGCGACCTCTCTTCACACACACACACACACACACACACACACATATTTATATAAGACTATAGACGTACATATGTATATATGTACATATATGTTATTGGCTTTCTCTCCCATGCCTTTTCTGGCCATCTCGCTGAGCACGAGGGTTGAAAACGAGCATTCAATTCCTGTTCTGGCAGATCACGTAGAATTCCTTTTCTTTTTTATTCTTTTTTCTTTTTTCCTTATTCACGTTCATTCGCTCGGTATTATACGCCGAAGAAATAATGGAATCGGACGGCTCTTGAAAATCTGGCGCCCTAATTCCAGCTACGGATTTTCATTGCTTCTCTTTTCTCTTGCTCTCTCTCTCTCTCTCCCTCTCTCTCTTCGACGATAATTAGTTGGAAATTTAGCTTTATTCGAAATTTCAAAAGATAACCTTCGACTCTGAATCGTAAATCGTTGATCCATTCCGATCGATTTCGCAATTTGGCACCGTCGAACGTGTAACATCTTGGCTCTCTACGTAAATTTCGTTCTACGACAAATAAATTTTTGTCTACGAATCGTACATTCCATGGCGTTTTCTTTATCGAACTATATATATATATCTACATGCTACTATACATATATATATATTAGCATGTAGAGATGTAAATGCAAACGAATGTAATATATAGTATATAGGCGAAGGTAGAACCTAGTTTCCTGCTAGGGGATGACGTACCAGCAGGATCTCTAAGGTTCACACCCAAGGGACTTGATTAATTAAGCTTCTCGCATGCCGTCTGATTGGTATACGTAAATACGTGGTATATGTATAGTCGTGTTTAAATACCCGCATCACTTTCAAGTTGGCACTGGGCGAGATCCGGTATCACGGGATTAAGTGACATATGAACCAGGAAAACGTCGTGATGTATTTAGATCGTCAAAAGCGGTTTTCCGTAACGGTTTCATGAAAATGTTGCCTTGGAATAAAACACTCTGTACGAATTAATTGTAATTATTTGGACGAATCGAGACACGAATAAAACGTGTGTGAACCTCTAATGTGAATTTCTTCGAGACTTCCGGGATTTAGGATTTATAAATGGATCGAAGTTTATATTCAACGGGATAAAAGTCGTAGGACGTTCGTGAAAACGCAAATTTTTCGATAGATTATAATAATTATATTTTTGGTTTTGATTTTTAACAATTTTTTAATCACAAAAAGACTAGAAATTTTATTGCTTTTCCCGACTTACAAACTGTAGATTGCTAAAAAGAAGAAACCAAAATTTCCAATTCGAATATAATTTATTTAAGCTAGTATCGTATCTCGATTTTCGAAGTAATATTGATACGAGCGAAGTAGGTATTTTATTTGGGCGGACAATTATCCTCCTGGCTGTGAAAATTTATGTTTATCGAGCACGCGCAGATAGGTCGTTATCTCCAGGCAGATAATGATAATCACGGTGATCATATTGGAAATCATGGCAAATTTTCACGATGCATGATTATCAGGCGGATTTCCGTTTTAGTCCGCTATACGTAGCGTGGATTCACGACCGAATCGTGACTATGCCCGGTAAATCCGATCCATGTCAATGTGATCGTGCGTATAAAGTGACAGGGAGGGATATATATATATGAGAGAGAGAGGGAGGGAGTCAGAGTCAGAGAGAGAGAGAGAGAGAGAGAGAGAGAGAGTTGGCGGGAATATAGAGTCGAGAGTACTGGTCCGTCGTTCACATCCCAATCATAATTAAGGACGTCATCGTCATTAACGACGAGAACGCTTTTGGGTCCCAAATGACACGTTCCTATATCTAGCAAGTGAGACAGAGATAACAAGAGAAATGAACCAAAGAAGAGAGAGAGAGAGAGAGAGAGAGAGATTCCGAGAGATGAGAGAGGATGATGGAAGATGAGAATGCTCGATGGGGATGGATTGGCCTGCATAAAGCCGCGCCAATAATGAAAGTATGAATATTCAAGGGAATGACCGTAGGGAGAGAGAGAGAGAGAAGACCAAACGCGAAGCAGACGTTCGAAAATCATAAACGTTACGATCATTGACCATCAACGGACAGTGAATGGCCAACCTCCGTAACGAAACGGGTGGCAATCTTATACGAAACACAACGGAATGAAAAGGACCGAAACTATTATAGTACGATCTCCCTTACGATGAAATTTCGTAACGAAGATAACGATTTTCTCTCTCTCCCAAAATTCACTTTGTTCACATTTTTATTTTACAATTGTACAGTAGAAATTGATCGACTCGTCGTTTATTCGATACAATAGACTTATAAAATTTTGATTCGTTAAGAACGTAAATTATAAAATTCAATTTTGATCGTTTAAATTGACATTTTGTTTATAATGTATTTTTTTTTTTTTTTTTTATAAAAGAAGGGATTTTGTTTTCTTACACATATTTCGCCGTTCATATTTTTATTTTCCAATTACACATTGGAAATTGATCGATCGACTCGTCGTTTATTCGATACAATCGACAACGTGAATTAAAAAATTCAATTTTTATCATTCTTATTGAAATTGTTTTAACAATATGTGTTTTGATTTGAAAAAAAAAACGAATTTTGTTTTCATTGACATTTTTCACCGTTCACATTTTTATTTTCCAATTATCCATTGGAAATTGATCAATCGACTTGTCGCTATTCTATACAATCGACTTATACAATTTTTATTCGTTAAATCTTAAATGCGTCGTGTTGTCGTTTGCCATGTATTTTCTGTCTCTACATTCGCATTACGTGCCGGAACGTTTGGATGCTTTTTACGCATTGTAGCCAAAGCCAACAAACCGTTCGAATATATTTGTATACGGTGCACGCCATTCATGCGTCGTAGATTTTCTAACCGCAAATAATGCGCATATAAATAATTTTCTAATCAAAATTATGTTCACAAAGATTTGATTTGTTTCCCTTATTCTTCCCTTAATATAAACTCTTTTTTTTTTAGTAATGTTTAATAAATAGAAACTGTAAACAAAAAATCGCGCATTTAACGGTTAAGAACGTAAATTGAAAAATTAATTTTCTATCGTTTAAATTGAAATTATTTTTTAACAATATATATATATATATTTTTTTTTTTTTTGAAAGAACAAATTTTATTTTCGTTGTCATTTTTTACGATCGTTTCGTGTGAAAATAGGCGAGAGAACAGTTGAAGTTAGGGGAGGTCGGACTGTACGTGACGGTAACTATGTTATCGCGTATCGATTCACCCCCTCGAAGGGCCAATCACTGCACAGAAATTGATGATCGATGCAACCCGACGGAGTCATGCAGCGGGCAGCGAGCGAGCAACGGAAAGCCGGCTTTTCATTACGATAACCCACCGCCAACGTCATCGGCATTATGCTCGTTATATCGCGTGCCACCGTGTATAGAGGGCGCACCGTGCAACGACGCGAAATTATTCCCGGATGTACGTACTGTATAATATCTGAGCATAAGTGTTATAGCTTCTGGCACAGAATCCTCGCGTTATCTTTTGTGCGAAAGAGGAGACCGAAAAATATTTTCGAAAGTCATTTTCGAAAGACTTCTCGTATCTTTTGTTTTGTTTCTTTTTGAGAAAAATCAACGATCTAAAAAAAGCATTTTGATGAAATATAATTTTGTTAAATCGAAACGTCGATTTTGACGTTTTTTCGAAATTTTCTCGAGAACAAAAATAATCTCTCAAAATTCCAACTTCTTTTTTCGTTTTGAAGAAAAAGAAATGATTTTTTCACGACTTTTTCCATATTTAAAAACGAATATTAATAGAAACGAGCCTTAATAGAAAACGAGCTTTAATAGAAACGTAAAAAAACAATAAACGCGAAATTTTATTTCACTCGCCATTGAAATATTCATAAAGACTTCTCGCGATCTTATTCGTCGATTGTCATTCTGGTTGTGCGAAGATCATTCACAAGCGATAAATTCGCTGAAACTGACCGAAGTGTCAGGCATCTCGTGGGAAAATGAGGTCGACGATTAAGAGTAGAAATGAAAACATCAGCGATCCTTTCGGGCCATTATCATTGCTCACGAGCGTCAGTCGAGGAAACTACGAAGAACGAGCGAAACAAATGTCACTATGAAAATCAAAATGAAAATCTCTTCGTGCCACTTATTAACCGAGAGAAAGAGAGAGAGTGGGAGAGAGAGAAAACTAAAGAAACGGAGAGAACTTTCTTCGTCTCGCTCTTTCTTACACCGCGCATTTCGCATCAATTTTTCTTCTCGCGCGGAGGCGGATGCGCGAGATTAATCGTATACGCTATATAAATTGGATTACAACCCCGCGATACAGAAGATACAGTTATATCGTAAGGCACGAAGTCTCGAGTACAGTTGGCGCGATATTAACGAAAGAGTGCACAAAACGAAAGGGAAATATAAACGCGTATATCGTCCACGAGTGAGACAGGACTTTACTCCTGTCCCAAGCGCGAACTTTAATACGACTATATAATATCGTCGAAACGAGCTCTCTCTCTCCCTCTCTCTCTCTCTCTCTCTCTATCTCTCTCTCTCTCACGGAGTTTCGACGTTTATTTCCGAGAAAACTTTATTTCAAACCTATCGAAACAGACGGGTATTCCCCTCGAGTCCACGTCCGACATTCCGTTGGCCACCAATAGAAAAAGTGCAGCTCGGAAGTTACTTCTTAATTATTTCATAGGAAAAAAATGGCCTTTTCCGACCCATCGATTTTAATTCCATTAAATTTTTCGTAATGATAAAGTCATTTTTATGAAGCGAACGTTAAATAATGGAAAATATTCGTGAAACTGAAGAAAATATATTTTTATTTAAAACAAATATATCTTTCGTAAAGAATATTTGTTTATTTATTTAGGTTTGAAAAAATAGCGGGAAATTCGTAAAAAAAAATCATTTTCATTGAATAAAACCCGCTGGGATTATTGTCGTGAGAATTGAATATTCGTTGTATCCTCCATACGGTCGATCCCTACCAAATAATTATCTCGTTGGCTCGCGTTAAAATTCGCGTCGGATTTTGTTTTTGTTTTTTTCATTTTGCGAAAAACAAAGAAACGACCTATTTGGGAAATTATCGAATACATCACGTGAGCAACAATATGCTTTTTTGTTCACGAACCCAATAAACCGCAGGTCGTGGCTATCGTCGTAATAAAGACAACGGTGATTGAACATCGGCGGAATAATCGCTCGACCTAATGGCCGGGCGATGAACAAAAAATCCACACAACAATGAAAATCAAAAATAAATAAAACACGAGACACGTACAACATTATTTTCATAAATTACAATATAACAAATTAATCAAATTATCAAAAAAAAATGTATTTATTTTCTAATTTAAAAAAAAAATTATTTTACGATTTCAAAAAGAAAATGACGTTTCGTTTCATTCCTATCTTTTTTTTTACCCAGACAGTCTCACGAACGAACATTAAAATCCTCGAATTGTCACTTTTCGTTCGTTCGCCCGCCGAGATTTCGTTATCGCTCGGTTAATTTCGAGTCGTATTACGTGGCTAAGTAAATTGGTTTGCTTCGTCGGAAACACGGGTGAGAATTGAGTCAAGGGAGAGAGAAAGAGGGATAGCACATATTCTCGCAATCACGCGAGAATTTTCGGACTTGAATTATTTGCGTCAAGAGAGCGCGCCGAGCGAAAGAGAGAGAGAGAGAGAAGTGAGCTTGCAGAAGAGAGAATCGATGCTGTACGTTTTTGCGGCTCGTGCAATTAAGCCAAACCGTAATTCGAGCTTGCGCCGGTGGCCGGGGTGGAGTCGCGAAGCGATTGTGCACGGGTCGCTGCCCCCTGGAGAGAGCGAAAAAAAACACACACACACAAAAATAAATAAAAGGAAAACTCTCTCGCGTTATGATCAGGTTGATGAAAAACTCGGGGCGTGGCCTCGAGCCAGAGAGCATATGTGTCGCATATACATTTTTCGCTTTTACGAGATTCTTCTATCTCATGAGATTCCTCGGCTCGTCAATTTCCGTCCGTTTCATACATATTGATACGAGAAAGGAAAAATGAAGAAGAACAAAAATGTGATAACTAAATATGTCTTCATCCGGGCGCCCGTTTATATTTTAATTGAATAATTACGATCTCTCATTGAACAACTCTTCGTTCTTACATTTTTGCCCGCGGTTATACTATATTCGCGATATCCAATTATAATTTTTACGTTCGATTATAAATTCACCATATTATTTATAACGAATTATTAATTTTTTGTTGATTTTGTTCTTATTACAAGAGATATTTTAAACCATGTTATTTTTAATTAGCTACGATTATGCCCCGGGTGAAATTACTAAAAATTCGTTTGTTCTTATTTCTTTAATGTTTATTTCGAATACGCTGGTAGTCGGAGCACGCGAACACGAATAGAACATTCACGATCAGTCTGATCTTAATGTACAAAGTTATATATCGTCGTCTTACATTTACGAACATTTATATATATATATATAGCGCATTATATGTGCATATATGTATACGAGTAGACGTTTGTTAAGGGGGCAAGACGGTGCTCGGTGCCATTATAATATATCGTAACTGGGGAAAACGCGTGAGCACCAGTGACGGCTGTTATAACGTTGGCATGAACTATTATCCAAGCTGCTAGGGGTTTGTTCGGCCTATGTGTGAGTATGTGTGAGCGTATTATATATCGGAAGAAGGCACGTTGCTGTTAACGCAGCAATGGGAGAAAGACGATGTGTGAGAGAGAGAGAGAGAGAGAGAGAGAAAGCGGGAGCGAGAGTGAAAGAGAGAGAAAAAGCGGGAGAGAGAGTGAGAGAGGGTGGGAGGTAGGAAGAGATAGAGAGAGAGAGAGAGAGAGAGAAGGGAACGACGACAATGACGAGGAGAATGAGAACGAGGGCAACGTTGAAGGGATTGGCTAAGGGACTAAATTTATACGACTAGCCAACGGGAGAGGGGCGAGGAGTGACGTAGGGAAGGAGAGTGGGGTTAAGAGTAATCTAAGATCCAGCTGGCGTTACCGTTTTACGTGGTAATAAAACAATTAATCCGCGATATTGGTATACCTTGGCGATGCCCACGTACAAACTCGTCCCTCTTTCTCTCTCCCTCTCCCTCTCCCTCTCTCTCTGTCTCTCGTTCGAGAACACGCGAGCTTCCAAGACGGTGATAATAGAATCTGCGATTACAAAATCATAAATAAAAATGTAATGATAAAAGTATCATAAAAATATGATCGAAGATAATTTCTTGATAAAAACAATTATGAAGAAAGATTGCGGGAACGGATATAAAATTATTCGTTGCCGGTTACGAACGAGAGGAAACGAGAGGAGATATAATATCCGAATTAATTCGATAACGTTAATACAACAATATTATTGATAAAGCGACCGAATGAACCGAGCGAAAACCAAACGGCGGATAGAGCTGCGACGCGTTTAATCTACGAGCGAAATGTAAAATCATCGGAAAAATATAAAAATTTTAAAATCGTAAAAACAAAATTTTACCACATTTTTCGTCACCGTACGAAAAATTTATGTGTCGTCGAGTTGAGAATTTTTATTGACAACGAGACGATCCATGAAAGAGTGGGGGAGAGAAGAAAGCGATAATAAATTTGACAACGTGTCCTTTTTTTTACTCAAGATCTACCTACGTATACATCTACAGTCTCTGTCACGACGCAAACATCTGTTTTATGATCGATAGGTATCCGATATAAAAATTTTGCTACTGCCCTCGGTCACAGATCTCTCTCTCTCTCTCCCTTTTTTTTTTCTCTATCGACATAATAAAACCGTTTCACCGCCTTCGCCATGTACGAGAATTGACGGGTGGAGGGAGAAATATACCGGGTGTCCGGTGTGATTGGGATGTACCGGACATATGGCAGGATCGCGAAATTGGCGGTGAAAACATCTTAAAATTTCTATAAGTATCTTTAATCACACGCGCTCTAAATCTTTATTACGTCTGTATAAATCTTCCTATTGGTGTGGAAACTCTGAAACTTCTATGAATATATATAACTATATTAGATTGAACTCAAATTCTTTGCGCTCTATTATAATAGGTGAAGATACCGTCTGCATCTACTAAAAAAGTAATTATTTTTGGTCAAACCAATATACATGGAATACATGTTCCTTATAGGTACTTCGATATATCTATATACATTGTCGGTCTGTCTGTCTGTCTGACTCTCTCTTTGTCTCCACTGAAAGCCAGCTACCGAGGGCGTATGGTGGGGATGAAGCCCGCGCATGCGTAGTAACGCTCTAGTCCAAGCGGCAACCGCAAAAAAAGCCGAGAATTTCTGAAAGCCTGCAATTTTTAGAAAAGCTGGGATTCATCGTGACGATGAAGAAACCCCATGGTTGCCTCGTCAGAGCCTGAGACGAGAGGGAGGGGGAGGGTTATCGCACAATCAAGTGCATTTTCGACCTCGCGTGATAAGCTTGAAAGGATAAAACGAACGCCAAAATGAAGGGCTTGAAAAGTTGAAATAATATATATAGGGTTGCTTAAAAAAAACCTGTTACAACCCTTGGCAACCATGGTATTATTATTGTCATTTTTTACGCTTGGTTAGCTCAGGGTTGCCAAGGCTTTTGTTTTAAGCAACCCTATATATGTTATTTCAACTTTTCAACATTGTGCGATAATTCTCCCTCCCCGTTACTGGTTTTAATTAGGCAACCATGGCGTTTCTTCATCGTCGAGATAAATCCGAGCTTTTTTCAAAATTTCAGCCTTTTAGAAATTCTGAGTTTTTTTTTGCTATCGACGCTCTTACTGCTCTGAGGCTGAGAGGCGCGCGCAGCATACCACCACAAACAATAAGACGGCATGGCCGCATCCTCAGACACACGTGTCGACGCACGTGCGCTCCGTCACTCATTATTGTATCGTCCGACAATTATCGATTTATTAAAAAATAACGATTAATTAACCATTTATCGAAAATAATTTCGACTCTTTTAAAAATCCTCCTATTTTATTCCGCGATCACACTCGTCCTATCCCCCTTTATTTTCAACTAAGATATATTTTCCTTTCAAATATATAAAACGATTTTTATCGGAAATTTATTTTTATTTTTCTATTATTTCTATTTTACCCAAGAAAGTACAGCGAGACGCGAACTACGACGTGTGCGAAACGACGATAAATAATCGTTAATTATAATCAAAGAATATTCCCAACGATGCGAAAAAAAAAGTGCTTCCAATTGTTCCAACTTTCGTTATATATTTTCTCATAAACGACGATAAATTCATATCTCTCTCTCTCTATATATATATATATATATAGTCCCGCGCGCGAAGTCTACGAGGCTCGAGCGAGAGGAGGGTAGATGCAGGACCAAAATGCACTATGTGGACTTTGAAAGCCCATAAATCGTTCCCGTCACAGAACCCCTTCCTTTCCCTCACCCGTCGGTATACGTCGCAGCAACGATGCGGTTAGCACCGAGAGCGCGTCGGTTCTGTCCGTGACACAAGATCAGGTATGGAATTTTCCATATATGTACAATGCTAAAACGCGTACGAAAATACATATATACGTACGCCTGTATAGGTATAATATTGGAATTGCTATATTCTGTGTCCTTGTCATACCCTTTATGTAGCAAACGTACACACACACACACTATATATACATATATATATATATATTTGCATATATTGGGAAGTTTGGATATCGACCTGTACAGTGTACACCCGAGATAACACAAGCTACATATGTAGTACACGGAGTGCCCGAGTACGTCTATGCACCCGAGAGAGTAGATACTAAAAGGGGAGCCTTCTCGTTCGTCACACTATTCGTCGTATACGTACATACCTGGGTATATAGCATTCGGGAGAATATATATATATATATATGTGTGTGTACGTAAAAATACTTAGGACACATACGTTGACGACCTCATGAAAAGGGCCCACTTTGTCGGTATGGAGTTACGAGTATGATCGTATTCCCGAGTGAATTCCTCGCATTTCAAAGTAAAAGAAAAAATATAACGTCTTCGAACCGAAGATGAAACGGGTTATTCGATTCGAAAAGAGACGACTAAAGTACCGGTAAACGGAAACGTTACGAACGGCTTTAAAGTCGAAAAAGAAGTTGTTTTTTTTACGAACGATAACAAAGAAAAAGAAAGAAACGTTTCATTTTTCTCTTTTGTATGCAATAATGAATATTTATTTGAAAGAAAAAAGGTTAGGAGAGAATTATTTAAAACATATAATTATCGATAATATCGCTCAGAAAAATGTACAGTTTTATTATTTTCTTCGTTACGTTCTCGACGTTAAGTGTTTTTTGATTACTTTTTTTGTTTATATATATGAAAGTATCATTAACGACATATTTCAGTTTTTGTTTATTCTAATGTCAATTTTCGGTGGAGATAAGAAATGCATAGAGAGAAAGGGAGAATGGAATTTCGAAGTCGCGGTATATTCGTCTCGGGACGAACGAGTGTCGGAAAGTCGGTAGAAAGAAAATACTTTGAGCGCCAGGAGCTCGAAACATCGCGAATTAATTCAAGTTCGCGTGATGTACAGAAACGAATCGCTCGTATGTGTATGTATATATATATATACATACATATAGAGACGGAATGAATCGTAATTGGACAAATGGCGGACACTTAAGGTTTCGTCGTAAAGCGAATTGTTCAAACGGTATAATTTTATCGCGTATTTTACGACTTTAGGAAATAAACCTTGCTCTCCCTCCCCCCTCCATTTTCCCCTTCCCACGTTTTACCTCCCGCGCGCGGTATATTCGTCGATTTGGAATTTATCGATTTTGTGGAGAATCACCGCCGCGTCCGATGCGTTTGGCAGGTCTGACCAATGCGGAAAGTTACTACTGAAAAAGGCTGACTACTGCTACGACTATACACATATAGAAACTCTCGCAACTGTGAGCGAAAACGATATCGGCCATGATTTTATACATCAAAAGCAAAATTGAAATTGCCGAAGCTCGGCTCGTTTTGAACTTTGCAAAAATTTATTATCGATCGATATTAAAACCGTTACTGTTTAGAAAACGGAGAATACAGAAATAAATGAATATTTAAAAAAATACAAGTATAATGTTATCGAAATATTATCAATTTATCATTTTTACGTTTTTTTACTGTTTTATTTCGAGATTATGCCCTACGGGTAATTTCGTTCGCTGGAAATGACGTTCGAAAACAATTTTATTCCATTGTTTTCTTTTCGTTTTTTTAGTTGCGTTAGCGACTAAATTTTCTGAAATAAACTTGGCTCTAGTGAAATGGAGCGGACTGTCGAATGTAATTTTTGTTTTTTTGTTTCATTCGAGAGTAATTTTTCAAGCATTATGAATTATTCAAGCACCTCTTGGCCAAGCACTCGGCCAATAATCTCTCATTACGTGCTCGCGAAGCTTGTATCACAAAATACAAGTGCTTGCGTGGAATTAAAGGAAAAAAGAGAAAACCAAAAAAAACGCACTCAACGTGACGTATTTTTTTCTTCATTAAATCCGAACTCAGAGCCGAGAAGAAATTTGTATTTCGAAAATTTTAATAAGAATTTCGAACCCGCGACTTGTACTCGTGTACGAGTCCTTCGTTTTTCGATCTTCGTACAACGACGAAGGACGTTTATTTTTTCAATATCACGAAGTTTTCATGCGAAAAACGATTTTTTAAGAGATTTTTCATCGCGAAAAACCAAGAGATAAAAGTGGCTCGTGGGTTATAAGAAAAATATCTCGACGTCGAGAAGGACGATGGGAAACGGAAAAAAGAATTAATAGCGCGCGAATAACGATTACGCGTAATATTAGTTGTACAGAGGAGAAATTATTCGAACGTCATAGCACGAGCGCTTATGGTCCACTGTGTGTGTGTGTGCGTGTTAGTCCGGCAATTTTCTCTTTATAGGTATATAGGAACGAGCCATAAATCGATAATGCAACCACGGGATATAATATCGAAAATGGTCGTGAACCGTGAGGCTTTCTCTGGCTTTTGCAACCCCGTCTCTCTTTCTCCCTCTCTCATTTTTCTCTCTCTCTCTCACACTGTGTCTCGTTATACCGGGCTAACCGAGAGCATCTGTTGCATTACCGCAACGTTCGGCTATAACGTTACAAAGCGTTATTCATTTTCACGGTGAATATCCGCAAGAAATATAATATATGCGGACTATCGCAATCGGCCGCGGAAAAAAGCGCGGGCGAACTTTTTTTCATTCTGTGAAATTAAGTGACGTTATTTTTTTTCGCCTTGTACAAAGTATCGGTAATTTTCTTCTCTTTTTAACGAATTAAACACCGCGTTGAATGGAAAAGTGACGTAAAAATATAACGGGATCGAGCATTTTTTCAATAAACTTGTCGAGGGTAGAATTTTTTTTTTACATATCAAAATAGTTTTAAAAAAATTGAACAAACGTCGATGTAACGAAAGTGCCAAATTCGGCGAATGTTAACGATCTTTTTTCGAACTTCGCGAAAATGTCATTCAAACTTTGTCGATCCCGCTTTTTTTTTTGATGAATTTTGCGAACGACGAGGATCGCGAGTGACGAGAACAAAAATTACATTCGCGCGAAATCACGTCGACGAGCTTTCGATGAAGGATTAATAAAAAAAATGAAAAAAAAACATCGAACACGAATCCTCGAGTAAACCTCGCGTATAATTCATCCCCTAAAACAGCTGTCGGGCTTATCGACCGCGCACGCCCTACCGTTCTCGTTAGCATCAACGATTCCATACACCGCGACGCAAATGAAACGCGCATTTGCGTACAGCCTCGAGCTCGCTGGACCCGGTAAAATCGATGCTTCGCTCGTCACGTCGATTAACTTTCCAGTCCTCGTGTATAATAACACTTTTTATTTCACGAAGCGTGAAACGCTCTTAATTTTTTTTCAATTTCTTAGTATTTAGTTTTTTGTTCTTATTTAAAATATATATATTTTTTTATTTATTTCTGTTTTGATCACATAAAAGTTAAATATATATTTGTCCATTTTTCACCAGAAATACCATAACTTTGATGCCTCGAGGCGAGGAGAGATTGTTATTAATTTTTTTTTTTTTTTAATATTAAAAAACGGAATATATTTCTCATTTTTATATTTCATTTTTTCTTTTTCTTTTGTTGTATTCAATCCGAATCGTTCGAAAATCTAGGATTCATCGCGAGTTGGGCCAAATTTGAACCAAACAAAAATACCAAAAATGTTTTTTAAGCTTTCGTTAAATGATTTTTTTTTGTTCGGTCGATAAATCTCCGTTCGTACGAATTCGCGGGAACGTTTAAATTCACCCATGTAGAGTATTTGAAAAGCCCAAGGCCCAAAGTTAGTTTCATTCGATCTCCGAAATGAAAGCCTCGATCAAACGCTTTTCCCTCTCGCGAGAAACTCCGTCGCGGTTCTCGCAATCGGATTTGCGGATGGATGACAGGATTTTCCGTATAAAACCGTTGCTCTCGCTCTCCGGTGGTGCGCTCTTCGTGTATTTTTTTTGTTTTGCTTTTTTTTCCTTGGTATTCTCGACGGTTTATTCGTCGAATGGAAACAAAAGAGAAGGACCAAGTGCGGACAAAAAAAAGGCGGACAATGTCGAGGGTACACACCGAGCAAACGCTTACCGACGATTCTCGTTGATTGCACGAATTTTCGGCTCGGTTGGCTCTTGTATATCCCGTATACACACGGCTATATCGATGCTACGACGTTTATACCTGTATCTTGTCGGATAGTTTAAAAAAAAAAAACTCTTTTCGCAAGTACTCGTCTACCGCGAGAGCTTACGACAGAAATAACTCAGGCGGTCGTTAACAATTTTTTTTATCACCGTATCGTGTAAAATATCGATGACGAAATTTTGTCACAAGTTTTCTAATCATTTTTCAAACTCTTGAAAATGTATCCGTCGTTAAATGCTTCATTTGATTTTTTTCGATTTTTTTTTTTTTCGAAGAAAATAATGGAATTTTTTTATACTTTGATAGTAATTTTTTTTTTTTTTTTTTTTTTTTTGCGGCGAGCAGTAAATCATGTTACATTTGAGAAAATTAGCGTAATGTTCGAAACCTGTTACAATGTTGCGATTTATAAATTGTAAATTTCACAATTTTTATCGAAGTTAAAATTTATTCATAATATTTATGTATGAGCCGAGGGGATTGAAAAACGACGTTGATTATTCCACCGTGTTCAATTCTGACGAGTTAACTAGATGCAACAACGAGAATGCACCAGGGAGATTCGTACGCCGGGTCGCAGAAATTTCGAGAGTCCATAGTCGACTTGCACGAATTCGCGATAGAAACAGGAAGCAATACATCTTGCACCCTTTTCGCTAACCCCCAGTGAATGTCGGTAGAGAGGCATTCGTTATTGCGCGTTGGATCGTTTCTCGAATTCCTTAACTCACCACGAGTCGATCATTGATCGTCTATTTAAAATTGTTTTAAAAAATCATAATAAAAATATTAACGAAATAATTAATGACAATTTAATGCAATTTTTGTATTTATTTGCATATTTACTTATTTATTTATTTATATGTTTATTTATGTATTTATAATATTTCAATGGTTTTATTTGCTTCAGACTCTCACGCGACAAAGACCACGCGAGAGATCGGAAACAGGTCCGGAGTCACGTAGCTTTCCACCGAGCGTGATATCGTCGATATCGCAAACGGAAATTCAAACGACAAACGAGGGTGCGATAGTCACCGAGGACGACGGCGAGGAGGAAGCTTTCTTTCAGAGGCCACCTCCACCACCGGTACCACCACCAGCGCCACCGCTACCCTCGGCGAGCGCGACAACCATGATCTCCGTGGCAGCACCGTCGCAGCAGCTCCAGAGTGAAAAAGTCGAAGAACCCGAGGCCGAGGAAAATGAAAATAATTCACGACTTACAGCGCGTAACGATCCGAGCGTCGATCTAGATCGCGATCTCACCGAAGAACTCGTCAGGTAAATCATTTTTTTCATAATTTTATTTCTTTTTCATTTATATTTTTATTTTATCAAAATCATTGCTTTTCACAGTACAATTTTGTCTTCTCGTATCTCGTCACGACGTCATTATCGACGTGATTAATAAATTGAAAATAAAATAGAAAATCCACGTGGAAACGAAAATAAAGTGACACGGAATTGTCGACTCGACGAATATTCCCGATGTCCCAAGTGCCCGAGGGACGCGTCCGTCGTTGGTTTCTCTCGTTTCATGAATAATGATGAATAACATGAATAGCAACGACGATGAAAATATCCAACGACTAACGGGAAGGGAAATTAAAAAAATGTTCATGCTCTTCGAATATTTCGTCTTGGGGAGAGCACGTTCGAGAAAGAATCGAGAAACAAGACCCCTAAATAAGTCGAGAAACGCGCAATTTTTCCAAAAAGTAAAATTCAAAACACTTGTAATGATTACGATAAAAAAAAAAGTAAAAAACAAATATATCTTTCTCATAACTTTATTTTCCATCTCTTAATCATCAATTTTCTTACAGATTCACGCCTCGCAAGGAAGAAAGATCCTCCGTGGATGGACAACAAGTGAGACGACCACGAGCTATAACGAGAGACCATTACACCTCGAGGTAAAAAATGGAAACGAAACGAAAGTAGAAATTCGATAATTCGATTTAAAAAAAAAATTGCCGATCGAAAACTTGGCCATTGCTTACTTATGATTTTATCTCCGTCTCGATGCTCCCTCAACGAGCAAGCACATTGGTTTGTTTCGTTTTGGGCTCCGTCGTAGAACGTCATTATTATTATTATTATGATCGTCATTCGTTATAAATTAAAAATCGATCGAGCGTTCCTCGATGGTACGTTTTGTTACGGTAAAAAGAGTCTTAAAAATGGGGAAAGAAAGAGTCACGATAGAATGTATATATCGCGTCGTGTGTATTGAGTACGGAAGGGTTTACAGAACGACGAGTTGGCGCAGGTCGAGACATCACGAGGGGAGATCGACCTGTGACCCAGCAACGGGATCTCAACAAGAGCAGGCCGGCGTCATTCTACGACGTGAATTGTCCGGTGGTACGAAAATATCACCGAGCACCATCGATCGGGTGTTCGATAACAGCAATCGACGTCAATACGGAATGGGAATCGTTGGACGAGTTTTTGGGTAATTTAATGCATTTTATGTATCTTCACCAAATACATTAAACGACCGATAAAAGTTGTATCGTAGACACGAACGTAAATTTACAACATTTACGTTCAACGTGACGACACAAAAAAAAGTAATTTCCAATGTTCATTTTTATCGGATCGACTTTTCATCCTTCGTACTCGAATTAACGATTTTGCAAGTTTGACGAGGCTGAAAAGGACCTTTGCCTTTTCCCGGTATATACGACGTCCGTGGGTGTAAAGTATTAGCATGTCGAAGCATGAAAATCTTTTGAAGCCACGTCGTGAAACTTTGACATCGGTTCTGGTAGTTTTGGTCGTCGGGGGGTGTTGAAAGGGACGGAGGATCGTAATTGCGATGACGTCAGTCTCGCATAATTACGTACGGTTTGTCGCGTTAGCGTGTTGAATATGAACTTACAAACTGGAGCTTACGTAATTTAGCGACTGATAGCGATCGTTTGCATCGGAATATTTTTAATTCGAACCGTGTTTATCAACAGTTTTACCAACTCGCATAAAAGTCCGTGAAACAAAAATTATTCATAAAAAAAAGAAAGAAAAAATAACAACCGAGGCTCGCTATTATGTGCGAGAATATATTTAGCGTAACTAATTACCGATGCGACCCTGAAAGTTGGTGGAAAAATAATGAATTCATGATTTTATCATTTTTTGCTTTTATTTTCTATTCTTCGTGTTACTCTTATTTTTCGTCCTTTGCAAATTTGTAATTAATATTTTTTTCTTTTCAGGAGATCGTTCAGAAAAAGTGTCGCTCACAAGCCCGACGTGAGAAAACAATTGGACGATATCGAGGATCACAGGCCTTATTTCACGTACTGGATAACGACGGTGCAGGTTTTCATACTGATTATATCGCTCGCCTGTTACGGCTTCGGTCCCGTGGGTCTCGATATCAATCGTCGTTCTGGCCTGGTGAGTCAGGGTTAAATACGCGAATGTATCAAGAGAAGATCTTGCGAGTAATTAAAAAAGATTGTAAATTGTCTGACTCGCGTTACCCACGTAATAATAAACGTTCCAGCTCGTATCAACAGAACCGTGACCCTCGCGCTCTCGCAATTGCATGTATTATTCACACTTTATCGATTGGTTGCACTATTTTGGCACAAAAAGATTGCGAAGCGTAAATGCGATAATCGAATTAAAAACATAAAAATTTCACCGGTAGGAGAACAAGTGAGGTCGGTGTTTGGAAAATTAATAGGCGCGACCGATAAAAATCAATGAAGCAACGAGCAGAATTATTCAAAAATAGCTTTTTTGTTTTACGAGATCTTTTTTTCGTACTATCATTCGCATTTGTGACGCTGTAAAATCCAGGGAGCGCGAGAATGAGAGGGTGGCAACCGTACGAACGGTAATAATTCCTGAAATGCGCGAAGCTTCGTGTTTATTCCCGAACACAATTTACTATTCGACTGCAATTTACGAACAGATGCATTTCGCTCGATACGTCCATAATCGGACCGCCCCCGGTTGAAAATCGTAAACGAAACTGCGTGCGATAAAAACGTGGAATAATGAACAAGAGGAAATATTTCTCGCGATAAATAAACACGATTTTTTTTGTTTTTTTTTTTGTTATTAAGATAATTTTTGTTATTTATTCTCAAGATTGATTTCTTGAGCATGCTTCGACGTCGAGCGTTATTTTTCGACGCGTGCTTAACACGTGCGTGGGTTACCGATTAATTATTCGAGACGACACTTTCGATTATGCAAAATCTTTTTTTCGATGTTTCAGGTTCTCGTGACGAGTTTGTCGCTTCAACAAGTGGATTACGACGAACCGGCGAACTTTTGGCTCGGCCCTAGAGCAGCCGATCTTATCCACCTGGGGGCAAAATTTGCGCCGTGCATGCGTCGCGACTTCAAGATACTGAACGAGATCGATGTTTGGCGAGAGCGCGAACGAGATACGGCGTGTTGCATCAGAAACGACGATTCGGGCTGTGTGCAATCCAGCAAGGCTGATTGCTCAGTGAGTTTATTATGTTTATTCTGATCGAATAGAAAAAAATATCATTGATTCTCGAGAAATTCTCGAGTGATAAAAAAAGTTTGTGTATGATGAGATGGGCGTAGTTCGAACGAAATCGATTATATTCCCTTTTTCATTAAAGTTACACTATCAATTGAAGTTGTAACAAAGTAATTGAATTCATGGTGAAACGTTCGATTATTCCAACTGGCATAATTTCGAATAATTTTATATTCCAAAATATTGTGGAAAATGTTGCTTTTACAATGATTCTTTTTATAATGTAAGATCATTTCAATTAGATTTTATTATTCAAAGAACGCCCATCTCTAAGTTGGATTACGAAATTCAGAGAATTTTATTATAATATGACTTTACCCTCTATTTACTTTGCGAACCAACTGGTCCGTGGACTGAGATCGACCGTCACGGTAAATCAAGCTCAAATTAATACGCCATTTTTGTAAATTATTGTTTAAATTCGTTGGAAAATAATTATTGTTATAATTTGATTTATTACAAAATCGGTATATTTATATACACATATATATAATGGAATTAAGTAGAGTTGTGTGCCTCTAATAGGATATATTACACCCGACAGTTCGTACGGACTCTCATTGTTCAAAAAGTTTCCTCGTGGATGTTATATAGTACATCGATTTCCGTCCCGTATAACTCGGTATATTATACTATCGTAGAGTTTAATTGATTCCAAACTACAACAAAGTCTCGAAGGTTCACGTTTGCTTGTACATTTAATTTTGCACGTTGTACGTTATATGTTTATTCCTGGGAAAAACGTATTTACCTCGGGTTAACAAGATAACTCGAGTTATGAAAACTTCTGTTGGACAATGTGATAATAATAAATAAACAAAATTCGTAGAACACGATATCGACGTGGAAGAAATGGGGACCCGGTGACAGTGGACCCGGAGGACGGATAAGCGGTTCCGTCTGCGGACTCGATCCAAAGTTCTGCGACGCTCCTGCGAGCGTCGCACCTTACGAGTGGCCGGACGATATCACAAAATGGCCCATTTGTCGAAAAACCAATCCATTCAGTCAACGTTTCAGGTGAGAACGATACAGCTACAATAATGTTATTAATAATTGAATTACGAACGAATTAATGAATTTTGGTTCATTAAATCGTTTGTAATCATTAAGAAACGAATCCATTCAGCCAATGTCTCAGGTCAGAACGATACGGTTACAATAGTGTTATTAATAATTTAATTACGAACGATTGAATGATTTTTGGTTTGTCCCTTTTTCAGAAGCAACAACGGACATCAGCAGGGTAACAACAATTTTCCGATCGGTCGTTACAAGGATAAAATGGCCGAGCACATGGTTTGCGAGGTCATCGGTCATCCTTGCTGCATCGGTATTCACGGAATGTGCCGTATCACTACCAAAGAATACTGTGACTTTGTTCACGGTTATTTTCACGAGGAGGCCTCGCTCTGCTCTCAAGTCGAATGTCTTCATGACGTTTGCGGCATGATACCGTTTCTTCATCCCGAATGGCCCGATCAGTTTTATCGATTGTTCACTACCACCTTCCTTCATGCCGGGTAAGTATTTTGTATTTCCGACAAATAATCGTTTTGGCCGATCTTTTTTAATAAAACACAACTTATTCGATTAAGTATATTTATTTATTTGTATCAGGGAAACTTTTATTATGTTCGAATTTAATATTCTTATTTAATTAGTCAATAACTAATTGATTTTTGTGTGTGTTTCTTACAGTATTTTTCATCTTGCCATCACCCTTCTCGTTCAATATTTTCTAATGCGCGATCTCGAGAAGCTCACCGGATCACTCAGAATAGCTCTAATCTATTTTACTGGAGCACTTGCTGGAAATCTCGCAAGTGCGATATTCATTCCTCATCGAGCTGAGGTAAATTACGTTCAAAATTGAAAAAATGTCATCTATCGAACGCATTATAATTTTGTAGTGATTTTATTGATCGATAGTCAATCTATCCTTCATTATACAATATATAAAAAATACTTCATATATCGTACATGTTATTGCTATTATTGAAATATTAAAAAAGAAAATAATCTGGAACGGTGTGACGAAAAATACGTCTCTTGTTTTTTAGGTCGGACCAGCCGGTGCGCATTTTGCTCTCCTAGCGACTCTGGTTGTCGAAGTACTAAATTGTTGGCCAATGCTGAAACATCCGAGGAGAGCTCTCTCGAAACTCATCATGATACTCGTCGCACTCCTGCTGCTCGGTGTTCTACCCTGGGTCGACAATTACGCGCATCTCTTCGGTTTCATATTCGGTTTTCTCGCCGCTTACGCCCTCATGCCATTCATCTCATTCGGTAACTACGATCGTCGTCGCAAGATTCTTCTCATATGGATCTGTCTCGTTCTCATAATTGGCCTCTTCGCACTTCTTCTCGCTCTCTTCTACAACGTGCCAGTCTACGAGTGTGAGATATGCAAATTGTTCAATTGCATACCGTTCACGCGCGATTTTTGCGCATCGCAGAATATTAATTTCAAGAAGGAAGAGCCCGTATGACACACGGGGCCGCGGTTACCAGTCGAGCGCCAAGTACCGTTCGGCCCCCAAAATTACGCTCGTCAACGTAACGCACATATTATGAGAGATTATTTATTCCAGATAACCGATATTGACGATACTAGAAACTTTGTCTTTTTTCTCGTCACGGCCATTACAATACGCCGACCATGAAAGAAAAAAAAAACATCAATCATTGGTGACGATAATGATAAAAAAAAAAGATGATAATGATGATGATGCTGATGACGGTGATGATGATAATGATGATGATAATGATGATGATAATGATGACGATGATTATTATGATAATGATCACGCAGACGAATGAGACATCGCCGAAAAACCCCTCCGGAATTTTCGAGATTTTTTTCCCTCGAAGCGATCGACGAAAAAAAGTGAATTGTCTGATGATAAAAAGAAAAGTAAAAAAAAAAGTGCGGCGTAAGAAATTTCCGTGCCCGATCCGCCGATAGTGAATATTAAAATGTACAGTCAAACGATCGAAGGATCGTCCCTCTCTACTGCCATTTGATGAAGAAAAAAAAAACAAATATTAATTCGCGCTTGTTCACCGAGCATGAATAATTGTAATGCCTTAAATAAAAATTAAAACACAAAAAAAAGACAAAACAAAATATATATGTATAAAGGACGTAAAAAAAAAAGAGTACGGCGTTAAAACGATGATTCAAGACGATGATCGCCCATCGAGAACTCGTCTCGTTGGGTAACTCTTTGAGAAAAGAAAACACACAAAGAATATGTAAATAAATTTAGGCTGGTATGGATTTTACGTGACTACGAAGGTAATGCGAGACCACGTGACCCTCATATATATATATATATATACAAATATTTATATATATATATATATATATACTTATATGTATATGTATATAGAGGGACTCTCGGATAATCTCGTCGATTAATTGAACCCGTTATGCGACCACGGTGGATGTTGTCTTATGTAAAGTTATAGCCACGTAATATTTTACATTATTCGTTTGTTTTCTTTTGTTTTCATTTCACTCGCAATTTCACATTGCTGGAATGAACATGTGACGTCGATTCGAGATCCATGTTGCGATCGCCGGACAATTCCGTGCGAATCACGATGCAATAATTGGACATTCGATCATGTTATATACATATATTCTAAGACGATACACGAAAAAAAGAATAACGAATTGTACATAAACGTGACATTCTTCTTGTGTATTTATCCAACGTATACGTTCTAAACGAATTTATCAAACTTGATCATGTGAAAAAAATCGTTTGAGGATCGTTATAGAAATAACGTCGGAAAAGCTCTTGAAGCCTGAACGAGGTGAAAAGTAATAAGAAAAAAAACAGAATCAAGATTAAAACGAGGAAAAAAAATCGTGAATTGCAAATAAATTTTTTATAAACCAGTGTGAACGCCGAGCGTAACGTTAATATAATTAATTTAAAGAAGAAAAAAAAGACTCTACGATCGAGTTGAGCGTATTTGTAAATATTAAACGTGAAACGGGAAATATTGAGGAGTAAACAATGGAGAGAGAATGCGTCGGATTGCTTCGGCAAAAACTCGATTTCTTCGTGTCAGAATGGCGCCGATATTAAAAAGAAAAGAAATTCAACATGCATGTCCTGTTTGTTAATTGGCGATAGACGTCGAATGTCCAGACTGACGAGAAAAAAAAGTCATCGACGGCAAGAAAAAATAAACCGAGCGATGACCAAAAAAATACGGTGATTCTCGCAGTACATTAAAATAATTTTTGTCCACGTTTTTGACAAGAGAAATACTGTCATCCGTGTATCGTACCGACACGAGTATAGAAAAGCTGCATAATACGTGATTTAAACATACGGTTGTTTAATAATAATTAAAACAGCATTTTTCATTTCACGTCCCGAATTATTTCCGGAGTTTTTTTTTATTGGAATAAAAAAATAGTAGTGCGAGAATTATCTTGACAGACAAATAGTGAAAAGAAGCCGATAAACAAAAATAAAGAAAAATAAATGTGCCACGAAACGGAAGTCCGGTTGATAGCGTTAAATAATGTTTAAACTGCGTGTCCCCCCTCGCCCTCCCTCCCCGCCGAGAAACAAAGAAAACAATGTGGACGAAATACGACGGTCTGAGTTCTTCTGCGGCCACTGCCGAATACTTTTCTCTTTCGTTTCCAATTTTACACGATCAACCGATGAAAGTAATTGTTAGACGAACAAATGAAAAAATTACATAAAACAGAAACAAACAACGGTGAAAAAATTGTACAATTACTGCGCGATAAAAAAAAATTCGAAGTAAGCGCGACCTCTCGCAGGGAAGAAAAAACGTTCAGGGAAGATAAGTAGAATATGCTGAAAACAAAAACATCAGACATGATCGAGCCTACCACGAAAAAGCTACATACCCGTCTCATGCACTGGATTCATAATAGAACGTAGAAATCACTAACCGAACCATAAGTGAAAAAAAACGACAAATTAATTCTCATTTTTCATGAATATTTAATCATAAACTGATGGAAAAAATGGTACAATGGTTCACAAATGGAAAAAAAGGTAAAATAACTTTACACGTGTCATTTAACGGTTCAAAAGGGAAAATATTGCATATACGATTGGGAAAACTAAAATTGAGTAAAAAAAGAGGATTTTCATATCGGTCAAGGCGGAGTGAAATGTTTCTTTCTTTTTTCGATTATCGTGGAACAAAAAAAAATACGAAGAGCAGTTTATTCTCACGCATCGAGGACGATATCTCGGTGTGAAATAAATTTCAAAGTAATCCCTACGAACGAGGCGAGTAAAATTTGTTCGATATGGTAGTAACGATAAAATGAAAGAAAAAACGAAACCAAAGAATACACCAAATTCGGCAAATCCGAGAAAGGTGACGGTGAGGAAAAAAAGAGAAAAACATTAAAAACAGAGCGGATTTTCAGCCCGGATTGAACCTGTACATAAATCGTATGCGTCGAGAGAAAGAAAATGGACCAAGGTTGAATCTATAATAGAGAAGCAGAGGAAAAAATTTAAAAAAGAAAAAAAAAAGTAAGGAAACAAATATGCATCGCGTCGGACTTGCAGCGTTTCAAAGGGAGAAAAAAATCTATCTCCGAATAAATCTCGCGGTCGCGATCGACAGAGCTCGGTAGATAGGACTTTAAGTAAAGGTACAATTAATCCTAATTAATAACGATAATGATAATTTACGATATTAAGATTAATTACAATAATGGTAATTTAATTGATGATAAGCGGCAAACGAGAATTACGTGCGCACCTTGCCAAATTCGTCAGTTGAGCCGAGGGACAACGTATAAATATATAAATATATTTATATATATATATATATGTATATATATATACATATATATATATATATATTTATAAATATGTATATGTATATGATATACGAACATGTATTTGCGAAACAAGTGCGAAACGGTGGGAATCTCGGGGACACGTTAGTCTTCCCGCGAGATCTGGAAGAAAACGCGCGCGCAAAAAAAATAATGAAAAACAAAAAAACAAAAAAACGTGAAACGAAAAAAGAAAAAATGAAAAATCCTTTCAGCTTGATAGTATTTTTTAAGGTACATTCCACCGTGGTCGCGCGGTGTTATTTTTCTGTATCCCTGTATCTATATTGCGAATTATCGTGTAAGTTGGAATTCAATGACGACGAATGAACAAAATGAAGAAAAAAAAATAAAAAAATAAGAACAAAAGAGAGAAAAACGAAATGAGAGAATTAGAATGATAAGACGAGAGATGATAAAACAAACAACAATAAGAAGAAGAACAACAACAACAAATACACACAACAAGAACGACAACAAGAACAAAACAAAGGAGCCATACGATTCGTATAAATTCGACACTTTCGTTTCAATCTAGTTATATATATATCAACGATAAGGATCTTCGACTATGATTATGATATAGTAATGAACCATGATGATATATTGTACTTGTCGCTGTTATACATATACATATTAAAAAAACAACAACAACAACAAATATATATATATACATACATGTATTATGTATATATATCAGACATATATAATATATTAATTTATTAATAATAAAGAAAACATGAAAAAATTATACATCGTTTTCCAAGCCTCGTCAAACAATATTTTTAACTAATCCGAGGATTTCTTGTTGAACAGATGTTTGAGTATTTTCGACATCTTGCTGCCCTTCGACGAGTCCAATCTTTCGAGCTTCCTCGAATCTTTGAACGCTCCCCATTTCTCACGAAGCTTAGGATTTGCTGGTCCCCAATCGACGGTTGGCTTGAAGCTCTGATGTTTTTAGAAAACATAATTATCATTATTAACATCATACACGTTTCTTTCCAATTTTAAGGAATTCTGCCGGATAAATTTTCATGGGCTTTCAGTGGGATTTCATAAACCTTGTGGCATATGAGATATTTTTTTATTTGATCGATTTTAGTATTTTTTTTATTTACCTCGAAAATCGACTTGTCCCTCTTCCGAAACATCGCTAGGAACATTAATATCGGAAATGGTACAATTCCTATCGCCAAGAGTATCCAACCAGCAGCTAAAAGTAAAAATTAGAAGAAACGAGAATATTAAAAAAAAGCTTTTTACAATGTTGAAAGAAAGGAAACGTCACGGACCGTTCATAACTGATGGATAAAACTCGTCGTCGTACATTAGAGGCTCGAGGGTCGCCAAAAAATATGTGAGTATAGCAAAAAGCATTAAAGGCGTGAGACAGCCCCAGCAATATCGCCAGTAAATCGAGGGCCTTGTTCCCACCATGAATTCGATGTCGTCCAAAAAATTGTCAACGCCTGAAAAAAAAATGTGTTTAATTTTTACAATCATAATAAATATTCATTAATCAATAATCGTCATATTTATTTTTTAAATTATTAATCCATTCGCCGTACCGTAGATCCAGGAAATCGCGATGACTTCGAAACAAGCGAGAAAAACAATGATGAAAGTTCCGCCAAAATAATCAACGAGATTCAAAATGTATTGTCCTCCCTGAAAGAATGAAGAAGCAATTTAATTCTCGTCGACTTATTTTTAAAAAAGCGATAACAATCGTTCCCTTTTTTGTTCAAATAATTCATCATAATACGAACTGATTATTTCTCTATGAAAAATATCTTGACCAACTTACGGGTGTGCAATAAATTATTCCAACGAGGAAACCCATCGTCGAAACACCCAGAGCTATTTTCCACTGTTGAATACGTGGAAATTCATCGGCCACGACGCTGATAACTACATTGGATAATGCGACGGCCGAGCCAGTTCCAAGTACGAACAGCATGAGGAAAAACAGAACGGCAAAAATTTGTGGCACAACGTCGAATTTTGCCAATGCTTCGGGATACGAGATAAATGCCAAACCAGTACCCGAACGAACAACGGTACTTATATCATCGCTGCCTATTTCATGGGCAAGGTTACCAAGAATTCCAAATATCGTCGTGCCGGCTATGAGACTCGTGCAAAGATCGAGAGAAGTGATGATAATGCAATCTCTGATAAATTATAAAGTAAAGCATATAATAATTTTTTTTAAATCAAATAATGAATTAATAATCATTTTTGATCGAATGAGAAAAATTATTTCAAGACTGAAAATTAAATTTAACTTGAAAATTTTCGAATCGTATATCGATCCATACCTCGATACGTTGTGATTGAAATTGTTGTAAGATGAGTACATCGTGACAGCACCGAAGCAAACGCCGAGGGAAAAAAAAGCTTGTGTAACCGCGGCATACCATACGCTAGGATCGAGAATTTTGCTCCAATCTGGCTTGTAGAGAAATATTATACCATCAACGGCACCGTCGAGCGTGACTGCTCGTACAAGAAGACAGATCATGATAACATAAGGAAATAACGCGAGAAAATACGCCGCCTTTCCGGTACTTTTAACGCCTCGAGAAACTACGACGTACACACTGATCCAGCTGCCCAAAAGACATAGAACGAGCTGCCACGATGGAACGCCAATATTATCGTTTATTCCTGCCTCCTTTAGCACTATTTTCCTAAAAAAATATGAAAAAAACGAAACTTTATTAAATGAAAATTAATTCGTTTCGTTATTTGATTTTTTCTTTACAAAAATTCAAGGACGTTTTTTGAAAATGTTGACGGTTTAATATACAAAAAATATGATTAAAAGTTGTATGCTTTTTATAAAATTATAGATTTTTGGTGAAGGTAATCAATGTTTTCGACATACCGAAAATAATACTCGGCAGAACTCATTCGATTGCCGAATGTCATGTTGTTGGCTACTTTTCCAGCTGTCGTGGCGTCGAAACAATCGTCACCCCATTCTTGCCAGCAGAATGCCCATGGCAAGGGTGAATAAAAACTGGCGATTAGATAATACAGGGTCAATGCCATCAAAGAACAGTAGTAACTCACTACAGCAAATACAGAGACGGTCACCCCATATCCGATACCTGCGAAACGAAACAAATATTAAAAATAGATTTAGTAATTATTTTTATTTATTTTTTTCATTGTGTTTCATTCAACACATTTTTATTTATTTTTGTTATTAATTTTAGATCTTTCGTAAAGAAAAACAAAACATGTAAAAATATTATTCATGATTTCAGATTATTCGACCTTTGAAAGCCGGAGAAATCGTCCAAATTTGAACGCAAGATCGGCTCGTGAATTGCCCAAGCGCCATTTCCATGTAGTAAAATGGTTTTCCGATTATGAAAAGTACAACGAGGTATGGTATGAGAAAAGCGCCTCCGCCATTTTCATACGCCGTGTTTGGAAATCTCCAAACATTTCCAAGACCGACGGAAAATGCTATGCACGACATTAAAAACTCGACGCCGTTTCCCCACATTGCACGACCTTCTGCAGAATCGTCCCCTTGATCATCGACCTGATGAAAAAAAATATATATATACAAATAAATTCTTGCATTTAATCAATCTTAATCGATCGGACAATAAATTATTGTCCATCATTTATTTAATTCAAAACTTATTTCAATGATTTTCTTACCGTCTTTGTATCATGCTCGTTCGGTGACGATCTCGACGTCATCGAAATACTGAACACTCCGGACGTTCCATCGATATTCGAATTTCTCGAGTTCTGCGAACAACAATCAAGTTTGAGAATGAAAAAAAAAATGGTTTACGGAATTTGAATATTTTTGTCTGTTTTATGCGATATGTTTTTTTGTTTTAATTTGAATACCAAACGAGGTTGTCACGGTACGAGGTGTAAGTTATTCCTTGACACGCAGGAAAATAATACTATTTCGTTCTTGGCATTCGATAATACGAGTCGACCCTGGCGAATATTTCTTCGACTTTCTAAAAAGTAAAGTCGTCTCCTAGTGCGGTGTATCCAGTCGATATATTCCACAATGAAGCGAGAATGAAGCTTCACCCTCGATATAATTAAATACAGTCAATAATCAATAAATTCAATAATACATTTTTTTCTTTCTTTCAAATATCACCGACTTCTACGTTTCGATCGAGAAATGACGTTTATACTCCGAAAACTTTTTAATTAAACTTCAACATATTTTATTATTTCATAATTTTTGTAATTATTTCAAACTTTACTTCCTTTCCTACATTTTTGTACTTGGAAAAAATTTACGTTTTGTCCAAACTTGGTAATATAATTATTTTACCGTATAACATCGACGTGTAATAATATAATTTTTACTGTCAAATATTTCAAACCTTCGGACAGATGTTGTTACCCATCTTGCAAAAACTCGAGGTTTACAGCGGTGAAATTTTATTAATTGCCATTGAGGAACGATTGCAGCGCGATATTGACGTTTAAAAAAAAAGACACAAATTTAACACTCCCGCCGTGTATTCATACGTCCATACAATCAGAGCGCGTTTCGCAGACTGGAGCGAACGAAACACGGTTACATTCGCTACCTAATCTACGACACGTCCGTGAGTAAATTGCAACACCCAACCGCTTATACTTATCATCAAATTTGTCATTCTTTCCTATACAAAATGTATTTGCGTTATGGACTAGATTTTTCGCATTCTTGATAAGATATATAATAAACAAATCTGACTGTAGAGAGCAACGTATGTAAATTCGTAATTACATTCTCGGTTATTGAAGAAGTTATAGGACGTCTATTATGCCGAATGAATATTCCGGTAATTTTACATTATTTATAAATAAAAGGAAATTAATAATCAAGAATAATTCCAATAAATCGGGACTTTTTACTTTTTATAATTATTATTTGTTTTGCTTAAGATGAAAAATAATGTTCTCATCTTGTCCCAAATATATGTGTAATTAAATTGATTGGCTATCGTCGATAAATCTTCATTAATATATTTGTAGAATACACGATTTTTTTTTTATTATAAAGATGGCTTTGCATTGAAAGTCGAGCGACCCAGAATACGAGAAAGGGGATAAGACGATGATAAATAACGAATTAAGGATTTAGTCAGGCTTTAATAAATTTATGATTTATTAGCGACGCGTCGTTATTCAAACAAAGTATGTAATCGCTTATTTTGTTCGCAACCGACGCTTAATGTCTACATGCAGTAAAACCAAAAGAAGAAAAAATGAAGTAAAATGCGCACATGTGATAAAGCAATTTCCTTTATCTCGAGAATTCTTTTTTTTTATGATCACTCGAACGGAAACCGGACGTCTCGACGAGAGAACGAGAAGCCCATTTTATATATATATGTATTTCTTTCTCACGGCAGAACTGCGATGACGCGATTATCTTAAGGCTTTATTGGGGTTTGAATTATCTACGTAAGATTACTAATCTCCGTGTTTTTAAAATATCGTATTTATTGCACTGTCGCGGGTGGAAAATTGAGCCGATGATAATTTATCGGCTAGATATTTAATCCATTTTCCTCTTAATTGTATGTTAAATTCGTTAAATATAGTTCAAGTCTTAATCGAGACGAGTTCATGCGAAGTTCGTAAGCTTATAAGTCGTTAAATAGAATCGACTTGTAAAATAGAATATTTTTTTCATCACGTACATGAAGTAGGAAATGTTTTTTTTTAAATACCGCACGACAGGTGTTTTTCACAAAGCATTATGTGCACAGCCAATAAAAGATGAAGAAGGGAGATTAGTGACGTCGGCGCTGAATTATCCAAAATAGAGTTCTTTAAAGCCTCGTTTATGCTTAGCTTTCTTGGCAGTTATGAATTCCATCCATTCCTTTCGTATCTCGGTGTTTCTTGGTCCCCATTTTTCGCTCGGTGTGAACGCTTTCGCGAACATCTAAAAAAAAAATTCACGGTTCGAGTCAATTTAATTTAATACAATCCTAAGAAATATTTTATCATGAGACTATTTTTATGACACAAACTAGATTTCACAATGAAATAATAGTAATTTCCAAATGACTCTTGAAAATGATTCAAACAAATTTGATTTTTCGCCACGATTTTTTACAATTATTTCCCAATAAAATACTTTCGACGTGTTTTGTTTTCGTTCGACTTCTTGCGCATACCTTGAAAGTGGAAAAGCTTCGATATCTCCAAATCCTGGCGATGGCCCAGCCTATTATTTGCAATATTCCAATCGCTAAAATTGTCCATCCAATTGCTGAAACACGATATGCAAAATTAATATGTATAGCTCGTTTCGATCGTTATAGAATTGTCAAATTAAAAACCCGCTACCATAAGCGTAAGTTGGAAACATCATTCCATCGTAAGTCGGTGGTGCGTAAGTTGCTATCGTGTATAAGAGTACGATGATCATAAAAAGGGGAGTAACGATTGACCAGCATACTCTCCAGTAGATTCCAGGGCGTGTACCGAGCATGAACTCGATATCGTTGAGAAAATTGTAAAGACCGTAGACCCAGAATACGGTTATTATCTCCAGAAGACCGACTATTATAGCGATAAATGTTCCACCGTAATAATCAATCAACGTGACGAACCATTGGCCACCCTGAATAAAATCGATTGCCACTTATAAATTTAAAACTCATTTACTTTATATCAGTAATTATGGAATAATTCTTTTTTTACATTTTTTCCCACCGCTAACTTTTACAACTTACCGGAGTGACGTAGATGAGACCAAATAGACAACCAACGGTACACAATGCGAGAACAATTTTCCATTGCTTCGTACTTGGAAAATGATCGCAAAGTATACTGAGAATGCCGGCGCAAAGTGCCATTGCACTACCGGCACCGAGCACGAACATCATAAAGAAAAACATGACAGAAAACAATTGTGGCAAAAAAGTGAATCTTGATAGTGCATCGGGATACGAGATAAAGGCAAGTCCGGTACCTCCGCGAACGACAGCAGATAAATCATTAGTGCCCATCTCGTGTGCCAAATTGCCAAGTATTCCAAAAATCGTGCAACCGGCCATTAGACTCGTGAACGTGTCGAGTGTCGTTACGATCATTACGTCCCTATTTTGATAACGTCAGGAAGAAAAAGGACAACAAACGTCAATGAAGAAATAATCAAGATCGATTATAATCAAACGTGTTAACGCTCGATCAATGTCCATATTTTACATTCCGTTGGCTCTCTCTTAACTTTAAAACCGGTTTTTGAAAGTAAAAGTCGTGTCATCGAGAAATCTGCGATGATGTTGAGCCAACGTAATGTTAGGAATTATCCAACGAGGTGAAAAACTGTATTATTAATTAATCAATCAATCGAGCAAATTAATCAGATAATCAGTTAATTGATTAATCAATCACGTATCCAAAATATTATACTTGACTAAAGAATTCATCGATTAGGCTATTAATGGACTTGCTAGATCGAATTGATTACCTGTCGACATGATGCCTGAATTTGTTGTGGGACGAATAGGTAACAATCGGCCCGAAGCAAACGGAAAGAGAGAAAAAACACTGTGTGATAGCTGCGTACCACACCGTCGGCTCCAACAAACTTTCCCATTTTGGTGTTATGAAGAACATTATTCCATTCACCGCTCCTTCGAGAGTGACGGCTCTCACGAGTAAAGCAATCATAATGATGTATGGAAATATGGCGAGGAAATAAGCAGCTTTTCCAGTACTCTTAACGCCTCGGCAGAGAGTACAAAAAATCGCGATCCAACCGACTATGAGGCAAAGCACCAGCTTCCACGATGGCAATCCGAGACCATCCTCGATAGAGGTAGCTTCGTTCAAGACAATTTTTCTAATTTAAAATTGTATATTCATATCATAATTTTCTGAGAATTTGAAAATGAAGTTATCGTTTAAATAAACATGTCGTTCAATGTTTTGTAGATTTTGTTTTGCTACTAACCGAAAGTACATCTCGGCGGAACTGCTGAAACTCTGAACCGTCGATGCGGTGTGATTAATCGTTGTACGTGCATCGATGCAATTCGTCCATTCGTTGCGACAATAAGACCATGGGAGGACGCTTTCGAAACTCGCTACTAAATAGTAAACGGTCAGCCCCATAAGAGAACAGTAATAAGTCACCACGCAGAACGCAGCCAACGCTTGACCGTAACCTAGTCCTGAAAATTTTATTTCTGCAATGTCCGTTTGTCGACGACTCTTCGAAATAATTGTCATCATATTTATCATCGATAAATTATAGAGAATATTTTCAGATAGTCAAAAAATTTCATTGACAAAAAGATTGTAAATTATCTAAAGTATTGAAATAGTTTCATAAAAAAATCGTTACCTCTCATGGCTTGACACATGGACCAAGTCTTACCGCACGATCGACTCGTGAATTGTCCAAGCGCACCTTCCAGATAGTAAAAGGGCTTTCCCACCAAGATAAGGACGATTATGTACGGTATGAGAAATGCACCACCACCATTCTCGTAAGCCGTGAAGGGAAATCTCCAGACATTTCCCAGACCAACCGACGACGCTATGCAAGCCATCAGAAATTCGAGACCACCGTCCCATTCCGATTTTTCAGTCTCCTTCGATGGCTAAAGATAATAACGATTATTGTGTTTCTCAATGCAGAAACGTGACAGAGAAGTTTATCACGTGATTCACATCCAGTTAATATATATTTGATATCATTACGTACCTCGAGTTTAAAACTCGTCGCATCGATTTCCATCGATTTGTCAATAGTATTATGTGGAGAAATTCTAATGTCTTCGAAATCGGCATCTTCGATATATGCATCGTTGACACGACCTCGATCGTTCTAAATAATTCACAAGGAAAATAAATATTCCAGGATCGCAACCGATTTCACAACAAAAAAAAACAATCAAAATTAAACAAGCGCAAACAACAATGTTTTCTGTTTATTTTTAATTTATTATAAAATTATATTTTAATTCCATGATTTTAATACATTTTTTTTACAACGAAATGTGGCGAAATTGGCATTTTTCGAATATATATAAACAGGAAATGTTTCGAACGAATATTCGTACAATATAGTTCACCTTGTACGACTTGACACTCACTTGTATACCGTTTTGTAATTTAGCCATGCCCGTGCTCCGCTGCCCGACTCGTGCCAATACGTCTCTCCTCAAAGTATAAACGGTGCTCACACTCGAGAGACATAAGATTTTATCAGATGCCAGAGATATGATCGTGGCGAAATGATCTTCAAGAAGCGTGTTACCGGGGAATCAACCGAGAAAAATTGACACAAGCTCTCCTTGACGCGAGTTGTAAAGCTACGATGGATTAAAGACGCAATTCAGGTGAAGTTCCACGTTGTCATTGTATATCTCGTTTTTATTAATGAGGCGAAACATTGTATTTCCCAGGTTGTTTTTTACGAACAATTTTAGATCAAGATAAAGAAAATTGTTTCGATATTACCATAGATAACACGATATATAGATATGTAAACAGCTAATGAGCAAAGCAGTTGTACCTACCCTGCGAGTAACATAGTGAGCTTGAAAGATTAGAGGAATTTGAAGGATTGGATAGTTGCCGTTCTGTAACATGTGTACATCAAGATGGAAAGAGACCAAGATAATTTATCGCGGATTCGCACGTAAAGTTTTATAATATTCCTACATTACATTCCGATAAATGTCAATTCCACCTGTACAATTATTTGCCCCAAAATACGACCGTGAAATTTGTTATCCTCTTTGCGCCATTCAATCGATATTTTCCATCATAACATAAGGGACAAAAAGTATCCCGGAGTGAAAAATATACGATTGAAGATACGACTTAATTCTACCAATGAAATATCGTCTGTAATAATGGAATTTAGATCAATTGATAAAACTCTCGACGCTAACTACTCAAGGAAAAAATTAGTGTTCTAGATTCATCGCGCTAATACGACATCGATTTACGTTAGTAATTATTCATGATTTAAATCACGCGCTTTTAGAATTTATTTCGACTTTTTTTTATATCTTTTCGTTTGAAAAATTACAACAATCGTTTTATCCTGTAGTATAAGAAACTTTTAAAGATATCGAGATTTTCGCGATCCTCAATGCCCCCGCCGGGCTATTACATGATCCATGTTATCGCACAAATGTACCAGAACAATAAATTTTTTTGAACTGAATATCCGAAACAACAACTGCTTGATTTCTTCAAATCATTTTTACCGATAAAACATCTTTCGAATATTCGACGTAAACCTTTTATATCGACTGCAGAGTCATTATCAACAACCCACTTTCTGTCTAGCGATCGGTAAAAATGTTTCTCATTCAGTAGCGTCAATTTAAGGTGAATTTCTGCTTGATTGACCGATGGTCTCGAATTTCGGAATAAAGACGACCTATCTGATGCTGCCCGGATAACTGATACTTTTTTATTCCAAATCTAATTAATCGATTGATGGTCACATCTAGCTTACGCTTAGTTATAAAGTTTAGTAGTCAATATTTCGTTTAAAAAATTAAAATCTTATTTTTAATTTAGTGTTTTATTTTCGATAGTTTTGATTAAAAATACGCTCCAATGCCGAATCAATAAATGTTTATGAATAATGGATTATCACTTATTCGGCAAGCTAGGTGAAGCTATGGACCCAAATTTTCTCCAACAAAACAACTTTTTCGTGATTCAGCCGAGTCAAGAAGTCAACTAGCTATTTTCTCCGTGAGTTTAGCCAATTGGCTAAATACACTCAGCAATAACAATCGACCTGTTACCAGCCATGCCTACAATATATTTCTTGCTATTTTCGTTTATGGATTGAATTGAAATTTGTTTCATCTTAAAAATATAACAAATGGGGAAGATTAGGGTAGAAATATTAACAATACATTGATTACATAGATTCATATTTATTAATTCTTCGTTACTTGTACAATATTTACATTCTAGGACCGATGTCGATGCTGCTTAAATAAAATACTTCATGATAAATAACCGCATCTCTTGAACTTAATCAGATTCTGCAAGAAAAGCGAAACTGTGTCTATCGTTAAAAAAAATGTATTCAAATCGCCCAACGAAGTTTCGCGGCCAATACACATACCCGTCGCATAATGTGCGTATAGGATCATATAAAAATATAATTAAAACTTCTCTTTATTTCCGATCACTGAAATTGTAATGCACTCCTATGTTGCATCGACCTTTTGAAGTGACCCCTCTTCGATAACTTTACATTGGCCCTTTTAATCAACTTATTCGAAAGAAAAGATGGCGCCACTTCCATCGATTTTCATTTTTACGGCGTGTATCGTCTATTTTTACATAAGAATTCAAAGAATGCGAGGAAAAAGTAATATCTCAACGCCATCCGCCATTTCGTTTTCCCGGCAAGAACAAAGAAAACGGCGACATTTGGAAAAACGGCGCTAACTTTCAAATAGTTTTCAGTAAATTCGAAAGTATCGAAGAATCTCGAATATTCGAATCGTAAAAATACTGACAGCGTGGTCCTTACTTCTTTCCATGTTATTCGATCGATCATCTCCTCGCTACTCGTCGATCCTACATCCATCCTCGTTCGACGTAACCTTTTACGAGATCGCGTAGTCTGACGTGGAACATTTCTGACCCCGAATGAAGCATGACGCTCGCAACGTTTCTAGATTCCAGATCATTGACGTCCTCGACTTGTTTCGTCATAATTTTAAGCATGAACGCCGCGTGAGTAAATTCAAGGTAGGCGTCCTTCATCAATTGCTCGTTGAAGCTTTCACGCCCGTACGGCGAGATGTCGCATCCCATCATCGTTAATCTGTTTATCAGCTCGTCGTAATAAAGATCGATAAGTTTATTGGTTTCCGGAACGCGAACCTCGCTATTAACACCACCACCGAGGAAAAATGTCAATTCTCGGGTCGGACTGAGAAACAGATAATTCTGAAAGTCGACGAATTTGATGTCGAGAGGTTTGCCGGTATCTTTGTCGATACGGAACATTATGTTGTTTATCCAAAAATCAGCGTGAATAATGGTGGCCCAAGGTTCGACGGGCGGTGCGAACCAACAGTCAGCGCCACGTCCGGCCTCGAACGCCTTCATACACTTGTCATAATATTGCACGAGAACGGGATCCTCCTTAATATTCTTGTACATCTCTTCCATCGCGTCTTTCCATTCGTCCGGATTCTTCATTTCCAGACACTTCGAGCGTACTTTGAGTATCTCAAAGAAATCGGGTTTTCTATGCTTAATGGCGATTCCGAGAGCGTGAAATCTCGCCATAGCCAGAACCGCCAATTTTGAATGTTCGAAATCCAAACCACCATAACGATCGCCCGTGCTGTAACCTCGCATCTTAAGATTTTCCATCAAAATAACGGCATCATCGTCGAAAACATCACCGGGTAATAACGACAATCGTGAGCCATAAAAAGCCGGACCGATGTCGAACACGTCTTCCTCGCTGATGCCGCAATCTCGCTCGAATTGTTTATATGTTGGCAATATAGTGTCGTACATGAAGGATTCCTTTTTGAATGTGAACGGACTATCGAAAAAGTCACGTTGTTGTTGCGTAGGTGGTGGTATTTTCGCTATGAGATGAAGATCCTTCGTTTCCTCGTTGCTATCATCGACTCTGATCTTTGCGTCAACTTGAAGTATCAGACTCCCGTAATTCTCACCAGGTGGCAGAAGATTCGTCGCTGTGTACTCGACGAGGACAAGTTTTTCGCCCATCTTCTTGCTTAGCAAGGACTCCAACTGGGGAATTATGTGCTGATCAGGAATACCAGTGTTTTCTTTTACGGTCGCCATGTTTAATTATAACCTTTAAATATTTCGATTTATCTATAATGATGTTCAATCGTTTATTGAGAATAATCTTTATCGTGAGAACGTTTCCTTTGTTTTAATTCGATCGTAAGTCGTCCGTACAGTACGAAAATCGATCGATCGATTTTCTTCGATCCCGGGGACCGTAATTTGGCGGGAGAAGGATCGCAGAAAGAAATGAAAATAATCCCGGTCGATCGCGTGCGAGGATTGGAACGACACTGACTCGTGTCGTCTGCCGAGTGTGAAAATCGTCCACACTTAAATCGCTGTTGTACAAACGGGAAGAGATCGTTGCTATTACGTAACGTAATAGAAAAAGAGAGGGGAAAACAAGAACGAACACCGTAGAGCGGTCAACTCCACAACCTTGGGTTTCGACGAACGCACGAATCGTGACTGTGCGAGCGTCTAATATGCCTCCGAGCACACTCCGGGGCCTGCGTGTAACGGAGGATGTAGTAGGGAACGAACTGGTAGTAGAGTTATATACGATACAAATCTATGTCAAACGAGGTATGTCACTGCTTTATGACAACGACAAGCGCAACGAAGGCCAACCGAGGATTTTGTTTGCTTGTTTATTTCTATTGATTTTACGAATAAATAATTTCTCTCGCAAGTTGAAAATGAAATTTCATTGTAAATAAGAATAAAAACGAATTTACGCGATCACAATACTTATTATTTATTTCCTTATTTATTTATCTATTTATTTATTGTTTATTATTTTCGATTTATTCGACGATTTTTAATTAATTCGTTCAATTGACAATGATATATATTTCGCCGAGTGTTTTTGATATTCACACCACTAACAGTAAATACCGAGACACGAGTGTCCCCTATAACTCGATACAACATTGATAATACATGAATGATCCCTCTTTCTACGAATACGCTTTCTGCATGAGTGACGTGCTTTTAGGATGGTTGGATCGAAATTCGTGATAATATTCAACGTCCGCGATTCGCGTATAAGTGGAACGCGTCTAGTTTTTACGTTCCATTTCGTATATATACGTTTCGAGTTCGATGTACGTGCTTTGAACGGTGAGTAATATGAGAGGTCATTGGACCCGAGAAGTATATATTTACGCCCGAAAAACGCGCGGGCGCCACGGGAGCCCCGAATTTTCTATACAGTCGAACGCCGTTCGAATCTAACAGATTCGCGTAATTTATGGAACGAAGACAGGCATGTGTTGAGATGTTCGGAGGTAAAAGACCACTTCTTTTTTCGTGATAGACTAATGTATTGGAATAAAAGAAAAATAATTATACCTATGATCATTTATGTTTAATGTAGCGACATTAATTATAATTTGTTCCCGCGTGTTGTACATTTCCTCGGTTAACCTCTCGGCGTAACTCGGCGCGAGAACAAAATGGCCGCTGTGAGCCAGCGGTTCAAAAGTTTACAATCTTCGAAAATTACACGGTTCGTAGTATCGATGAATATTTTTACGTGAAAGGCTTCTTAGACCGTGAACTTCGACTTAAATCAGGCTTGAAATAAATTTTACGAAAAAGTTTTAGGTTATGACGACCGTTAGGATGGATTCTAACCTAACGTTAGCCGTTACACCCTTAACTCATTATTGAGTGAGAATACACGTGAATTTTGCCTCACAATCCTACTTCCTTCTATCTCATCCTTCGTCGTAATTCATACCTTCGCCCATGCGCGACCTAATTGCCTCTAGCGGAATTCGAGAGCGTCTATTTTCGACGATCTTACGGGCGTTTTATCGATAATACCCAAATAATTGCCGAATGAATTATTTTATGTCATACCAAATTGACGTACATACCAAATTGTGTACACATGAAAAAAAAAAAAAAAAAATTCCTTGTAATTTACGAGAATATAGTCATATTTTTCTCTCAATTCGTCGCCATTAGTTCCGCCTGATTTGTTTTATGATCGGAAAACAATGAAAAAAGACATTTCGAAGAAAACTATTATACGAATTTAAATATAACTCGAGACATGCGCGAGGCGTATTTCATTATGATTACATAAAAATATAATGATTACTATTTTGTTAAATTATTATTATTTCGATAATAAGATTAATATTATTTGTAAAACATTATTATTATTGTTATTTTAATTATTAATGTTCAGAAAGTAATTCAATCGTTTTAAGCGTTGATAAAAGATGTTCGTGACGGGTTTTTGACCATATATTTTCGCAACGTTGCGGCACACTCAAACTTTCGCCGAGTAACGGGTTCAAGAGACTCTCATAGGGGTTCTGAGATAGCAGAATTTTTTCGAAGGCGTAACATTTTTTTCGTGACTTGAGCTGTGAGCCTATGATAGTAGATAAAATATATATACCAAAGGATTCTTACACACATACACACACACACATATATATATGCACAGATAAAATGAAATAAAACGATATATATATATATATGGATATAGCTGTACCTTAATAGCATTAAGCCATTCACCGCTGAGTCACGCCTTTTTTTCCAAGGAACTTATCGATCGTACCTTGATCAGTGTAAGGACGTTGCAACGACTTCACTCGAGATATTAAAAAGTAAACGTTACAGGCCAAAATTCAATCGAAGGACATTTCGATCGAACCAAAGATCGACTATGGACGAGATTGTTTTTCTTAATAAGACATGTAATTAATAATTATAATTAATATTTGATTATTCTAGTTCCATTACTTTGGAAATTATTTTATTTCGATTGATTTTGAAATTGATTAATTTCGATTTTAATCGCAAAATAAAAAATATTTCCTCGAGATTCAACGTTACAAATGAGTAATTAATATATCGGAATTGCGTCAAAATTCTCACGTCTAGATCGATATATTTCACTCCAGTAAAGCGATCGTTCGACGAATTTCGAATCGACGATCGTCGGCAAATTTTTGTCGTTCGAAAATTTATTCCTTCCTCTTCGCTGTCGACACACTCGCCGACAGAACAGATATACGCGCTCGATCGGTGTCAAGATGCTCAGACCCAGAAAGAGACTGCACATTCCACCGTAATTGCCTGCCATATATATAAAAAAAAAGAAGAAAGAAATAAAAAACGAGCAAAGTAATTATACCTCGAGTGGTTAAAAATAATTCCAACGTTTAAATCGATGGAAGACGTGTTAATTTTCCACTACCGTCGCACTATGGCATCCGAGTGATGTAATGACAATAGCTTATCGGGTCAAAAAAATCTACGTGACGTAATAGGAAACATGATATTGTACAGCGAGAGCGCCGTGTTCTCTCAGTAGAGCAGAGCGTACAATTTGATTGAATTTGTTGTGAAACGAGTTTACCGTCCGATAGGCTCTTATCGTTATATAGAGCACGCAGATAACTGGTTATTCAAAATATATATATATATATATATATGTATATATATATATATATATGTATGTATGTATATATATATATATACGTGGAGCTATGTTTATCAGAGAATCGCGATTTGTAAATAAGATAGACACTAACTCATTAAATCGTACCAATAGTACAGTACGTCTTGTCTCAATCGGATTATCGTCCCGGTTCCAAAGCTTATGTTAAGCAGTACAGAGTCTTTCGTCACGTTGTCCTTGTCGAGGCTGAAAAAAAGATTTTTTTAACAAAATCACATCATAATTATATATTCGTTAATTATTATTTGAAAAACAAGAAAGAATATTTTCGTTTTTCCACGTTTTCATAGTTTGTGTATCTAATTATCAGTATCGTTAATTCATTCATTTTTTTAAAACTGTTTTCACTGTAAAATTGTGATTTTGTTTTCATACTTAATCAAATAGACTTTGTACGATTTAAAAAAATAATAATAAAAATTAAATTAAAAGATTTCATTCATTCAAATTATCTAAATTCTGTGGGAATTAATCAAATAGACTTTCTACGATTTTTAATAAATTATTCCCAGCTGATTATAAGTTATTATACTAAATAAAATGTAATTATAAATAAAAGTATGAGAAAATAGAAGAAAAAAGTATACTTTTTTACAAAATCGATCCAGCTGATTTTCCATGGATGAATCAAGCCACCGGTTTTAAAAATCGTATAATAGACGTTCTCGCAGGAAGGCAAACAGTCGCAATTTAAATTCTCATCGACGAACTCGTCGTCGTACATCGGATAGGGATTATGCAATAAATCATCTTCCATTGGCTTCACGCTCCACCATTTGTCTATATTTCCATTTATTTCTCGATAAAAATTTGTGTTTATTACTCGCGAATGCTACGAGAGACAGATATATGCTCGCGTTATACTTACATCTGTGGCTTTTCAGACACGCAAGATCCACGAGACCGCAATCTTTCGAGGTTTCTGAAAAAATGAAGAACGATACAACATTATTTCACATTTTGGGTGAAATAAATTTTATGGAATGATGCAAGATAGAAACATTTTACCTAATTCTTTGTTAAACGGATAAAAGAAGGGAGTGCAGCCGCATTTTTTGAAAATGTCACGTGTTCGACACAACATTATGCACTGACTGTACGAGTAGGAACCGTCGTAAGTCTCGTCAAGTTCAGTGTTGAACAGACAGCCACGTTTTTTCTTGTCGTACTTTATCACGTCCTGTGCCAATATTTTCTAACTTGTATATTTAATTATTTAATAAAAGATGTCACATTCTTTTTTTTTTAATTCTTGTCACTATAACATTTTCAATTTTTTCACATTTAATCAAATAAACTTTCTATGATTTTTCATAAATAATTTCCAGCTGATTACAAATTTGATCAAGTTCTTACAGTAAAAAAAAATATAAAAACTCAGTCGAAAAATCCGCGTTAATTGCAACAAATTATACGCGTCTGTAATTAAAATCCGTTTACCGGCGACGAATAAAAAGATGTGGCCTGAAGGTTGATATAGCCTTCGGTCCCACAACTGGCGAGAATTTCTCTCATTCCACCGCTAGGAGCATCCGGATAATCGGTAGCTGAGAAGATCAAAATTTTGAAACCCTGTCCTGGTAAAATATTGTAATAATAATCCTCCGTATGAGAATTCAAAAATATCCTAAGTCCGTGCTCGGGTCCGTTCATAAGGGAACGTTCCACGTCGATCTTAAAATCGTCGTCGAGTCGTCTGAAAAAAAATTCGACCGAGATTATCAAAAAATTCTCACAATTTTACAATAATCTAATTTTCAATGAAACATTAAAAAACAAAAAAGTATTTTAAAAACTCAATGTACCCGGTAAACTCCTCGTTCCATCTAACATAATTAAAGGTGCAGCAAAGACCATCCTGAGTCCAACGGGGTGTGAACAATTCCTCGCAAGAACGTATTTCTCCGGCCCAGCTGCAATCTTTCAAAAACGAACGACAGGACGGTGCGATAATTTCCATTATTTTAAGAACCGAGTAATTAGGATTGAAAGCAGCTGTTAGAATTTCATGAAGAACTTCGATGTCGCCAGTCTCATTTTCCGAATCTTCAAAAAGATACAAGTGTCCCATGTATTTCAAGACGTTCTTCACTCGGTCGAGGGTGATGTTTTTGATTTTTCGAACTCTCTCTCTCGTCCATCTAAAACGAGAAAATATTTTTCAGACGATGTGGCGAAAAATCAAGGATTTAAAATAATTCATAGAAGAAATGAGATTACAAATCTTCAGCGAAATTCAACGCTTTCCGACGACTGATAACGTTGATGTTACAAATTCCAACGGCTGGGAAATCAATTCCTTGTATCGGATACATATCGTCCTCGACCGTTGTTCCCGTCGGGTTCTCGTTGTAGCTCTGAGTTTCAATTACTATCATCAATGACAGTATCAATAGCGAGAATAGCCGAACGGCCATTGAGATGTACCTGATTAAATAAAATTTATAAAATTATCTTTATCTAATTTAAATAGATTTTATTAGAGTAACTAAAATATATGAAATTATCTTGAATTAATTTATTTCGATTTAATTAGATTAAATGAAATATATATAATTAACTCAAACTAATTTAATTCGATTAAATTAATTTAATTAGATTGAATATGAAATACATAAAATTATAAAAAACGATAAAATTGTAATTTTCATGAATTCTTAATTATAGAAATAATAATATGTATAGCCATAAGACGAGATGGATAAAAATTGATTCCCCTATAAACTCACGAATTATAAGAATTGTTATAATTAAATAATTAATCAATTGCTTGATAAATTAATTTAATAAGATTAATGGAACGCTTCTCCATCGAACGTTTTTCTTTGATTTCCTATTTTTCAAACGATTACCTTTCGCAGGAAAGTATCTCGTGGCGTGGAGTATCGTTTCTGTCTTTGACAATATTCGAATATTTTATCACGACGTCTTTGGCGTGTTTAAATTTCTTTGTTTTATTTCGAGATTGGATGTGCTCGACCTTGAATGAATTATTTATTTTTAAACGTTTATGAATTTTGAAACGAGGAATCGAGCTTTCACGTTTGGAATTTTCAATAGAAACAAAACGTTCGGTCGCTAGTGATTTTGCCATTGCGACTAAACGTCGAGGATTTAGACTATCCCCAATATTTTGCGCCCAAAAGGACGATCAAAGTCCATAATCGGTCGCGTGTTTCGGAGTTCAACAACATCATCGATATTTGTACAGTCGATGTTTGGTGAAGATGATAAGTCTATCCCGAATTATGATCGACGGTCTTGCCCGATAATACGATAATACATTTTATTTCATAATTGAAATCTGATGGCGGACGCTTTGTTAATCATAATAAAAATCAACATCATCCAAATTCGGACGTCGTCGTTTACCTCTATAAATTTTTACAATTTTTACATCGTTCGTTGGTTTTCAAAAAGATCTTAACAAAACAAAACAATTAAATTCATGACTTTCGATCAATTTTATTAAAACATAATCTCGTAGCCTCCATCTTAATTACATTTCAATAATTCTAAAAGAAAATTGACAAATATAATAAGTAACGCGTGAGTTCGAACGTGATCGTGTCAGCCAATTACTTCGTAGAATGGCTGATTATCGACGGAAGTACCAATTGTATGCCGCGGGGAACACGCTCGAGGAAAATAAAAACAATGATAATAATTAAAATACAGACACGTAGGCTCGCAAGTTCCTCGTGAAAATGTGTCGTGTAATCTAGAGCCAATGATAATCGTCTGAAATTACCAGGTAGTCTTATATCGTACGTATTACCAGAGGTAGGAAGCATTACGTACCAATCAACCTACTTTTCCTCTTAAGAAATAGTGCCAAGCTGTAGTTCCAATTGATAAAAAAAACAAAATCGACGAAATAATGAAGCAAGCTTCGTCGAAAAGAATTTGACGAAGACGAACTTGTGTACAATTGTGTTTCTTCTATTCCTAGGAAATCGATGATAATTCACAGAAATATTGCTCAATTAGAACTACGAAGTGGCTGAATTAAAAAGAAAAGAATGCTTCTTACGCTTATAATCGTTGGAATGAATTTCTTGACAAATTAAAAGAATTTAATCTCCTTCGATAAAAATCACTTGATTTCTCGTTTTGTTCTTTCCGCGACAATTTTTTCTTTTTTTTTGGCTAAAACGAGAATTACACTAGATCGCTCGACACGCGAGGGAACTTGGCCACGTTTGGGAATTCTTGTCCCGTTGATTGAAGCGTCCTCGAGTCAAAACAATCGTTCGAACGACGCTCCATCGCTTAAAAATTAATCGATAACTCAATTATCAATTTCGTTTATGTAAAAATAATCTGTCGACGAGTAGCGGCTAAATCGTGTGGCAAAAATTCATTTGAAAAATATAATATAATCGCTTTAACGTTTTATAGCACTGCGAAATATCTAGTTTGAGCAATATAAAAACAAATTCGTCGACATCGAAAAATTCAATATCGAGGCATTGTTTTATTAATATTTCTTTATTCTTTATTTGCGATTTGATTTTTTGTCTTTCCGGCGATTATTTGTCCTGTGCTTTTCTTCATTCTCCCGCTTTTTCATTGAATCCATTAAAATAGTGTACATCTCTTACTTTCTCCATCTCTCTCTCTCTCTCGTCAACCTAACATTTTCCTTTTTCTCGATTATTTTGTACAATTCATTTCGTTTGTCTACGCTAAAACTAAAAAAGCCACAAATTTTCGGCTTCGTGTCTCGACAACTCTGACAAAGTATCCCGCGACGAAATAACTTTGCAGCACGATGCGTGAGATTTTATAAATGATATTCATGATTATACGGATTTAAGTATGAATTAAACGATTATAAAATATACACCAAAAGATTTAAATCATCCAGCAATGATATTTCGTCGCGATATAATTCGCCAACATTTTTTTGTTTCTAGACTCGCTAGCACAATTTTCTAATAAAAATACTTGCCGTCGTTTTCGTTTTTTTTTTTCATTTTCTTTTCATTTACATACGAGAAATCCTCATAATTTCATATATGGACTAGAGTAATTAAGACCTATGTACTAGTTGAATTATTTAATTAGTGCCTTTTTCGTTCGAACGACTTGGTTCGATTCGCGTGTGGGATTTCCTTTTTCTTTTTCGTTGAATCGAAACGCGATTATTATACAATTATTAGCCTCGGGAGAGTTGCTTAAAAAGATATTATTCGGATACTTCGTGAAGACTCTCGGGATTACAATGCGAACGTCGATTCATTCTCATTTTGATTCTTTCGACATATCGATGATAGAGCGGAGAGAAAGAAATCTCGTTCATTTTGTTTTTCGTTCGTTGAGCGAGTGATCGTTTTCTACTATTTTTTTTAAATATTTTCTATCGTATTCCTATTCTATCACGTATCGTGAAAATAAGTCGCGCATAGCCATGCAAATGTGTTTCAATTACGAAAATGCGTTTTAAATGCATTTTTTCTTTCAAACGTTTTCTCCGAGCATGTTCGATCCATCTCTCTTTCTCTCTCTGTCATTAGCGCGCGTCTTATCGATACATGCTGCAAAAATTCAAAATGTACATGTATATCAAAGAGAGTTTAAACATTTCCAATTGCATAGACACGAAACGGTTTATAATCGATTTTTCATCTAATATCGTTTTTTTTTTCGTTTTCATCGCAGCAAACTCACCGCTTGATATGACGTTTTTCTTAATTTCTCGTTTTATTTTTTTCATATTACCCACCGGCATCCATGATAGCCGAAATTAAACGCGGATCGTACGTTTATCCACGTGCAAGTGTGTGAAAGAAAGTGTCTTCGATCTGTAAATTGGTTTGTACGTTTTTTACGTGTTTCTTTTTTGTTTTTTGTTTTTTGTTTATTAGAAAACAAATGCGCCCCGAAGATGGGTCACAAGGAACACCAACAGTGACAATCAGTTCGACGAAGAATAATAATATTGCTTCGATTGTTATATACGTAAAGATAGTTGAGTGCGAACGTATGCGACGATTCTCGCAAGGCCTAATATATCTTGGAGAATGGTTATTGCTCGCTGGCCACGATACTTAACAATATTCGATCGACGCGGCCACGCTGAACTTGGGTTTTTCTTTTCTCTTTCTCCTCTTTATATCACGTAAAAATTCGATGTACCGTGCATATACGTGTGTATTTATGTGTATGTGAATGTATTTTCTTTTTCGATATGACTTGGTGTCGCGATAAGGCGTAAAAAATTCTCAAAAAGCCACGCGACGTTTCGTGGTCGAAAGTTTTGGAAAAATCGGTCGATAGATTTCAATAATTTCGAAGTGTACGTATTATATTTTATCAGCGTCGTCGTTGCTGACGATTATTCATTTTAGGCCATTTCTCGTTTGTCTTTTACGAAGGACGTCGTTACGACAAGGGCTTTGTCGTCCCAGTGAGAGACGCGTGTGCGCTCGTAAGCTAAATTAATATTGAATCAAGAAAAAAAAACAAAACGGAAAAACCAAATAACAAACTGTACAGATCGATTCTAATCTAGCTCGTGTGCGATTCGCTCGAGATATTTCGATTCGAACGAAAGCGTTTCGAAATTCGAAATTGCGAAGTATCGAGGATACTCGATTGAGCGAAAGAACGGATAATTCTGACACGATATTGTCGGCTAGTCAATCTTAGAATGGACTTTTTTTTAGTATATTTAGCTTCATCGAAGTATACGATCAACGATGAAGTCACGGACTCGTTCTTTGAACAGCCGTCTCGTCTATTTTCTTACTCGCAACTAACGGGAAGCCTCACGATCCGTTCCCTTGCAACTGACGACACAAATTAGATCGTCGTAACGCCGAAAATTTAATTCTCAAGGCTCGATTATTCGTCAAGCATAAATGATGCATAAACACGTTTCACGTGCTTAACACAAAATTAATCTACCATCGTTTTACCTAAAACGCTATCTAAACAATCTCATTTAAGGAGGTACGGTGATGGCCATGCTAATAAACTTAGAGTCTATTTTGCGCCGCGATACCGACACGTTATATATATATATGTATGTTTCCTATTTGTCGAGAAATATATTTGAAGTATTGAATTTCGAGTTTCCTATTATTGTTATAATATGGAAAAAACGCAATAATCTACTCGACTTCAGTAATACGCCATATCGTCGACGTTTGACATCGTCGCAATTTCGATGGTTGTCATCGGTCTCACGCGGCACGGCTTATTCCTGAATTGATTGCTTATTATACCGATGAGCTTTCCAATTCAAGGTGCCTTATTGTTCATAAAAATTCAACGAATGCAACCATCAGTTGTTTTTATGTATATCTTGACTCCAAGTGCCACAAAAAATCGATATATAAGAGGACAGAGGCACATTTTGTCGTCTACTTGGGTTAAATGCACTGACTTTAATAATTAATATCTCGGAAACTGTGCGGCAAATCTCGTGGAAGATCCGCTTATGCATGGACGAAGGGCTCGACAACGCTATACAAAAAAAATTGGACTTTTATCTTGGAGTCGCTCTAATCGCCGAACCTCCTTAAACTTGTTTTTCATCTACACATGTCTGCGTGTGATTTCTCGTTGATAAAAACATACGAACCGCGCTCTCTACGGTCGAATTTGTGTCGTCAATCTTCAACAAACAAAAAATATCACGCACTACTAGCACATCGTCTCGGACGCGGGTGCCGGGACATTGCTATCGCTGGTTTCCTGCACCTCGTCAGAATCGCGAGTCGCCAATGGCTTCGAAAGGGTCTGCTCGATTTCACGAGTGACGCTGATCGTTGGACCTGGCCTCCTGGATGTTTCGTCGGGACGATCGATCGCCGGAGCGCGACGAAGATGACGATGTTCGCTCGCAGTGAAAAATTGTCCACCGGTGATATCATCGTTGCCGGAGCTCGAATCGTCGCCCTGCATGTAACGCCTTTGTATAAGATCCTCCATCTGTTGATAGTCGCATTTTTCGGCGTCCCGAAGATGTTCGTTCTCCATATGATAGGCCATTTCCGGATCGGAGAATTCAGCGGCGTTGCGTCCTCGACAAGGTGGCGGCGAGACGGGAGGTGTTCTCGGCGGACTTAGAAGACCGCAGTAACTTTCGAGTTCGTCGGTTATACTCGTGTATTCGGCTCTCATAGCCAACAGGGTCGATCTCTGATTGGCCGCACCGCCAGCGATAACCGCGACTCTCGGCTCGGCCCATTTTACCCCGCGGGACAAACCAGGCGGTGCTAATAAAACAATCTCGTCGGATTCCGAGCGCGTACGACTGTTTTGACGAGTCGTACGTTCGCCAGAATCCTGTCGCATCTCCGAGAGAGGAACGTCGCTGATCGCGTCTCTCTCGTTATCGTCGACCTTCGCAATAGCGATCGCCGGATCGTCGACCTCCTCACTCTCTCGACTCGTCGTTTTCTTCTCGTCCGGAGCTGTGATCACGTCGCCACTCGACGACGACTCGTTTCTGCTCAAATTCTCCCGCGATGTTTCCGACTGTTTCAACGTATCGTCGTCGAAATGTTGACCCATGTGAAGCACGGTAGCGTCCGTGAGTGAACGTAACATACGTCTCTGTCGCAGTGTACTAGGAGGTGGTATGTGAGTGTGCGACTCGACGTCAGACGCGACCTCCGAGCGTTCGGACACGCGACGCGGTCGTACCTCGAGTTCGAGACTGGCAAGCCCCTCGTTTGGCATCCGAGTTGCCATAAAACGGTGTATAACGTCGAGATGCGCCAAAGTCTGTTCGTTCAATTCCTCAAGCTTGCGGATACGAAATTCTACGGACTGGAAGATAAAGAAACGATTGTGCGATCAAAGAAACGAGTCACGAGGGATTCTCACTCGTAAGTAAGCAATATTTCACAACAGTATTTTTCAATCGGACAGTTGTATTTTGAATTTTTTTAAAATAGACGGTACCTGCATCGAGGCATGCTGACTATTTTCTTTCTTATCGATATCCTCGATCTTCTGAAACATATTCTCGACTCTCTCGGTCGTTATCTTGACTCTCTCCTCAGTCGACATTTGCAATTTGAGCTCCTGTTCGCGGAAATAACCCTCGACGCAATCCTCCTCAAAATCGTAAAGACGTTCCATATCGTCCGCCTCGAGAAACAGCTTGAGACCGTTGTCGTAAGTCTCGCCCGAGCGCATCTCACCCTGTGTCACGTATCTTAATAGATATTTTGTTAACAAATAAACGTGACAAACCACGATCAGCGGTGGCGGTAAAACTGGTTTCTGCTCGTACTCCATGACGACGGTGAAACGCTGAAACATCCATACTTGATGAGCTACCGCGTTTACTTCAATGAATATATTGTTGAATACGGCTATCAGAAGATTTATCAGAAGTATGTTGGCGACGAGAAGATAAACCGACATAACAGCTGGCGTGATCCAACGTCCCGGCAAACATACGTCCATTCCCGGCTCGTCACCGCATTCCGGATCTATATTGTCGGCGTATACTTCACCGTATAACATGAAGTACGGCTCCATAAAGACCTGTGATGGAAAACATAAACATTTTGGATTAGTTATCAAGCGCGATAAACCTTTTTAACTCTAGAGTGCTCGCGTTATCAGTATTTTGCTGCCCTCGACAAATAAATGCCATTTATTTAGTAAACTACGCATTCGGCAAGGTCGAGCGTTTAAGATTCATTTTAATTCCTATATACACATTTATAAGTTTGTTACGTATGGGCAAAAATGCATTTTAATACAGGCGGCAAAATGTTCCTGGTGCGACCACTCACTTTTTACGGAAAGGCGGGACTACTTTAGGTTTAAAGATTATTTATTATTTTGTTAATTAACACGTTACACGTATACTTACATCCCTAATGATTTTCCATTTGGGCTCGGCGTTTGGATTGCGTATAGCTTGTCTAGAGACCCCAAAGCTCATCAGCACAACCAGCAAAAGTACGACAAAGTATATCATGTTCTTTACCATTTTCCCCATCATGGTAACCAGAGGACCTGGAAAGTTTGAGAAAGATAATGCGTTAAAAAATCCAGTGTTGTAAGGATTCTTGAAATATTTTGATACGTTAGAAATTTAATCCAGCTTACCAAGATATTTATTAACACCGAGAATATTCAGGATACGCAGATACCAGTAGATACAATCGACGCAATACATTCCACGTCCAATATCGAACGTCGCCGTTCGCAAACGTAACACGAGACCAATTTGAAAGAATATTATAGCAGCAGCGTCGCATGGATTCCACATGTTCCACGCCCAGACGCTGAATTTGTGCGACAATTTGGCCGGTTCGGACGTCGCTATTTCGCGAACTTTTTCGCAACCGAGAGTGCATATGTAAGCGATCGCGTATATCTCGGCCCACGATGGACAGTCGCCCATACGCACGAGAATGCAATACGAAAATAGAAGGAGAAATACCATATATGCGATCTGCAACAAGATCGCAACTGTCTATTCTGGAGAATTCGCTAAGAAATAAAAACGATTTTTACCGATAAACTTTCCAAGATTTCGACAACTTACAGCATTTGCCCAGAATTTGGTGATAGGTGCAGTATAAAATTCCCACAATTTTTTCTTGAAGCGCAACGGTCTGTTGGTCTTGTTGTTGTAATATTCCGAGAGCAGGCCATAGGCGCGATGAAGATTATCTTCATTGTCGGTGAGTACTTTTCCGTTTTCCTGTACTATCGTCTCTTTAATTATAGCCGGATTGTGATCACTGCCGATTAAAGCCTGAGGGAGAAGCACAGCCACATTCGTGTAACGGAAATAATTAAAAACGTAGAGTGAAAAAGACGCAGCACACAAATTGAAAGAGAGAAATAAAACTGGAGAGAAAATGCAAGCTGGAGAATAGAAAAAAAGGGAAAAATTGAGAATTCGAACGATACGACAGTGTATGTCCAAAATATTTCGGAAGCCTGCGAGACGAGCACGAGACTTGGGCAAGTAGAAGAGACCTAAGAGAATCGTCGAAGTGAAATAGGAGAGATAAGAGTTAGAAAATTTGTTGAGAGACTGAACGTATTAATTCGATCAATTCCATTGGATAATTCTTGCCTGCGAGAGAAAATAGTTGGTAAGTTTTATGAAAGCGTTATTAAAGTTACAGCGCACACACAATATCAGCTGGAGTTTTGTTAGTGGGGTGACGACCATTCGTTATTTTCGTATATCGGTGAATATCGACTGAAAGGCATAAGCACATAAAAATTATATATCAACAACATTAAAATGTCACAGTATTGTTTCAACTATGATAAATTTATAATAAATCATCCATTGTGTAGTTCTCGAGCACTTAGAACAATCGAAACAAACGGAGTTCGCTATTCTTTTTATGACATTATAATACTGCCAACGAGATATGTGAATAATGTGAAAGAGATGCGAGAAATTATTCATGAAATATGCAATATATGTGTATAGAAAGAGAGAGAAAGAGAGAGAGACGAACTGAGCGGGAACGTTTTAAAAACGTGATGACGGATGATAAAATATTGAACAAAGAATAAAAAGAAAAAAAACAATATTTCGCCGACGACCATCCCCAATTTGATAAGAGTACCTTGATACCCTGCTGACTCGTAGATTTGGTGCAAAGGCTGAGACTCCTTCGTCGTCGTTTCTAAAAAATAATCAACACCCGTGCCCGATCGTAATTCTCAATGCTATATCTACAAATCCACCGAATTATTATTTCACAGTTTTTGTGCGAGTAGGAGGAAAATAGAAAAAAATCGTTAACATAAAGTGTGCTTTTTCGAGTGTTATCACAAAAACATTCGTAAGACGATTTTATAGTTATGGCGGTACGTAAATTAAATCAACTCCCCTACTAGATGTATAAATGAAAATAAAAGAAAAAAGTTCATTGAAAAAACCGAGTATTTACCTCAACATCCGGTCCAGCTGGAGGCCCTTGTTCGGAATCGCTATCCTCATTCTCGTCCTCGAGAGCTATGAGATGTTCCTCCTGTGTTTGCGGCATGAGCTGAAGTTCCTCGCGCGTCTTGAACTCGAGCCTCGTTATGTACAATGGGAATATGAGTCCAAGGACAACCTGAATATCCACGTACAGTGATAAATCGCGTATCAGTTTGGCGTGTATCAATGAAGGAAAGAAAATGACAAACATTACAATTTTGTTTGTTAATTCACGGTTACCGAATCACCTTCAGATTCGTATTTTTCCGGGTTCTCAGTCCACCCATCCAGAGATCGGCGAGTATTATCTGACTGCAGGGATGTGCGAGCAAGGGTCGATGATTGGCTGTTACCGCGAGCGAAAGACACGTTTGACCCGACCAATTTTGCAATTCCGACGTCAGGAGCTGTTGGGTCTGATCGTCATCCTGACGATAGCAAAAATCAAGCAACTCTAGTGCTGCGAATGAAACATGCAAAGTCGTTCAATCTTTATCTTAAATATTTTTAAAAATGTATTTTTTTTTTATAATTAATTCGTTAATTTTCTTACATATACTCTCGAATTCCTTTCCGTAGCTTCGCAGCTCGTCGTAAATCTCCGTCTCGATGTCATCCTCGGCAGCCTCGTGTGCCATTGCTTTGTAGAGCTTGAGAGCAACGAGAGCCTTGGCGAGAGCTTCCTCACCGTGCTGCCACATCAGAAGCGCCATTTGCTGTCTTTTCGTCAGTACGGCCCATATGAGTAGCTCATTAAACGGATGATCGAAAAGTGGAGTATCACGGTTAGCCGGCAGAGTTTCAGCGAGTAAGCTCATTGTGAGACTGTCGGCTTTGCCACCCGAGTAATAACGACCCGCGCTTATGGCGCTGCTATTACGATGCGTATGTTGATGAACACCCGAGCGTTTCATTACTTTGGCATAAATCATACGAAACTTTCGTCTCGTGTAGTGAGCTCGATAAGCTCCGCCCATCAATTTGTTTATCACTAAGCCAATGTCGTGGAGCGTGTATATGTAGCCTCGTGGTATGTGTGGTCGAACATCGCGCAAAATATAGCCCAATGTGTTTGAAGGACCTTCTTTCTGCATAATTGAGAAAAATCAAATTATTGTTAATAATAATGAAAAATTAAACATTAGAAAGATCGGAGCAATTTCACTTGGCGGCACTTACGGTATTGTACAATTCTTCGAGTCTGGGTATCGACAAAAATTTTCGCATCGAGACACCATTTTCGAGCAGCAATTTAACGAAATCTATCCTATCGTGCTGAAGAGCTTGCATCATAGCCTGTTCGAGGGCACCCGGTGGCCATTTTTGGCCGTATACAAAAATTTTGCTACGTGCAATGTCAACTCTGTTCCATATCAGAGAAAGCGACAATTGTTCGGCGGGTGATAATTGTTGTGACTTGAATAGTGCCGTCAAGATCGTTTGGTCGAGTTCTTGTGGTCGATCTTGCGTTATACGAAACACCGTTATCTGAAATTAAGAAAAAACAAATATATAAAAATGGTCATTTTAGGAAATCATTTATTTCAATCTTCTAATTATTTTACGTTACTTTCCATTGCATCGCACAATTTCTTTTATATGCGTTTATTCTTTTGTTTAAAACCGACCATACAAAAAGTATTATTAATCAAGAAACTTGTCTCTTACCAAATGTTTTTTACGAGTGCACTGCAACAATTCAGAATAAAGCTGGCTCGCTTGCTCCGGTGATACTTTGAATGTTCTCTTGATAGTGTCAAGAAGATGTTCCCGCATTCCTTCCAATGGTCCTTCGGTGTCTACCGAGTCACCGTCGATGCTATCGGACGCGTATCTAAAAAAGAAGAAAAAGAATATTTATGTGCCAACTTTTGTTGATAATGTATATGTTGTAACAGCATTATTTCATATTTAACGTATTTACTTGTGCATAAAAGCGATGAGATCGGCGGCACGACCCGATCCATCACAAACGACAACAGGAACGGGAGGATCGTCGGTGACGTATTCCAACACGGAACGTATTGTATTCGTGCCGCCCTCGATAACTAAAGCCACCACAGGTATGCTACTGTGCGTATCTGTACGATGAAATTTTCAAAGTTCATTAATTCGATTAGCAACGAATTTCATCAAAATGAAACATTGATAATATTGAATAAAAATTGGCGGGAAGGGGTTAATTTTTTTAGTTTACTTACACGGCTGAAGCTTGAGATTGGATATATGTTTCTCAAGTTTACGGCGCAAAACTATTTCGGCACCATACCGTCCCCCGGTACCATTGTCAACGAGCAAGAAATAGGCATGACGATTATTAAGAACGGCGTATTTTGACCTGAAAAAACGATTATTCCTCTCTGTGTCTTCCGATTCAAATTGGATTCTAAGATTTAATATAGAATGGGCCAAAAACCTCGCATTCCCAAAATATCAATAAGAAATTTCAGTTTAATTGTTTCCTAATTTTTTAGCTTCTTCTTTTCTGTTACATCGATAAATATTTTTGTTTATATCAAACTCACCATGGTGATGAGAGAGAATCGTAAGGAACCTCGCCCCCACGACCAACAAGCTCATGACTTTTTTCTAATATTCCCCATGGTGCTATACCAATACTGACGACCCGTCCCTGTCGTTGGGATCGTTCCAGCAGCAGCGCATCTCCGACCTGACGAGTCACGCCTAAAAATAATAAATAAATCAGATTATGGAAATAATAATAATGTCGTTATGAGTAAGATTAAAATCGTCTTATCTTACCAGTATTCGTTCCCCCCGTGAATATCCATGCTCCCGTTGTTTTAGCGGCTTTCAATAAACCCTTTCGCAGTATCTTCTTCAAGCTTGGCTGTAGCTCGAAGTTTGAACGTCCACCATGTACGGTTATCAAAAATCTCGGTAGGCCCAAATTCCATTCTCTGCACATTAGCTGAAGTATCGGCTCAGGTCGCGTATCATGAGCCAACCTCACGTACTGCAAAGCAAATACACTTCATTTCTCGGAATTCCAAGACTCGTATGTTTTTTATTTTTTGTTTTAGCACGATAAGATTGTTCCAAACTGCTTTAGTATTGGTAATTCGTGGCGAACCTGAGCTTTCGTGGGGTGCGGGCCACCCTGAAACTCTATAGTGCCATAAGCGTCGGTTGGTGCGGGACGAGTATTTTTTCCTGGTGCCCATTGGTCCCTTTCTGCTTCCGCACCGCTCGTAGCAGCGTAACTTTGTACGTCTGCCCCTGTCCCGCAATGATGAGTGTAAGAGTGACCACAGCAACATCTGCAAACGTCGCAACAAAATAAAATCAATAAAAATGAAAACACTAATACGATTGTCCCGGCTCAACGTTCTATTCGTCGTTCCTGAAACAATGCTTCAGGCACATCGATATAAGTCTTGTATCGTGGACGCATATAATGGACAAAGTTCAAAAAGAAATAAAATATAAGAAAAAAAAAAGAAATAACGTGAACAAATACAAAAAGCACATTTCGCCAAGCAATGCATACAAATCAGTGAGGATGGTTTAAATTTTGCTTCGTGTAAGACTATGTTCATTTCTTGTTTCCTTCGCTAATAACGGGTACATCGATACACATATGGAGTATATTGCACAATATTGATTGCGAGACGTTGGTGTAAAATCGCAAAGTCCCATGAGTATCGCGTTAATTAAATTCGATTTTTTTTGAAGATTATAAAGAGCAGCAGGCTTAAGGAAGAAAAAAAAAAAGAAAAAAAAAACATAAGAACCCTCTGATTTGCGATATTAGCTGGGACGTCAAACCTCACCTGGAAGTCGTGATCACGTCGTATTCGGCGCGTTTATCTCCCTGTATCTCTTCAAACCTACGAACGGAATGAAACAAAGGGAAATAAATCAAACGTAAAACGGAATGTAACGAGAAAACAAACAAACAAAAAAAGAAAAACGAAAAAAGATATTTATCGACGCCCAACGCCGCTGTAAACTCGCGAGGAATAAACGTCGACGATTAATGCTTGATTATAACACGAAATTTTTTCGAGCTGAAATGCTACGTGTTAGTGATAAAATAATGAAATTGAGAAGAAGAAAAAATATGTTCGTATAATATATCATGTGTACAGAGAAAAAGAGAGAGAGAGAGTAAGAAAGTGCATGAACATGTAGAGAACGAGAGCAATGTAACGTATAATATTGAAGAAAAAAGAAAAGATGAATAAATTTTTGGCTACTTTCATAAAACATGTAAAATTAGTAAACACATTCAAATGATGCTGATGTTCAAAGCATTAATTCGCAAAGGAAAAGCTGTATAAAAAAATTAAAATCATTGTCATCAATATCATCACTCTTTCCATTGTCACGCTCTACAAAATATTTTCACACTCTGGATATAACATCGCTATTTGTAACATAACGACCGATAGATAGAAAAAAAAAAAATTCTAGAAGAAACATTGCAGCCATGATTCTGCAAGCAGATAATTTTTTATATTTTATTTAGTCTTTCCACTAACCTGTGCTCGTCTTTAGCACTTGGAATGAACTTGGAGCACTCTCGCTTCTGAAATGTTGCCTCTATCCAACTGCGCTGCGTTGTCTGTAATTTGTAATGTAATTTAAATATTTAGAATGACAAGTTTGATAAAAAAAACAGTTTGTTGCAGGATGAAATAAAAATTTCGGCAATATATATATATATGTGTGTGTGTGCTATGTACAGAAAACACAAAAATAGATCAAGGTAAGTGCGAGCTTATGAGTCAGGAAGTTGTGGACAGGTTTAGAAGCAATTATGCCAAGGTACATGGTCAATGGATCGACGAAGAGCTCTTAAAAATAGTTAGAGTGTAAATATCGAGCTCAAATTATAATATGAGTAATTTGGTTGTATCGGAACAAACAAGTCGAGTAGTCAGGAAGCGGAATAGGACGGAAGTCAAAACCCTGAAGAAATACGAAATAACGACAACCAAGAAACGATCGTATAAAATAATGATTTTTCTTTGTTTTTCCGATTTAAAATGCAAATGAACAATGCCCAAATTTGATGACAAACAGTATCGATCGAAACGAGCGACTAATACAGCTTGGAAATATCAACAATTTGTCGGTTTCTCGGCGTTGCACCTTTCGTTATAAAACCTATTATACCAGTTCCCAATCAAGCAGGATGTCTTCCTTCGCAAAGACAAGATTTTATAAAAATAAAACAAATAAATAGATATACCTTTGCTTTCTTTCTCTTCATTTTTGGAGTGTTTGCTCCACAGATAACGCTTCCTATTGCCATTTTGGTTACTTTTTTTTAGAGTACGAGGTCTCGTTGTGGGTTACAATCAGTGCAAAAACTATAAATAAAAATAATACAACAAGTGCCAAAGAAATATGTGTAAAAACTTAGAAAGAACAAATAATAGAGAATTATTTTTTCATGATAATTTATGAAACCCAGGACGCGAGTCCCAAAAACTTTTATCGAACGTGAAACATGAGAAAAATGTAACTCACCACTCGTACAATCTTGGGCTTCTCAATCATGCCTATACATGGGACAGGCTTATAGCCACTTCGGCTCTTGGCACGCGATATATTTTTTGCGGTATCTTCCAGCAGCGATTAAGGATCATTGGTGATATGCGATACGTGCGTCATCCTTTAAATTTTCATTTGTAAATATAAAATATCAGACGCGATGAGAAAGGATTTATTAATGAAATAATAAAAATTGAATCCCGATATACAGTTTCACTAATAACAATTATTAAGAAATCGGAATCTCCAAAAGTAAATAAATGACAATAGAAATACGATTTTTTGTTTTTTTTTATAAAATAAAACGAAATCACATCTGGGAAATGAGCCTGAAGGTAAATAATTTGATTTCTTCGATAAATCATAATTGCATTTGAAGATTATTAAATGAAATCTTCGATAAGTGCGCTTACGTTATAGTTGCAATTTTTTGTTTTCTCTCAACCCAAAAACGGGTACTCATAAATGTTACGTATGTATACACATAGCTATATATAAACAAAAAATGCACCGTAGTTTGATTTTATTACTTATGGATTTCGTTGGACAAACGTTCGCGAATACGATGCGTCGCGTGCAACAGCAATGACATCGCATCGTTGACAATTCTGATGGAACGTTAACCTCGACATTGGAACGATCATAACCTCTACAAACGTAAGACGGAGGATTCTGATGATAAAAGCGCGGGCTGTGCGCGCGCGCGACCCAAGACGAGAAATGTGGGTTAATTACAACAAAATTCGATGAAGCAGTTTAGAATCCCTTCACGAGGTCACAGGTGCACTCGGTTATGTATGTATACATATAAACATAGCTGTCGTATATATACGAATGTGAAATAAATCTTATGATGTTACAAGACGTCGTAGGTCGAGCTTTTACCCGGTGGTAATTCCGCGAACACTTTCCCGTTCGCGACAAACAGAATGTTACATTTTGGAAATTTTCACCAAATGGTACATTCCGAAGCTACGAAATGTTCGTACTACTGGTCGCTACTGGGAGCGAAACTTTTGTCACGAAGAAATCCACACTCGTTCCTCGTGCGTCGAGAGTGACGGAGAGGGGGAGTACTCACAAATTCCTCGTGTGTGCGTTCGTCCCGTGCTATTGTGGAATTGGAGAGGGGAGCGCGAATGTGTTTACTGTTCCGTCTCGACAATTAACACCAATAATCACAGAGGGGGGCTTAAAAAGACTTGAGTGAATATTTCGTTCGTCTTGCGTGCTATGCTAGTCGCGGGGAAGAAGAGAAACGATAGCGACTTATACGTGTATAGAAACAAAACGTTGCGGGGCGGCAAGGGGATGAGTTGGCAGAACCGTAGATTTTTTTTCACTGCGTTATATGAAACGCGCTCGATGTTTGCACATTTTGACAAACGTGTTCTTGGCGCCTGTGACGTCGGATATCAAGTTTGCGCGTTCGGTTGAATACGTAATATATATATATATATATATATATATATATATATATATATATAATACAGAGATTATTTTTGTAAAAATCCATTCTTATCTTACTTAGAGCATATGCTGCGTCTAGCTAAAAAATTACGATACTATCGATCAGGTAGAAACAATAAAGCAGAACAAAGGATTCCTTTCAATGCGATTCCGTATCTTCCTTACGCCTATCGTCTTAATATTACATCACCCTTTGCACAGAGGTCACATGTGACAAAGCGCAAAAGCGAAGTTCGATCGCGCCGGACATTCTTCACGACGGAACACATTTTCGCGGGTGGACGAGGTTCGTCGCTCTGCCGCTACGAGCGCTAATGCGATAATCATTCCTATTATTTGTTTTTCATAATTTTATCCCACATACCAGAAGTACAATTACAGACGAGTTGACTTCATTATTCCTACTAGTAGTTTACAAAAACAGCAAAACGGACGACGCCTACTTGGCTTCGACGATTCGTTACATAAATATGCAATTACGTATATAAATTGATCGATCACTGTGGGCATTAGAGCGACAAAAAAGTTACGTGCCAGCTTATCTTCGTTCCTAGAGTAGATTTGGCGAAGGAGTTATGCATGTACACTGCAGCACTGTGTCTTAAGGCGCGAATGAAATCCAGCAAGATGCTTCTGGTTAAAACATTCTTCATAAATTTCTGTAAATATTTTGTAGTTGATGATTTTTTGTAGTTATTGAAGACATTTATGTAACAATTACACTAAAAATTATACTTGAATTCTTTAGCTTCTCTTATAATATGCGGAAGTCTCTTGTTCCTATACATGGTAAAATATATATATATATTACACTTAAAGTACGTTTGTCATTCATTGAACTATCCCTTGCACTATGAGAGAAAAAACCATCGAGCCAATTTCTTCTGGACATCCGCCAATTGGCCAAATATAAAGTTCCTTCTTACTTCCGGTTAGGAAAAGTTGCCTGAAGAAAAAATGTCATGTTTTTAATGGTGGAGTGTCGCCGCCATTTTGTTGGCTCACTATCGAACTTGCGATAAAATCTGTTACCATTTTTTCCCTCGTCAAAATGGCGTTACCAACAGTCCCGTATTATATTTTTCAATAATTTGACACGATCCTATCGAGCAAATTAACATTACGAATGCGTGACCGGCACGAAGATAAAAAAATGAGTTCCTAAATCGCGCATCTGCTACTTTACATACATACATGCGTATATGAAAACAAGCGAACTGAGTCACGCGGTTATGTCTCGTTTGCCATCACGAGAGTCGATCAGCAAGCCAAGTAATTAAAAATAAGCAGTACCAATGAAAAGAAATCTTAGGTGGAGCCGCAAATCTATCGAGAGGTAAATATAATAGCACATTATAGTAATACGTGAGGTGGTACGAGACAATTGTCTACTAACATTTCAAGCCTTCGCAAAGTATATGTGTGTTGCGTTGTTGCATGCGCGATTGTCAAACACGCCGCCTGTCGGTCGAATATATAAACCCCGGATCAAACCCGACGTTCCAACAGTTTGAAAACAAGCGAGTTGCTAAACGGATCACTCAATTAAGTTCTAATACAATCGCGGCGATCATTATTTTGGTGTGTTATAATACAAATTTACCGGAGCACGATCGTTCCTAACCTATCAACAATATATACCAAGGCTCTCCATATCGCAAGAAAAATAAACAACGATGGCCCTTGTTCCATGCAATTCGAGTTTGTGGCATGACTGGTGGCACGATTTTGAGAGGCCTCTTTGTTTTTTGGACGATCACTTCCATCATCTCCACGATGACTTTTGTCATCCCCTCACATGGCCAATCTTCGGCTCGTATCTTCGTCCGTGGCATCGGCTGATCGAGCGACGGGTGACTCGCTCCGAGACTACGACTACGCCGTGTCCCGTTGCGCCTAATGGCAAGTTCTCTGTCGTAATCGACGTTCCGCACTTCTCGCCACACGAGATACTCGTCAAGACTTCTGGCAATACGATAATAATCGAAGCTAAACACGAGGAACGAAACTGCTGTGGTCGTCAATGCACGACGGAAATCATGAGACGTTACGATCTACCGAAGGGATACGACATCAATCAAGTTATGGCGAGTCTCTCGTCAACCGGTGTTTTGACCGTAACAGCGCCAAAAACGCCGTTGTCGCCACCTGGACCGCGCGAACGAATTGTTCCCATCGATCGAACATGTTGCTGAGCGCTAAAAGAGACATGTGAATCCATCTGTTGTCTAAAATTATAATTATGTACAGTTCAAACTGGCAATAAATCTCATTCTCTTTCCTTTCTCTTGTTTTTTGTAACACGTAAAGTTTCTTTGCTTTCTTCAAACTCTCTCACCGAGAGTTTGAACCAAAATTCAATGTATTTTAAATACCAACAATTAATGTATTTTGTACGTACTAACTAAAATTAGTATTTATAGATCTATACGAATAGGCATCGAAATTTGTAGCATTAATCCCCTATGACCAAATGGGGTGTGCATTAGGGTTAGGTGTATAATACGACTGTCAATTGATAATATTCTTGTTATCGTTAAATAAATTCTAAATGTTATAAAAAGCAGATTGTTTTTTTTCTTCGTATGATACGTGACATTCGTAGCTCTGCATGTAAATACTATTCTTGTTTATTATTATTCCCCAATTTAACACATGACCACTGTATAAATCGAAGGACCTTGTGAGAGCATCCCGCTCACTTGTCACCGAACAAACTTGATGAGCGCATTCAAAACTCGAATCATCGATACATGAATTTCTTCACCTAGCGCTATTTATAGTATATTGCGGAAATTCCATGATCAGTGAAAGGATATTTAAAAAAATAATCTGTTAAAACCTGATTGTCATTCGACTATTTTTTTTATTCGTTATAATAACAATATCCTGTTTCGTTAACAAACGAGGCACAGGATGTTGGTCGACTATATAAAGGAAGCGAAGATGTTCGGTAGCATAGTCACTAAAGCATTCGAATAACAGTATTCGTATCATCAAACAGAACAATGTGGAGATTCATCGTAAGTACAGAAAAACTTCGTAATAACAACATTTAAACAATTTTTTTAGTTTACACTCTTACGCAATAAAAACAATCGGGAATTATGAAAAATTCTCAATTCTCAATTATTCCTTTAATAGTAAACAGTTTATTTTTATTTAAAAAACGTTAAATTAAACATTGGAAATAAAGTGTTCGAGTCAATTTTCGTTTACATATATTAATTTTTCCGGCAAAATAAGAACGACCCACGTAAAAATACGTTCTCGTGTACAACGAAGATTCAAGGTTTTTCACGAGTCGCAATATCGTTTGATAACACGTGTGCAAACGACGTGTGCCTCAACTTATAAGGACGATCATGACTTATGCGTCCGATTTATGAGTCATCGAAGATCAAGAACGTCTTGTAACGCATATATCGATCGAACGCAATGTATTGTATATATGTATTTCATGTTTTGTACATACATACATATATATATATATATACGTATGCATTTCAGGTTGTTGTGTTATGCGCGACTGCCGCAGTCCATTGCTACAAGCCGGTCAAGCCCGCCCAGGCCGAGAGCGACTTGAGAGTGCAATCGCGACCAGTCGACGAGGATGAGACAATCAAAATACTGAACCAAGAATCGGAAGTGAATCCGGACGGTTCGCATTTCAACATTTGGGAATCGGCGAATGGCATCAAGGTTCAGGAGGAGGGAACTATCAAGGTGGTCGACAGCGACCATTTCGCACATTCGGTCAACGGTCAAGTCTCGTACAACGATGAGGATGGAAAACCAATTTCCCTGACTTATGTCGCGGACGAGAATGGTTATCAGCCGCAGGGAGATCATTTGCCTACCCCACCACCAATACCTGAAGCGATCGTAAGAGCACTCAAGTACATAGCGGAGCATCCCTATTTGGAGGAAAAAAAAACCAAGGACGAGAAATTCGGCGTACACTAAGAAAATAATTATTATTGTTGGATTCCGTGTCATTTTTGTTTTCATTAATAAAGAATATACTACTACTATTTTCAATTAGACTTGCGTATCAAAAAAGTTTCGAAAACCTGTCGGTAACTTATCGACGTATAGACGGGTCGCACTCGTCGATGAGTGTGATAGTAAGGGCGCACCCAGCGTTTGACGCGGCGCTGACCGTCGCTGTCAGGGACGATCAGCTGATCACAATAGACACAAAATTTAATACTGTATACGTGTAATCTATAATTTCGAATCCAAAAAAAATATCCTGTCAAAATATTTTACGTTTCGTCGATCTTCGATGATTAATCCACAACAGTTAAGCAAACAGATGATAGAATGAAATGTTTTTCGATGGCATTGTAATGTTCCAACCGCCGAGTATTGCCCAGAATTAAAACACAACCTCTAAAAAGGTGAAAGTTTTGACGTTTCAATATTGATTTTCATGGTTTGAATAAAAAACATAAGTGCGAACGAGAATGGCTTGGTTATCGGGTCTTGCTGGCAAGGCCGAAAATTTGCTCAATAAGATAGACAAGAATACCGCAGCTGTATTGAGTAAGGACAAAAATGAATACGATCAAATAATCAACATATCCAGTGCTAATCATTCTCCGCACCATGCCAAGTAAGTATACATCTATATATCCGTTGATCCATATTAATATATTACAAAAATAAACGATCATTAAATTAAAAAAAAATAGCTGTTCTCACTTCGCAGTCGTTTTGTACTAACAAGTCCAAACTAAAACTTGTACATTGTTTCTTTATAGTTTATATCAATTTTCAAAGCCGCTTCTATGAGGAACCAACAGTTTCTCTTGCTAATACTATTTCAATTACAAATTTTCTCGGCACATATCATAACATTGAAGGACCATAACCTCAAAATGTTAATTTATCCCCATTCAATTATCGCACTAGTGGACCAGAATTGGTTGTAGAATCTCCGATGCGCTCTTTACAATCGATACGTACGGATTCGAATGCCGCAATGTGTTCCACCCCGGCAATGATGAAACTACAGAGAGAAGAGGAATTAATGATATACCTAAACACACCGAGCGTCACACCGACAAAGACCCTTGGTGTGATCGCTACTGGACCTCCAACCCCCTCTTCCTTGATCGTTGAACATTCAACGGAGAACTCCGACTCGATATCCGATCTGATAATACACAGCGGGCGTACGAGTCCAGAACCGCTGCGAGTCGTACTTGATCTTTCGGACAACGATTCGTCGAACGGCGATATGTCCGCACTTGATCTCAACGAGGAAAATTCATTGCTGAGGCGAGAGCTTGAAAAACTGCGCAACGAGCTTCTCGTCACGAGTCATGTGGAGAAATCGATTGAGAGCGAGCACGACAATACGCAGCAAAAATTAGAAACTCTTCGACGCGAGTATGAATATCGTCTGACTCAGCAACGCCTGGAGATGGAACGTTTGATTGAGAGATCGAGAGACGGCGATACGAGGAAAAGCTTAAAAGCTGCGAGAAAAAGTTTAATGGAAAAATCCGAAATAATGAGTAAACAGCAGACCGATCATCAAAAGGAGATTGATGTTTTGAAGGAAAGAGTAAGGATTCACGAGATCGAGGCTGCGGAGTGTCTAAAGAAACTGAACGATACGCAATCGGCCCTTGAGAGAAATCGTTCGGAACTCAACTGCACGAGGATCGATTTGGAACAACACAGAGCTAGAGCTTTGAAGACCTTACAAGAAAAGGAGAAACTCATTGCAGAGCTGAGAAACGATTCCAATGCTGACTCGGAGAATGCGACTATGCTCATGGAGTTGAATCAATTGAGGTATTCATTTCCATTAATTACAGGTTCGAAGAAATTTGCAATTTTGGGAAAAAAACGTATCACTTTAACAAATTTTAGACAAGAATGCGAAGCTTTGAGAGATGAGAATCAACAGGTACGCGAGCAATTGCGCGTGACGCGAGAGGAATTGATCAATGCCGATTTGAAGGTTGAGGAGACGAGTCGAAAGTCTATAGACGCTAACAGAGAAGCTCACGAAGTCGTGTCGACCGAGCGTCGAAAGCGAATCGAAGCGGAGGAGGATGCACGAGTGCATTTAGAGGTAATTTCCTCAAAAAACAAAAACAAAAACAGGAGCATTTTTGTTACGTTTTTAACTTATGTAATTTGTCGTAACACTGTTCCCATTTCTTGTCCATTTATCAGGAAGTCAGAGGTCTGAGAAACGAAATGGAAAGTCAGCTAGCTAGTTGGTCCGCGAAATTTCGCAAGCAAGAGACCGAGATAACTCGCTTGCGGTCCCAACTCTCCGCAGCTTCGACACCCTCCAGTGCTGTTGAGATGAGACTCTCGAGTCTCACGCAAACTCTAGTCTCGAAGCAGCAAGCTCTCGAGAATTTGACCACTGAGAAAAACGCATTGCGATTACAGCTTGAAAAAATTGAGGTATCCAATAACGTAAAATAAAATTGAACGATTACTCGAGTATATTTTTTCATACTTGTATTTCTGATTTATGTCCCTTTTCCATTAGCAAGAGTATCGAAAAATTCTGGCAAATTCACGAAAAAATGGCGGTTACAACAGCGTCAACGATACAGACGATGCCAAAGCTCAAGTGCCAACGTTCTTCATGGAAACGCCTTTCGATACCGGAGTCGCCAGAAGAGTCAAACGCGCTTACTCAACCCTTGACGCCATCAGTGTTCGAATCGGAGTTTTTCTTCGTCGTTATCCCCTTGCACGGATTTTCGTTATTATCTACATGGCAAGTTTGTTTGCTCTTTTTTTTATTAAAGTATATCTCAATAAAAATCTTTAAAAAAATGTAATTACTGTTAAGACGCTAAAAAGTAATCAAGTAGTCGTGTAATAATGTTTTTCAGGCGCTGCTGCAATTCTGGGTTATCATCGTACTTTTTTCTCAATCACCGGAAGTTCACTGAAATTCAACGGAATTATGGGATTCCGCTGAAAGATCCGATGGGCATAACGAATTGTCCCTGATTATGCATGTATAAATATGAAGGAAGAAAAAAAATGTTCAAGCTCATTTTTGATTGTATTTTTTTAATTGTACAAGAGTTCTATCAGTAATACTTTGAAGGTTCTGGCTGTGAATCGTTCCAAGGTTTACCCCGTAGGAGACACAATAAATAAATAAATTATTTCTAATAAACGTACGCGTTATTTCGCGCACCTTGAACCGACGAACTTTCATCATTACAGTTCGTTCCTATTTAAAACGAAAAACAGAACAAAATCAGAAATCGAGATCGTAATTTACTTAGGCATCCAGCTAACCGGGATATGAAAGCACGAATACAATCGCGGCTTTTCGCGTCGCCAAAGAGTTCAAAAAGTTTCCATAGCTGAACAAACGTGCAATGTCAATTATCACGTGAACATTTTCTAAAACGATCATTTTGTCTTTTTCTTTTGTCGCTGCTTTGTATAGAATTTTTTTTATTTCTTTTCTCGCTCTTTGATATGCAGAGAGGCCTAAAGACTTCTAAGCCTTATTCAATAATCAAAAAATAGCCGTATTCTATCCGGTACAGATCCGATCGATTCGATTTGTCTCATTCAAGAATGCGATGGATGGAAATGATCGCTTCTCGTTCTAACGTTGGGACCTTACTTTATGTTTCTCCAAGCGTTTTTTATACCGAATAATTTCATCGAGGCCCCGGGTCTATCGTGTCTTTAAACTTTCGTTAAACAAAACAAACTATTTCTTCAAAGTTACATTACTCATTAATATTGTTTTCGAATTTCAATTTTTATGTTGCGAAATGTGTAAAAAAGCTCAAACTTTTCAAACTAACGAGACACGGACCATCTTCGATAGGTCGAATTTTTATTTTCGATCCAAATAAATCGTGAAAATCTCAGTCGATCGAATCTGTCCATTTCTTAGCCACGAAAAGCCCGTCGTCACGACAGAGACTCGTCGAAAAAAGGCTCTTCCTATTTTCACATGCGGCAAATAGCAAAAATGTTTTTTTTCCCTTATAAAATACAAGTCTTTACAGTATTGCCGTAATCCTTGAACAATCACGAGAGATCATCGTGTATAATGTAAATAAATACGTAATCGAAGAATATACTGTTCTCGTATGTCTTATAATTAACCTGATAGTGGTCATAGCTAATCTATGTTGTATTTCTTTTTTTCGTTTAAATATGAAATTCTAGAGTATAACTGCGATTATCACACTGTCCGATCGACAGTTTGGTTTAAGGTTCGACTTCATTGCTTTTGGAAATTTCTTTTTCTTTTTTTTTGATATTTTCGTATACGAGCTACGTATGAAGTAGAAGTTTATCGATATTAAGTTAATATCTAATGTAGACTCATTGTGTGTATATATATGTGTGTGTGTATATATACACGTACTTATAATCCTCTAAACGGCATAGTTTTACAACTATCGCTGTGCTGTAATCGCAATCTCCGATAGTTTAGTTAAAAAAGTGTCGCATTTCGGAAATCGATCAAAGTTTTTTGTTTAAAATTCAAACTTTTGGCGAACAAGCGTCGCAACGAATGACTCTAAAGTGAATTACAAAATAGAAATGATATCATTATAATACAAAACGTACGTATAGCGAGATAACAGGAGAGACGAATGAAAATTCGAAATACCAAAAGTTCTTCGCAACTCCGATCTATGCGTGCTTAGAAACAAGTTCAACGGTTGAACTCGGGACAAAGAATAAAGAACAATTAATCAACGAATCAACGTGTTCGAGACACGAGTCTCGTTCTCCGAGCTCGACGAGCTGCAACTCGACGATACGAAACTTTTATTGCCTCGTTCGATCACGCTTTTTCTTCTCGTCTCGTCGACGCGATTCGCGACGATCGAAGTCGACCATTCTTTATCCGTCGTCGACGTCACCGATTCGTTTATATTCTCGTCTCGAAGCATCGAGAATTCTCGTTGCCTCTCGTTCTTCTCACGATTTTCCGGATTGTTCAGAACGGAATTTAAAAAGGTACGCGTCTCGAGCCTCAGCGCTTCCACTTTTTTCTCGAGGATGTAATTTCGGCGCACCAGAGCTATGGTCCTTGCTACGATATTGAAGAGATCTTTCGAGAGAAAAAAGAAAAACAAAGAAAACAAAAATGTCATTTAAACTGTATAAATAAAAAATATCGAATTTTAAATGTAAACAAATGGTACGAACCTTGTCTACGTTTAAGAATAATCCATCGATCGTCGCGTTCTGTAGGAATTCTTGCACAGAGGGAAGAGTCCAAATTACTTGGAAAATTGGCTTCCATCGAAATAGCAGAGTCGGAAACTGGACTCGAGGGTGGCGTGTCATGGGGGCAATCTAACCTTTCGCGTGCCACTGACATCTGTCTCATCTGGTGAGTTCGATACTTCCCGCTAATACCGCCAGAGTGACGATTTCTTTGTCTTCGTCTCGCGTAAGGATAAGCCGCGTCTGTTCTCGGCATCGGAGAATCCGCCATACAGACTATCGGCGCCATTATTGTATTTCTTTTCTACGTTAATCCTGTAACAAATTTAAATTGACGAATGAATAAATTATTCGTACGAAAAAAATAAAGCCCTAACGGTAAATTCGACTCGCACACGCCGAATTGGGACACTGGCAGCGGGACCCTCGTTTACGACCTTGGAAAGAAGTTTAGGGAGAGGAGGTTCTTTGTGCAGAACGACACGTGCGGCTCGAGGGGACGGTTGCACGCGGGATTGTGCCGCTGCGATTATTGATAGCGTTTTGTCGTTGGCAGGAAGGAAAACCGAGAGAGTCCGAGGTACTTTGGAACTATAATAAAAGTTTCGATGCAATTTCGTTTCTCGCCGTCGACTATTTCGTACTGAAATTTTATTGTTTACGTGAATATAGGTATCATATTTTTTTATGCCTGGAGGGGCGTTTTTTGGACGGAAAATCTCAGCGTTAGTACTAGCTTGTGGAGAATTTAATTGACAACGTTATATCGGAGATTTAATCTATGATCTAGGATTTTTTGTAGTTTAAATATATAATTAAAGTTGGATATCTTGTATTAAATGATTATTTTTATTAAATTAGGAGGATTTTCCAAAACTCTAGAACCAATGATCTTCTAGAGATTTCACGAAGTTTATTATTTACGTACTCTTTAATTATCTAAAAAAAATCGAATTCTTCTGAAATTCTAGACATTAAGAATAAATTCTGTAAAAGAAAATCTATGCCCCGGGAAAAATAAAGTCTGATAAATAATTTTTTCTACGTTCACGAGAATGTCAACAAAAAAATGATCCCGATTAAGAGTTGTTCCATGGCGAAGCAATAAATCGCTACTTCGCAATTCCAAACAAGCGTTTGCATGTCGATAATCGTGAAAATTGGTCTCTCAATGGGATATTATCGGCATACGATCTAACACGATGTTAGCAATTATTCACGATAATGGAATGCGGTACAAACGGTATTTAATGTTGTTGACTATAGTCATGTTTGGATCGAGCCACGAAGCCACGTGTATCAAGTCTCGTATCGTATCATTAGCTAATCGTTTTTCATGTCCTAGGTGCACGTAATAGTTGGTAGATAAGGGAGACATCCCACATACATTCATAAATTCTCATAAATAAATGGTCATAAATTTTATTCTGTGTAAATTGTTATTGTGGCCTCTCGATCGTATATAGATATATACAGGGTGTCCCGTTTTAACCCTCCCAGTCGAATATCTTTGAACAATAGCATTTTTAGAAAAAATCTTTCTTATAAATGTTTCAAATTGCGAAGAAAGACGTAAAATGGCGTTACTTATTTGATCTTAGCTGGAGGTTTTCAAGGTTATTTCAAGATCAAGTTATTTAAAAAAAATATAAATCAGTATATTTTCTCACTATTCTTATTCGGAAAGATAAATCTCTCAAGGAAACCATCAACCAAAATTCGACCGATGGCGTTTCAAATGATTTTTTATGAATTTTATTGTTCACGCGTAAAACCAATTTTGAAAAAATTGAAAATCTATCGTAACTTTTGAACCGTTAAAAAACAGATCGGTGTGCATAGGATTGAAATGTTTGTGAATGACCTTCTCTATCGTCCTATTTTGTTCGATCCATGTTTTCGGGGACACCCGGTATATAGTCGGGAGGCCACAGCTATATATTCGTACAGCGTGTATTTTTCTACATAAATAATATTTTACGAATATTTCGCGAGACAATGACCAACGATAACGGATCAAAGTACAATAAAAAAAAAACATATATCTAGCCTCGTTTCAAACTGCGTGACCGGAAGTAGCACGCGGTTTTCTTTTTCTTCGAAACTTTATCGGTCGTTTTATCTCGCGTACGTCGTAACGAAATAAAAATCGACTCGGGCGACGGGGGAATAAAATATTTTCCCGGATCCGACCGTCGGCGACGTAGCGTCACGACGCGTGTATTTTCCAGATAATTGTTCCATTGTGCGTTTGGCAAACGGCGCGTGCTCCATTCTTCTCTCTTTTTCTTTTTGCTCTTATTATTATTTTTCCTTTTTTTTATTTCGTCACGTAGAAAGTTATCAACGAGGAAACGAACGATGCGTCAGCGAATCGCGAGTGTTTTTTAATGAGGACGCGTTAAACAAATAAAATAAAACCCTCGCTGTCTCTCGGTACTGAACATAAAATACCAATAAATGTCGGATTTTTTTTTTCAATATCGAAACGACTAAAAGTATCCCATTTCCGTGGATGATTCACTTCGTAGGTAAATATAGAAAATCGTTAAAAGAAAAAGTGACTTCACGGTCTGGCCCGAGTATAACTACAGGCGATCGTGTGAAGATTCGATCCTATCGATCCTATCGATCCTATCGATCCTATCGCGTAACCTTGGGGATACGCAAAGTAGGTTTAACGTGTACGCCCGGCAATCTCTTGACTAAGCTAATTCAATCAGTCAAAGTCAATTACGCAAATATTTGAATCACCAAAACATATATTTTGAGTCAATCAATATATGTATAAAAGTCAGAACGATCGTCGGTTAATTTATGGGCACATTTATAAACATAAATGGCATTTATAACGTTAGTAAAGTAGCATTAAAATGTTTTACTACCATTTAGCACTACGTATCTTTGCGAGAGCGAATTATCAGCTGTGACAAACGTAAAAAGTAAACATCGTCGCCCCGACTTCAACTCGAAGATGACTCGGACTCGAACTCATTAAAAAGTAACCTGATTTTTCAGAGTTGTGCAAAGAGAAACGTGCACACATTTGTCTCATTAAACTCGAATAATCATATGTGATTTTTATTATTATTTCGAAATTGTTATGCCATTAATAAAGATTATGATTTAAAGTTAATAAACTTTGAAAAATTTATTTAATTTTTTGTTTATTATTTTGGTTATACAATATGAGGGGTACGCGAGTTTGGGCTTTTTTATTGAAGTGGTACTCAGGCAAGATTAATCGAGAACTACTGGGTTAAATCGAATATCGACGCTCGATGGAAAAAGATATTGTACAAATTTCTGCTAGACACGCGACGTTAAAGATATATGTAAAATTTTATACGATAACGATATATATATTAACATCGATAAATTAAAATGCGTGTCCTCCTCGAAACCATAAAACTTTAATCTGAAACTATTTCCCATCGACTTTATTCTCTCGGCTCAATTTCCATCGGCGACTTAAAATGGGTCATACCGTATATCTATCTACGCGCGGTATTCGTCTATAATAATATTGATACGAAGTTCGATATTGGTCTCATTACGCGGTTCTTGACAGGTGACGGAGTGTGAACGAAGATAAAAAAATATAAAAGATTCGATATACGAAAGAAAATACGAAAAAAAAAAGAATAACAAGAAGAGAGAGAGAAAGAGACGGAGAGAACCGTCGACCAGCGGACGGTTGGTCTCGGCATTGAGCAATGTTTGATCCTCGGTAACAATGACCTGTCCGTCATATCAAAAATTCTGTACTCTCCTCGAACTCATCAACTTGAATGATTAGTGTGTACGACAGAGAGAGAGAGAGAGAGAGGGATAGAGAAAGCGTTAGCAAAGAATAATTTTGTTTTAACAGTCCCATGGATGCAACGAAAAATAAATGTTTCGTCATCTTCTTAGACTCGCGTGGCCTTCTTCGCGTCTCGACCAGTCGTTTCCTGCGCCACACGAAAACTCGTGTACCGATGGATTCGAGACAATGGGGTCGGCCTGGCACGTGGCGCTGCGGCCAACTACATATATATAGCTATAAATATATATATATTTATAGCTACGTATATATATATATATATATATAGAGAGAGAGAGAGAAATATAGGCATGGACGATCTCCCGTGTGCAAGATCGTCCTTAAGGGAGCAGACTAGTTTCGGCACGTGCAGTCGATATCGTTCTCGCCGCGCCGTCTGTGAAACACGCGACTGCATGTGTACGAGTGGATGTGTATGTGTCCTGGGTCTATGTGTTGCGTATATCTATACACAGGACTTCGGTCACTGAGGCGAAGGAGCCCGGTACAAACCACTCCCCTCTCACTGAATAAATATACGTATACATGTGTCTGTGTGTATCTCTCCCTCCCTCTTACTCTCTCTCTCTCTCTCTCTCTCTCTCTCTCTCTCTCTCTCTCTCTCTCTGTCTCTCGCCATTTATATAGATACATGATACGAAAATGAAAGTATATGGAAATAGAAGTATAACAATAATCGTAATTAAAATAGAATGAAAAACAAAAATAGAAATAAAAAGAGATTAAATGAAACGAAATGGATTTTTCAATTGAAAAATCGACGATCGTATTTTGTACGGTTTTTTTTGTTTTTGTTAATTTTTAACGCGGTGTATCGTTTTTTGTTTCGAAAATATGAATTATGGTAGGAACGAGCGGGGAGAACGATTCGTTGATGCGCGCTACTCGGAGAACCCGCATTCCCTTAATTGTATTATTCCTTAATTGTACATTGGAGTGTGCCATATTTACGTTCGTCTTGCTCGATTCGTGTACGAGAATCGCACCTCGCGATGCGACTCGATGGACGAACGGGTGTAATCCCGTTTTAAGGGAGTAAGAATCGTTTAGCTAGCCAATCGGCCTTTATCGTCGGCGTTAAGAGTCAGTGTAACAAACGACGACCGCTTCGAAAACGCGATCCGCATTTTCTCTGGCACTGAGCAACCGATCGCGTTAAAATTTTCAGGGTATCTAGAGAATTATGGCAAAAAGTGGTTAAGCGTTTTTTTTTCAAAAATTTTGAAAACAGTGTTACGGGCGACCGAGCTAGCTAAAATTTTGAGGGAATTATGGCAACCATTTTGGAAAAAAAACTCTTAGCCACTTTTTGCCATAATTCTCTAGATACCCTCAAAATTTTAACGCTATCGGTTGTTCGGTGTCAGAAAAAATGCGGATCGCGTTTTCGAAGCGCTCGTCGTCTGTTACACCGACTCTTAAGGCAGGAGAACACTGGGATGGTCGTAAAAATAAGCATTTTTTAATGAATTTTTTCAATTTACTTAATGGTTTTTGTTTGGTTTCAATTAAAGATATGTTATTATGTTATTGAACACATACATTGAAGGAGATTCAAGCCATTTTTATTGAAAAAAAAAAACAATGGTCGATGCACGATAATTTTTTCTCGAAACGACGTTTTTCGAACTGGTGCGGACGATAACTCGTGCAATGATAGTCGGATATATAAATTTTGTTGACCTAATTCTTTATAATTGTAATAGCTATCGTTAAGCATAGCCGTTCTTGATGTTAATTTTTTTCAATACGGCCACGTTTTGAAATAAAAAGCATTATTTTCACCGAAACTATTTTCATTCAAGATGCTTTAAGAAATATATATTTAAAAAAACGACTACGCTTAACGATTGCTATTACAATTACAAAAATTTTCGTTAAACAATTTTATACATCCGATTATTAGTGCTCGAGTTATCGTCCGCACCAGTTCGAAAAAAGTGATTTCCAACAAAATTTATTGTACTTTAACGATTGTTTTTTTTTTCAATACAAATTTATTTGAATCTACTTTAATGTATGTGGAATAACATATCCTTAATTGAGCCGAAATAAAAACCATCGAGTGAACTAAAAAAATTCATGAAAAATAAGCTTATTTTTCTGACCGTCAGTGTCGTCCTGCTATGTATATTTTTTAGGATGACTCGGAAAGATCGTTTCTCGATACATTTCGTCCAACGACAAGAGAACATTGTACGAAAAGAAAAGCAACGTTTTTTTTAATGAAAAATAAAATATTTCGGATTTTTGTCGAGAAGGGAGAATTAATTAACCGTGTCGAATAAAAAATGCCTAAATTCACGTCGAATTTTTGCGAACGCGTGAAAATTCTCCGTTTTTATTTTGTTTATAGAGCGTTCGGCGAATGGAGAGGTCGGGACGACGATTCAATCTCGCGTTCTGCCTTACCGGCCGATGAAAATCGCATTACACGAAAATAGTGACAAAGCCGAAACTACGTGTAAACAAAGAAATTGGGACGACAATTACGAATAAATTTGCCAAAGATTGAGGAACACAATTTTTAAAATCTAAATAATAAAAAAAAATAAAAAAAAGACATTAAAAATAAATCAACGTCTTTTGTTTATAAATGCGATGATTGTGCATACCTTCGTCCCGTTTTAAATTCGAATCCCGTAAATCCGTCCGTGACGCGAACTCGTTGAACTCGATGAAAATATTATCACTTTCGATAAACACTTGTGAACTCTCGAACGATCACCGTTTTATCGAAAACAAACAAAAAAAAGAAAGTAAAAACAAATAAATTAATGTTTTCGATTTAAACGAAAATAAATTCGATCGTTTAGCGAATAATTCGTGTTACGAGAGAGCAGATCGAGATAAACGATAGTGAGGTTAACGAACGAACGGTCTCGACGACCATCGGGTCGAACTTGCTGAAGGCTTCTGACAACGAGACTCGTGTGCGCGTCTCACCGTGCTGGGATTCTGGCGCGGGCTCGTCGACGCGTCGATCACGCCGAATCGTAGCGAAGAGTGGGGGAACGGCAAGAAGGTGAGAGGGGGGGAGGAGGAGGACGCAATATACAACAAGACAGTGGTGGCAAATAGGAGGATAGCGGTTGATCCGTCGAGCACGAGGAAGAAGCACAGCCACGTGCGCCCGTCGACCGTTGTCATTGCGCCTCGATGCGTTCGTGCCACGGAGGACACCGTGAGAGTGCGAGAGAGACAAAGAGATTACTCATTCAAGGTTGAGAGTTCCTCGTAGTCGGTAAAACGGAAGCTCGATTGACTTTTGGAGAGATCGTGAGAATGTGCCCATTACAATAAAGAAGCGGAATGATACTTTTTTTTTTATTATTTATTGTAAAACGTAGGAAAATAAAGCTTTCAGAATTGAAATTTCAACGTTGTACGTAGATTGTCGATCTTCGTTGAAGTTTTATCGATCCGTCCTTTTCGATGCTCGAGTTTCGTTTCGTGACGAGATTTTCGAGTAACACCTATATAAAAAACAAAAAAACAAAAAATAGAAATGGAAGGTCGAAGAAAAATTCAATATTTTCGAAATTTCGACTATTTTCATACGATTCCGGCCTACTTAATATTTCTCATTTATTTTTCAATCGGATATCGAATTAACCTTCGAATTATATTTAAATGATAGCAAAATAATATTGTTTTGATCATTTCAAAAATGGGCCCGGATCCGGAACTGGCCAGTTTCCGGTCAGTTCGTCCTCATTTCCGTACGAACTAGTTTCGACAATAAAACAAAATCGAGCGGTGATTCTTTCGACGTAAAAATTGCACTGAAATTTATAGCCTCGATTCTCCGTCTCGGTTCACTTCGCTTCGTGCCCATCTCCAGGGGAACTCCCAAATCCACCGTGTCTGGCCAAAATCGCGCATGCGCGGAAAAATTTCGCAGTTACTAAGTCACGTTGCGTCATTGGCGAATCTGGAGCTTTCTCTCGCCCTCTTCTCTAGGTGGCAGGGGGAGAGAGAGAGAGAGAGAGAGAGAGAGAGAGAGAGAGAGAGAGAGAGAGAGAGAGAGAGAGAGAGAGAGAGAGGGAGAGAGAGAGAGAGAAAGAGTGGGGGAAGGCCGAAAGAACGAGCCCAAAGATCCACGGGGAAAAGGCGATAGGAGAGAGATCGACGTGACTGACGCTCATGCATAAGCCACCATAGTGTGCATATACGTGTATAGCGCGCACGCTCTCACGCACGCGCCAGCATGCATCACGCACACGTGCGCGCGCACGCAACACCGACTCCCATCTATACATATATATACATATATATATATATATATATATATATATATATATATATATATATATATATATATATATATATTCACCGTATACGACATATATATATAGTCACCGTATACGACAGCCCTTCACACGTGGCTTTGTCGGCTCGGAGGTCGTTGACTCCCACCTCGTTTCACGTTCAAACGCCCTATTCAGAGTTCACTGTACGAACGAAAACCCGAGTGGGTATTCCCTATATATGTGTCTCTCTCTTTCTCTCTGTCTCTCTCCTCTTTTTTCCCCCTCGCGAACGCAGACGGGACGCTCGTACAGTCGACTAGGAGATGCAATTTTTTATTTTTATACGCCGCGACGTACGATCATCTCGGCTACGAAGATGATAAAACGAAGATGATAAAAAATGAATAAAAATCATAAAAATGTATGAAAATAATTCTAAAAAAAAAATGATCACGATCAAATTGATTTCGATCGTTTTCAATGCGGGAACGTGAGAAAATGATGAAATTCGAAGTGACCACAGGTTGAATTTGTCTCGATAGTTTTAGGTAAGATTGTTAAGAACAAATTTGGAAACAATTTGATGACAATGATAAAAAGTACGAGATTCTAATTTTGCATAATTTTTAAACTTTGTTAAATAGAAGAAAAATTACGAAATTTTTGTTAAATCATACGTTCTAGAAATTTGTCCATTAAGCTTATTATCCATGATCGATCGTACGATCGAATTGACCGATCTTTTTTTATTTCTTAAATTCAACAAAATCAAGCCACTCGTTTTTCCGACTCTCGTTGAAGTCGCCACGGCGTCGATGTGCAACGCGATATTATAAGTCGAGTGTGGTAAAGACGTTGTTTGCACAATTGTAATGCGTTATAAACGTCGTATCGTCGTATGCGTCGTACGTAAGTGCTTATCAAAGGAAAAAAAAAAAAAAAAAAAAAAAAAAAGAGAAATAAATCCGATATTGTTTGGTTTGGCACGTGGTGACTTAGACTCGAGCGATGATTCATCCTGGGCAAACAATCCACTCTCGCGCGTAGAATCTTCAACGTAAGTATTTTTTAAGCCAAATCCACACGACGTTTCTCCTACATTTTTTGACACTTCTTGTTTTTTTTCTCCCTTTTTTATTCTCGCTCGTTTTAACTTTTTTAATCGTGTCCAATAATCATAAATAATTCAAACAATCGTCTCTTATTTCCGCGTCTCGTTTGTAATTTTTTCCCCGCCCTCCTTTTTGTTTCTTTTAATTTTTATCATCGTCGTTACGTTTTTTCTTCTTCTGTCCTCTTTTTTTATAATTAGAACTCGGGTCGGAAATTTCTCCGACGCGAAGTTTTCGACGAGAACACGTGGGAGCACGCTCGTTGAAATTTTTGCTTCAAAGAGCGAGAGGGTGGTGGTGGGTGGGAAGGGGGGGGGCGGAGGAGAGAGGATTAGTTAAACGCCCAGTTGCTCACCGACCGCGAGTCTCGTACACGTGCCGCGAAAGAATCCTGATAAAACGTATATACCAGCGGAGCTTTTATCGTCGCGCTCTCGTGAAAGTTCAAGCTTTCGATGAAATTTGAAAACAAACAAAAATCATACACACACAGAGAAAAATAAATAAAAATTGTTTGATAATACATATTATAGAATTAACTACGATAATTATCTATGATAATTGTGCGTACGTACGCGAACAACGTGCGAATGTTTAATCGAAGAAACGTTCCTGCGTTTTTTAATTTCGACGAATTTCGGGATTTTTATGTTTTTAAGGTTTTAATTTTCAAGATTTGATCGAATAACGAAAACTACGTAGGCGTGGGTACGAAATTTTTGTGATCAAGAGCGAACGTATTTGGGTTGAGGTCCGATACTACTAATCGAGATTAAATATTTATATAGGACGTGTAGGAAGTTCGACGGAGGAACGTCGGAGGGTTGAGACCAATTATCGATTAAATCGATGTATTGTGCTTTATATGTATGTATAGCAGGATCGATAATTGGCACACACACATATATATATATATATGTAGAGGATGTTACCTTCGATGGCGAATTATCGCCGACAGGTGATATTGGGGGTCAGAGTTCAAACGGGTCGATCGATCGCTTTTACGATAACGACACGTGCGAACATAGCCATACAGGAAACATTACTTGCGCGAATTTGAATGAGTGATAAGAGATATGATATTATCGTCGAATGTCGTAGGCGTGAATTTTTAGGGAAAGGAGGAAAATATTAGTATCGACGCGAAACGTCGAAAATATTCGAACTTTGTTTATTTTTGTTAAGAAGATTGTCGGTTTTTGAAAAAAAATGGTCGCTGATTTCGACGTGAGAGAGAGAGAAATAAAACTACATGGAAATGTTTAATTAGGAATGATAAACATCAAATTTCCACGATGAGAAGAGGAAAAATGTTGTCTCGACGCGAAACGTCGAAAATATTGGTATTTTATTTATTTTTGTTATGAAGATTGTCGGTTATTGAAAAAAAAATGGTCGCTGATTTCGACGTGAGAGAGAGAGAGAAATAAAACTACATGGAAATGTTTAATTAGGAATGATAAACATCAAATTTCCACGATGAGAACAGGAAAAATTTGTTCTCGACGCGAAACGTCGAAAGTATTCGTACTTCATTGATTTTTGTTATGAAGATTGTTGGTTTTTGGAAAAAAATGGTCGCTGATTTCGACGTGAGAGAGAGAAATAAAACTAGATGGAAAGGCTCAATTAGGAACGATAAACATCAAATTTCCACGATGAGAACAGGAAAAATTTGTTCTCGACGCGAAACGTCGAAAGTATTCGTACTTCATTGATTTTTTTCACGAAGATTGTCCGTTAAAAAAAAAACTAGTTACTGGTTTCGTCGCGAAAAAGAAAAAAAAACTAGCTACAAAGGCTTAACCACGACCGATAAAAAAAGTCGCTTTCAGCCAAATCTCGTCTCATTTTTTCCCCAAAAAGCCCCCCAACTTTCTTTCCCGATAAACCGATATACGCTTCTACCTCCCGTAAACAAATCCTCGTCCCGATCGTTTCCGCTACGAAACGCTCTCTCGCCTCGAACCGACCCTCGAAAACTTCGTTATTCTCAACGACTTTTCACAATTTTTCGTTATCGTCGCGACGTTCAACGGTTTATCGCGCGATGACTAATGTAAAACTATACGAATCGAGTTTGTTCCACGCTCTAGAAAGAAAAACAAAGACGTAACGACGAAAATACGACCAACGAAAGAAAGAAAGAAAGAAAAGAAGAAGACGAAGAAAAAGAAAACAAAAAGACACGTTCGTCCTCTCGCCGCATTTTACAATCTCGTTCGACAAAAAATAAAACAAAATAAAATAAATTAAAATAAAAAAAAACGTGGCGCATGTGTCGGGACGAATCGGTCGCGGTCTGCGAGAGATAGAGACGCGGATAGAGAGTCCACGATCGTGATTAAAAACGCACGGCACGTGTAAGCCTTCGCCCCCCTCTCCTCCTCCTCCTCCTCCTCCCTCCCGCCGTCCACCCCTCGCTCAACGGCCTCCTTCGTCCCGTACAACCGACACCGAGAGGACCGAAGGAAAACTTCCAACACTGGGAAAGGGATCGCGCGCGTGCGGTTCGTTAGAAATCTCTAGCCTCCCACGTAATAGTAATATATCTATATATATATATATATATACACACATATATATATGTCTATGTTACGAGACTCGTTGTTGCCGACCTGTTATGGGCAGTTTACCCGTGTGCTAATGGACAAGTAGCGAGGTACGCGTACCGAACTCTTAATACTTCGAGCCGATAAATTAACGTTATATACGAGACGGTAGTGGGGGAAGGGCAGTAGAGCGACAGAGATAGAGCGATGGCGAGGCGTGAGGCGGGGGGGGGGGGAGAGAGAGGAGTAGCGCTCAGGCTGTGGGTCGAGAGAGAGGGGGGAGCGTGGAGGAGCGTGGAAGAGGGGGATTAAATGCAGAACGGACAATACTTTTTCGTACGTTGTTATGAGTCAAGCTTTGCGCGTATCGAGATACCGAGTGAACGGCTCGCACATGTTCGCGCGCCCCAGCTCACGGCTCATCCGAGCTTGTATTATTTATAACGACACGAGTCACGGCCTTCTTCGTGAACGCGTGAGAATCTCACGAATCGGCTTTATGCTCAATTTGTCTCATTTGATTTTTTTTTATTTTCATTTTTTCTAGTTGGTACGCTTCTCTCTTTCATCGCACGGCGAGAATTCTACGAAGCACAATGGGAGAGAGAGAGAGAGAGAGAGAGAGAGAGAGAGCGGGGGGTCGATGGCGTGGTTTCACAATGGTGACAATTTTTTGAAATTATATTCACGTACGTTACTCGATGATTCGACAATCTTTTCTTTTTTTTCTTTTTTTTTTCTTTTTTTAAAGGGAATAAATAGTTTATTTCTTGGAAGATTACGCGACTATACTTTCCGTCTCCGCGAGCGGCACGTTGTTTCGTTACAGTCTCGTAGGGAGTATACGATTATTGCTAGATCGGATATTTATTTTTCTTTCTCGTACGTAACGAATAAGCGACACGCTTACGTTCTCGGAAAGCATGTGTTTTTTTTTGCCCGAGTTGCTATATATTTTTCATTTTTTTCTTTCTCGATGTGTTGAATTTTTTTTTTTTTTCAGCGTATGAAATTAATACCTATAGTGAAACGATAAATTAAGCAAAATAAACAAAAAAAACAACAAAAGAACGAAAGAAAACAAAAGACACGACGAAACGATGAAAAGAAAATCGGGGAAAAACAAAATTTGACGAAAAATTAATAAAAAATGAAACCAAGATAATTATGTGTGATAAACAAAATTTATGAGAAAATGAATGAAAAATGTGAATAATCGTTGATTTTACGAGAGAGAGCAAGAGATAGATCGAGAGAGAGAGAGAGAGAGAGAGCGTGAGAGAGGGAGTGACAGTGAAAAGAATAAAAAGAGATAGTATCGGATTATTACGAAAAAGAACGCAGTCGCGAATGACGATTGGTTGAAACTCGCGTCGTCGGGTCCCGAGGATAGTAACCGGAGTTGGTAACGAACGAGCTCGTGCGTGTCGAGAAGGTGGGGTTGGGGGGAGGGGGTGGTAGAGAGGAGCGTCGTAAAACGAGAATTTCTAAATCGGAAGCGGCTGCGAGAATTTATGTCAGTCGAGGACGGATGGGTTAATGTTTTATGTACCGGAAGATTTTAACTCGCGGAAAGTGGGGAGAGTGTGGGAAACGTTGGAGGAGGAGGGGGTGGAGCGAAGGGGGTTAGACACGTGGCAAGCCTCGAACCCCTCTACCGCACAACGTCGTTCTTCATTCCCAAAGATGCTGTTCGTTCATTATAACGAACAGCAGCGTTACGTTCTCGTGGCGGAGCGTAAAATTGTCGAATAAAAAATGTGCTCGCCTTCGCACGCATCCTTAGAAGCATATTTTATTTCGTATTTAGAAATTTTTTCTTTTTTCTTTTTCTCGCGTCCTACAGACGTGTCGAACACGTGACGGGTATAAACAAGATATAAACAACATCGTCGGCTAATGTACGGGGTATATATTTTGTTCACTATTTATTCGTTTTAACGCGAAAAATCCGTGATTTTGAGATATTGCTGGGAACGATGTTTTTGGAAAAAAAATTCTTTTTTAACAGATTACGCGATTATCGATGGAAAAAATTTCGCGGTAAAATATTCTGGGATGGTGAATAATAATGCGTGAAAGTTTTAAGCGGGTTAAAAATTGTCGATTTAGGATGAAATTTTCCGTCCTGGTTATTCACGATACTAATAATAATAATAATAATAATGTTGATGATAATAATAATATTAATTTAGAATCAAATTCCGTGCATAATAATAACCCCATTTGGAGTAATCCCCAGGTATTCATTAAATGATCGAAATTCTTACAATTTCAATAAAAAACGCAATTCCGCATATAATAGTAATAATAATAATAATAATTTTAGGTAAAATTGTTCGTAAGCCAAGGCTTTGAGAATCGATGAAAGTAACGACAATTGTCAAATATGAATTCGAAAATTTTCTTTTCATCCTAAAAGTGGCAAACATTAAACAAAATAAATAAAACATCAAATTTTCATTCATTCCATTTATGTTATCCGGCACTTTTCGAAAATCTCGAAAAACGTGTCATCGAACCATTTGGAAGATTTCAAGTGTGAAAAGTGTCTGTAGACTCGAGGATGGCGACGAGGAGGGAGGGAAGGGATTTAAAGAGGTCAACAAACTTCCGATAAATCGGATCGACCAAAACGTACATAATTGGATTTCTAACGAACGGATCTCTTAACGTCGATCCATAGTTAAAAAAACAAACATACAATGACTTTTTCGCCAGCTTTATGGTTTTACTGTACTATTGGCTAAAAGCCACGTGTTTGCGCGTACACGCGAAGACCTCGAATAGGGTGTCTCTCGTCGAGCGTCGTTGCTGCATCGACCGATTGATAAGCACATCGCGGATACGACACCGGTCGACTTGGCGTAACTTCGTTTTACATTTAAAACGCACGTGCATCGAGACACCGCGTGTGCGCGCTGATATAAATTCGCATGCGAAAAACAAGGAAAAGAAGAAAAAAAAAGCGAATAAAAAAATATAAAAAAAAGAAAGAAAGAAGAAAAAAACGAATATGCGAAACGAATAGCGCGCGCGTGCACGAGCCAAGGTCCTTCGGAGGTTTAACTCGATGAAGAACTCGAAGGATCGGTAAATCATAGATTACGCGTTGCTATATATAGCGTAACATATGTGTCATGCTCTGGGCGCATCGGTGCCGTCGACGCGGTGACGGAACGACCGACGCAGGAGTGGGGGAAAGCGAGCTGCGCGCGGGAGAGGGAAGTAGGCTGCGCGCGAGACGTTGGGAGTCAGTCGCGCGCGGGACGGCGGGAGTGAGCTGCGCGCGGTCGATTATATAGTACTTGCGCGTGGACCGAGCTATAGGTCACTGGCTTGTGGGTATATGTCAAGATTATATATATTCGTATATAACGACAGATATAGATAGATATAAAGATATAGAGATATAAGAAGGCACATATGAACATCGTTGGCTTGTCGAGAGAGAGAGAGAGAGAGAGAGAGAGAGAGAGCGAGAGAGAGGTCGCTCAGTAGAACAGCATATCAGCCACGTGTCGTGTGCGCAATGGGCGAGAAACCATTGCGTATATCGTAGCTTGCTTATCGTTCGTGTTTAACTCGGAACGAACACTTCACGCGTTGCCTGAGAGAGATCTAGACAGGAACAGGGGGCGCCAGAACGGAGGGAGGAGGTAGTAGGTTCGTACGAGAGAACCGGAGGAAAATACATACTTGACTGGGGACCTTCGTCGACCGATCCGACAAACAGCGAGAGATATGATAATCAAGTCCCGCGAGAATACCACGCGCGTCGAAACCCACGAGAAGTCCACGGTCGATGATCGATATATATATTTTACGTTGAACAATTTGAGAAACAAAAATGGAAGAATAAAAAGTCGATCGTAATGGAAATATTGATGAAAATGTTGCACGTGCGTTATTTCGTTGCCTCGATATAGACTTTTTATTCTTGTGCAGTGTTGCTCTATTATCGTTCGCTTGGTCAATCGTGTTGCATAATTCGCGGAAACACGTTGTTCTGAAAATAGCACCGATTTATGCAATCACGTTTATTTTACGGTTATTGACGTTGCGCAATAATAGCTTTTCTGGGAAAAAAGAACTTCGTCAGATAGGGATTGAAGGATTACGTTGGTTATAAGAGTTTGATATACGGGGCCGTACGTTTCGCGTGACAGAAATTTTAAATACTCCGAAGTTCTCATAACTCTGTCTCTCTCCGTCACTCGTTCCTTGGTAGAGGAAAAAGGAGCAAGCCCTATCTCTGTCGCTTCATCATGACCGTTTATGACGCCATCTCTGTTGATCCTTCGTAACTGTCTACGAAGCCCGTCTCTCTCGCTCCTTCGCGATCGTCTACCGCGCCATCTCTCGCCAACCCGTAAGAAATTTCAATGGTGTTTCGGCGACAGTCTTGAGAGACGTTGCATTACCTCGGACCGATCTCTTTTTTTTGGAACGGTCGACGTTCTCGGAGAAATCAATGAGAACAAAGGAAACGCGAGATTATCGGACTTGATTCGTCGTGGTTTGTTTCTTCCGTTGGAAAGGATCACTCGTATTGGAGAAAATAGAATTATAGACTTTGCGACAGAACTGTTTTGCACGTTACATCGAGGTTATGTAACAGATCGAATCCCTTGAGATTGTGCAACGGATTCGGATTAGAAATAGCGCTGACCAGCGAAGAAAATAGAAGTTAAGGTTTCTAACCTCGCTTCTCCCTCGCGTTTCAAGAACCTGTTGCAATAATTCTAAATAACAATGAAGCCGTGCTTAGCACTCTTGCCTCTTAGCAGTCACGATCCATCGATACGAACCAACTCTTCCGCATTTTTCCGAATGACAGCTAAACGTGCTACGAATTTATCCCAAATACTTCTCGTCTTTGCGAATTCCTCGAACGCGCATGCGCATTGGCCAACCGATTTTCTTCGAAAAACGAAGACATAGGAAGACGGAGGTAATATTGATTTTTAACCTATGTCCAAAGAAACGAGCGAGAAGACGAATTTCACAAAAGCCGAACTCGGTGGATTACACGAGCGAAAAAGTTAGCGGTAGAACGTGAATCGAGTGAAAGGTGAGCCAGGGTCAAAGAAAGAATAAAAGAAAAAAACTTTCCAGTCTCCTCAAACGATAATAATACACGCACACATACATATATCACCCATATATATATACACATGCACACACAAACGATTGCATAATAAAAAAAAGGTAACGTGTCTTATTAAGTCAATTATTCTCCGGCTTTCAAACGGAAGTTAAACAGCTAAAAGGACTCGCACGTGTAACTGGTAATCTCCCCCCCCCCCCCCCCCCTGCCGCGCAACACTCACCTTCCAACCGCCCCTTACCTACATTCGGCGATGGTGCCGCCGTCTACGCGACGAACATCGCGTCCTTCACCGAGCGTATGTCCCGACGTGCGCGATGGCACGATTTCCTTTTCACGACGGGGCGCGACCTTCTCTCGACGATGCCGCGTGTGTGTTCCACGTGTATGCGCGTACGTATATTTAAGTACACGTATATGTATGATAAATACATATTAACGTATATACATCTATGCACGAGGGAATACCGTACAATTTTTTATTTTTTCATCATGTGACTCGAACTATTTTCGATACGACTGAAAAATCCGCTAATCTTGTTCCACGAGTCTGAACACGAATGTCCTCGATTTTATTTTCTCGCGCATTCACAATAATGTCACGGATGGGAATTCGCATTTCGCGGAAAAACAATTGGTTTTGTTTTTTTAGTACGTTATAAACCGAGTTTGAGCGTAACGGAGCGACGAATAAAATATAATTTCGGTTGAAATTCCCTAGTCGAGACGAAGAGTAAATTTTTTCGTCTCGCCATTTTTTTTGTTACGGGCGCAATGGTTTACGAGTTAAATCGAAATGAAGATTTAACGGATAAACCGGAAATGGATCGATGAAAAGATACGACAGATACGCTAAATAACGATAACGAAGTGGATACGTAAGATTGGCGAGCGACGGAGAAGTATCGGAAGTTTTTGTAAAATAGACGTGGCTGAGTTTTGGGAGAACGCCTCGTGGATACATCAGTCCGGGTAACACGCTGTCCTACAGCGAAGCTAAACGATGACGGAGAGCAGCCTAGTGCAGCCTAACGCAGCCCACCGCCACGATATGGCTCGTGTCTTGTTCTACCTATAGTAATTCTCTCGAGGTCGTTCTCCCCCCTCCCCCACTCCCCTCCACGGCCCCCACTACGCGGCAGTGGAGAGCTGCGCGAGCACCTCGAACGTGCGCAAACAGTTGCGTTCAAGAACGCGAGCATCTATGCTAACTACACGTGGCGTTGGCGGACGCAATCGATGCACGTGTCGTTAAAACCTTCTCTACTACATGCGCACAGTACCTGCATATGCAATGTTTGTACGTGTACGTACGTTCAGATACCGAGGTTGTCTGGTATACTCTCTCGTCGCGGAATTTGATATCGAATTGACTCAGTCCACACGTTTGACAAATATGTGATCAAGCGTCGGGGTAATATTGAACAAGAGATTTTTGTCCGATACCCCACACGTCGATCTCAATGACAAAAATAGATAACGGGTTTTCCTAACGAAACGATACGAGAGTGCGATTAGTTCGTATGTAATTATTTCGAATTTTCTAAACCTTGTTTGTGAGTCGACAAGGCGAAATTTCGTTTGATCTTGGGATTTTTACACTCTCTGTCGGTTGATCAAGGTTATACAAGAGAGACAAGATTCTGCATTTGGGCAATGATACAGGAGTTTGAGCGCTGAAGAGTAAACGCGATCGCTCGCGGGCTTCAATGCGCATCTTCGATGGTTTAAGAACCAATAAAAAGATTGCTATATTCACCTTTTACGAGAAATTTCCAACTCCATGAGTATTTTACGAGGTTATTTACGTTGAATACAAATTTTGTCGGTCTACAATGAAGAAATCTAACAGTTCTCATTTTTACGTTATTTGACTAGGGATCTTTCAAAATCCGGGATTGGGACTGCGATATTTCTAATGAACTGGGTAATTTTAAATTTCCTGTTACGTGAATCCATATTAAAGGTATTTTGGATGCAAACAAATTTCTTACCGCCTCGTTGATTCCGAAGGTCACCTTGGACAACTTGGCACATTAGGACGGGGCAGGAGGTTAAACTATTTTTCCGTTCAAATAAACTTGAATGGGTGATTGCGAAATTCGAATATCTCGTACATTGCGAATATCATAGTCACATTTTTCGTTTTCGCCAATTTGCCAGTTAAATGATGGAAAGGGTGAATATATCAACAGTTTTCAATTTTGAACAATTTTGCAAAATGCGAAATTACGAGAGAAGGCATATGGAGACAGCATACGGATCTTTAATCGCTTTGGTATAAACCTTTGGAGAGTCGCTCATCCGCGTCTTCTAACCCTTGTTAATTTTTCGACATCGGGGTTAGAATGCGGCATAGAGGTTAAGAGAATTTGTTTTTAAATATCTTGAGTATCGAAAGAATATAAATATTCCTTTATTCTAAATGTATTGTTAAATTGTGTTACTGACTTACCATCAACCGGAAAACGTTGACTCCTCTTGCTCATCTGATGCTACTTTCATTCGGGTGCATGTCGATACTTTGTGTTTTTCACTTCGCGTCTGTAGGTATTTCTTCATTCGAACAGTATGATATACTGGGCTTGAGCCTGTTGTAGATAATGCTTTTTGAAGTAAAATTGGACTATTTTTGATACTCCTTTGCAGGTATTCATTCTTCTTTGTTCCCCTTTCTTGCGTTTCCCCGCACATTCGAACCAATGATTAGGGGGGTGATCAGCAACGCTCGACAAAAATTAAACCTCGAGAGTTGGTTCTGTGATATGGATGGGCCAAATTTGTTTTCCTCCAAAAATCCTTTAATTCACGATATTCGTGTTACGCGGGAAATTTACGATTCCGTAACCCCCAATTGAAGACTTTTTGGAGGAAAAACAAAATTTGCACACGTCTAAATAGCTTGCGGCCAACTTAACGTGGGTGCAAAATAGTTCATCCTTTGGCCGCTCAGGTGTCGGAGAACCAACTGATGAGGTTTCAAGTTTTGTCGAGAGTTGCTGATCTTCCCCCTAATCTCAGCGAGAGTCGTCGCGTTGCCGCGACTATCGATAATCGAATCGACCCATATATAACACATTTGCTTGCAACGTCAGATCAGTCGGAAAACATGGCAGCCTCGGTGGGTGAACGAATTTATGTTACTGATGACAAGGAATCTCAGTAAGTCAATGATTTTTTTATTGTTATTACGAGGTAACGAGTAAAAAAGTTCGAAAAATTGGATTTTCTTGACCGGTCGATAATATTCAATTTTCGAAGATTCATGAAACACGAATGTAACCTCTCTGGCTGTCTGCCTTCTAGCACCACAGACATTTGTATTGTCTGCGAATTGTTCTCTCGTACGATTCTTCTCGTTAAACACGAGTTCTGATGTTTCAGATTCGATCAGGATATCTACAATTGGGTGGACATTACACAAGAATTTTTCGATGCTGTCACAGGTAATAATTCCTTCGTAACTTCACGTCAGATCTTCGATCACATCTCGAACTCCTGCTATAACACATTTCTGCTGCTGCCAATAGATTTTCGGTGAAAACATTCATCCACATTTTTTTTCAGTCTATTTTCGGTCATGATTTGTAACATTTTCACATTAAAATGACTATTTTAACAAAATTATCGATGCATCGAACCGACAATAGCACGTACGAGGAATAAGACGAATAACAAATTGCAATCTGTATCTAAAATTAGTTATTATTAGTCAACACTTTGGCAACCGTTGAGCAAACAACGTTTCTTTACATTCATTCAGGTCTGGAGCTCGGCGAGATCCTTCACGATGCGTTTTTCAGCCTCTTCGAGGCGATGTCGTCGATCGAGATGATGGATCCAAAAATGGATGCCGGAATGTTGTGCAACAGAGGAAATAATAAGCCGTACACGTTCGCGCAAGCGGTCGAATCCGGAGCTATAAAATTAGATAATATAAGTCCCTCGGAGATCATCGGTATCATAGATTCTACGTATTCTTGCATAGTTTCATGGCTCGAAGGTCATAGTCTGGCGCAAACGGTCTTCACGAATCTCTATCTTCATCAACCCGGACAGATAGTCGACAAAACTCTTAAGACTTTCTGTTATGCTATTTATAAAATCATCGAAATAATCAAAGATTGCATAAACAAAGCACTGGTTTTTGAGGAGGAAGACTTTCAGAGCGTAACATACGGCTACAGATTGCAGCAGGATATTACGGAACAAAAAGCTATATCCATGCTGCGAGAGGTAGAAGAGGAATTGCATAAAAAGAGTCGAATCAAACCGGTAGACGATGACACCGAGAAACAGGTGAATATGTATTTTTTGGATATTTTCATGAAAATATCGTCAATGAACGAAAAAATTGCATTTTTCAATTTACCGCACGATCATTTTTTCAGTATAACGATGGATTGGCACTCTACACTAGAATACGTTTTACGAAAATGTTTTATCAGACGTTATTGTTGATGAGCAAGAAGGAACAGTTACTTCAAAATCTTAACGACTGTCAGCGTCTTCTTGCCAATTCCTCGGATATGATACAGATTATGATCAAGACGATAAATCGAGGGGACAAAGCCGATGAGATATGTGAGTATTCCTCGAAAAAGAATTCTTTTTAGTTATTCTTCGATGATTTTTCAATTCGATCGGGTTATAACACCGGATTTTTTAGCGAATCATCCGAGCATAATGGGCTTCGATCCAATGGTTAATCAGAGATTACTGCCACCGACTTTTCCTCGATACACAAAAATAAAACCAAGAGTGGAAGCCCTAGAATACATGGACGATCTTTTGAACAGATTAAAAACCGTTACGAAAATATCCAATTGTACAGGTTTTCACTGTGCTCTGGTAAGTCTCGAAAACGAAACGAAAATTTCCAATCTTCCTGGCTTTGTCATTTAGCTAATATTAATTTTTCAGGACTTTTTTCTTGAATTTTCTCGTACAAGTCCCTGCATACTCTCGCGCTCGATGCTACAGATAGTTTATCTCCCAACCAATCGAGTTTTCGGCACGCAAAATTTCACCGACGTATTGAGAGACGCAGCGAGAAATTTCACCGCTCCGCCCGCTCTGATGCCGAAGAGCACTTTACTCCAGAATCAACAGGCCAAGGAGTACGTCGATAGTTTTTTAGCACACTGTGGCACGTTGTTCGGCAGTTTGCTACAGTTGAGCGGTCACAACAGAGCACGACAGAGAGATAAATTGGCACATTTGCTTGAAGACTTTGCGACTTTGCACGACGAGGTTTGTCGCTTATTTGACACTCTTTCTTATTCACGATTTCGCTTCTTTCTCTTCCTCACGGAGAAAGCTTTCTCTTTCAGGAGAATAACATTTTCAAAAAAATCACTAATCTGTAGAGTACTCTTTTTTATATTAATATAATTTTCCATTTCTTTCTTTCAGGCCGAACGAGTTGATGAACATTTGCACACTCTCTCCCTCAAGAGCGATACTTCGAGACCTCATCTCGCGTGCTTCGGCACGTGGATACTTTATCACACGTTAAAAGTGATGATAATGTATCTTCTCAGCGGTTTCGAGCTCGAGCTCTATTCCGTTCACGAATATCATTACATATTCTGGTATCTCTATCAATTTCTCTACAGTTGGCTCGTCTCGGCGCTCACGAGAGCCGACACGTTTCTCCTTGAGCAAGAGGCGCACAGCGAGGCTCAGAAGGGACGAGCTGGCAAAAAGAGCGCAAAGAGTAAGAAGAAGAAAATTGCACCGAGGCCCTTCAATTTGGAAATGCTCATGTGCCAGGCAATGCAAAATATTTGTGGCGGATATTACAGGGTATGAATATCGGATCGATTTACATTATCTCATTAACGAACCGTTCAATTAAAAAACAATTGTTTTCTCAAGGCCCTGGTAGGTTTTCGCATGGACGGTAAAATCCCACTTCCCGAATCACAGTTTGACTCCGAGCGAGTACGTTACGAGCACCGCTTATTTCCATTTTCTTCTCTTCTCACACCACCAGTCGCGGACTATCAGAAATTCTACGATCTCACAAATTCTCAGATGCAAAAAAGAAACGTGAGTTAATTTACTTCGGCGTTGGTGCGCGTTTTTAATTTGTTATTCTAACTTTTCGATATTTTAAGGAGGCAACGACGAGCGTAAAGCAATATTACGCCGCCTGTCGACAGTTCGATAGAGCTAGAAGTATATTGGACTGCGCTTTGTCGCTCTGTTCTGGAAATTCGAATACCGTCAACGAGGTAAATTTAAAAAAAAACAGAAATTTACCAAAAAATCGGACGTAAGATAGCGTAATTATATAAATTTGTTTTTTATTTCAGATAAATGATCTTTTGAAAGTATCGAAGACGAATTTCATCGTCGTAAAACTATTAGCCGGTGGGCATAAGAAAGATTCCAAAGAGCCGCCAGTCTTTGATTTTTCGTGTCATCAACACTTTCCATTGATCAAACTTGTGTGATTATTTCATAATATCGTTAAACAACTATATATGTATATATATATAGTCGTCGATCGCAAAGTTCGCTCCTCTCACATTGTAGAAATGAAATTTAAACTATTTATTTCAACGACAAACAAAAAAACGCTAATTCGAATTTTTTTTTAAATAGTTTTAATCGGCACATGTACATTTGTTCATAAATCTTAATGCCTCGTAACTATCTTGTCTCATGCGACTATGTTGGAGGTGTAGCGAAAAATTCATTAATAAATTGCTGCAAATGAAAGATATTGAAAATATTCGTACGTTTTGCGTCAGTCATTTATTGTCCCGATTGTTCGCAATCTAATGCCCGAATTCTTGAAAATAATTGAGTATAGAAAAAAGTCAAGCCTGACATTTGATAGGACAATCTCATAATTCGTCGATGAGTGTCTCGGATTAAGACAAATAAATAACTCCCCTTTCATTGTCCAACTTCTATTAATTATCGAAGACATAGAACTATGGTTGTTATTAGGGAAATTGAGGATCGTCGTATTGCCAAACCATTTTTAGGAGGATATCGTAACAAAGTCACGAGAACGGAATATTTAAACGCAGCTTCGCAAACTGGACCGAGACGCGTGGAATATCAAAATTTGCGATCTCGACAAGTGCAATGTGTAGAAATAGCCGAAGCAACTTGTCAATCGGCTTGCAACAGAGTCACTCAAACTGGAAGGTAATCGAATGAAAAATATCAAAGTTAAAAATAGTTATTGCCTGAAAATTTAACGATTCTACGTTTTTCTTACTGTGCAGGAAAGATTTTTGGATTCCAAACGAATCGGACACTTATTTGACGCCCAATGTGTACGAGAACCACGAGGAAATGGAGAGAAGATTGAACTTGGATGGTCGAGCACGTATCATACAGAAATCTTATCGAGCTTATCGTTTGCTTAAATATATGAAGGATTGCGCCAAGGAGTACAGGAAAGGTTTAGAAGATTGCCGAAAATTGGAAAATGCGCGAGCGGAAGCTGTGCGGTCTGTCCTTTAAAACCAATAATCGTATCGTTTCATTGGTTCTATTTTGTATTTATTTTTTGCCACATTTTGTTATCATTATTAATCAGTGAAAATTTAATCGTACGAAACTTTTAGTTGGGTCTTTCTTGAGTAGATAACAACGGGCTAAAAAAATTATATTTTTTATTTTTTTTTCCAGGAAACGTTACAAAAATGAGATACTGCGACAGACTTTCCCACGTTCTCGTGGCGATTTCGACCAACTTTACAATCTTATCCGGAGTTGGCGGATTTCGCGTATCAACACCGTAAACGAACGAATGTTCGCCGGCTCGACCAGAGCTGAAAATTGTCGTATACTCGACAAAACAACGGAAATGCTCAGATCCCTGGAAAAACACAAACGGTGTATAATCGATGAACAGAGAGAAAAAAAGCGAACGTCCTTTTTAATGGAAAATTGCAAATCGATAACGTGGAACGGATACAAGGCGAAGAAGGTCGAGATGATTACATTGAGAATTCAAAGGGCTCGCGACTACAAGAATATTTACGACAATTTAATGAGAAAAGATAACGGTGTCGAGAATAGAGTCGAACTGTTAATTCTCGTTAAGAATTCACTGAAAAGCCACAGTTGCATTGTCGCTGAGAATTTTATTCGACTGATCGATCAGGAGATTGCGCTAATGTCGAATGGTGTACGAACCACGTGGCTCCAAAATCTTCGTAAAAGGATCTCAAGTACGTGAAAGAACATTAAGGAAATTTTGTATTAAATATTTTTAATAACAAATTTGATAAAATTAATTTTTTTCATCTTCTTATTTAATTTTAATTCTACAGTTGCTTATTTAAGTTTCGTCACCGAGTCCTCGAATTGTACCTGCGTTCTCGGTAATCCTGAATATTCGTCGAGTCGTGAATTCTCCAGTGGGCTGACCGAGGAACCGATATCGCGAAAATTATTGTGCAGAAGTTGTCTGAAAATGTTGCCCTATCGAAATTTCTCAGCCCACGTGAGAATGAAAAAGTTATCTTGCTGTCTGAGTGAGTTAAGCGGTCATTATAACTTATTCAAGCCCCGAGGCGATCCTTCGGTTTTATCTACGTCCCTTCTCACCTCTTCTGTATCTATCTCGCACCACCAACTTAAATTTCATCCCCTGGCAGATTGCTCGTGGCTTCGTCAGCAAAACATAGACGAATCGCACCTCGGACCCTACACGTTTTTGCTAAACGGGATACGAGCCGATGAGCAAAGACGCAACTGTTATTCGAGTTTGCTCTTCATCATTCGTGAGCCAGGAATTTATCATTTGGTCAATAATATATGGCACGGTCGTTCCATCGTCAGTGAGAACAATGATATATTTAATTTGCGTCTCGTACGTTTCAATATCAACGAGGAATGGTCACCCTGGAATTGTATTTTGCTCACTACCGAGGAGGCCGAGACTCATTACTACGTCAAGGATTTTGAAATATTTTATTCCAGACGATTGCTCCATAAAATTTATCTCGCTCATCAAATAGCGAAGAGCCATTTCAAGTATGAATTATTCTATCTCTTATTTAACACATTTTACCCGTTAATAAACGTGCTCGAATACATTTTTTACGTTTCTCGCAATCGGACGCTTGATTAATAACGTGGCTATCTTTCTCTCTCTCTCTCTTTCTTCAAAGGGAATTGATAAAATTTGAAAAAAATTTCCGAGTCTCCTCGCGATATTATATGATCCAGGACAGAGAGGACTACGTGCCATCGACCTTGTAATCCTGATGAAACGGATGAAAAATAAACTGAAGTGATATAAAAAAAAAACGAACATTTTTTAAATATTGTATACGCTCGAATTTCCCCAAACATTAAAACTTTTATTACACAAGTTTTACCAGTCGTTTATTTATCCGCTGAAAAATCGTTCAAGACAAAATTAATCAATTTTGAAACGTGGAATGCGTTTCATTCAATTTTGTAAATACAAGGATTACGATTAAAAAAACATTTATACCTTCGTCACGTATTTATGGTCGACCGAAGGGATTAACGACCAATCGATATTATACGACAATTCATTCACGAATTTTTTCAAGCTGTCACAATCGTTTTTAAAAGCGTGAGAATAAATCACGTATAATCGACCAAACTCGTGTGCGTATCCACTGGCAACCTCTCGGGGTCTCCCTGTAAGCTCTGGAATGCAAAAGCTTCGTATTACAAACGCAGATAAGGCTTATTCAGTTTCGTACTTTAAACACGGTTTGTCGACGACGCTTTGTTTAGGGTCTAAGTAATTCGGGTCTCGACAATTCGCAGCTAATAATTACACGAGGGTAGACAAAAGTGTGGGTTTTCGGGGAGGTGCAACGTTCTGGAGTACAAAGCTCTACCCCTTTGTAATACGAGCTCGACCGCACGTGGACGTATTTTAAAGCCGAAGGATACGTTGGATCGGTGTCGACGCACAATCAGTGAGATAACGCGATTAAAATTCTTTATACTCGAAATATTTATGCAAATGTTTAGGGCGAAATGTCTAACGGTATTGCATTTTTTTCAAATTCTAATTCTAATTTCTTCAGGCTAAACAAAATTTACAAATTTAGCTGTATTTTATATTTCGTTATGGTCGCACGATTCATCGAAAAAGTTCTTTAAAGAGCGTGGCCCTGCGAGAATAAGGGAGGGTTGGTAAATCTCTATCCTAGAACCGTGTCTACATTCGGTGTACACATTACGGTTAAAACTTAAATAATTAACTCCTGGCAAGAATTGTGGCTCAAAGTTCTTGGCCCGTGTCGTATCCGGTAGTTGCAGTTACCAGAGACTTTTCGCATCTCCATATAAGCTTGTTTAGTGACATAAAAGTATATACAGTCCAGGCTCGCATAAATTAATTACTAATTAAAAATCATTATACATAATTATGTGTATTTCTTCTTTTTTTTTGTAAATAAAATCCAGTCGTCATAAAAACGTTTTTTTTCTTCTAAATCGAGGTGTGAATAATTTAAAAACAAACGTTGTGTCTCGTGACACGAAACGTTCCATTGATATTTTCCTAGGAATAAAAATCTCGGTAATATTCCTGAGTATGGCGATAGCAAATGATCGAGAGAGTGTTTGAGGGCAACATAAATCATTCTCGATGCATAATATTCATGCTGGTACGTACATATACGCACGAAGTAAAAATTGGACGCGTGCTTATAATGATATCCGAGATAAAACCGTCGATTCTCATCAGCTCGCCACCGCCTACTTTGGAATATAAAGGTGTCGATAAATTATTGTGTATCTCTCGCTAGGAACGAAGACACGTGTTTTTATGAATTATAAATTTTTATTGGCAACCAGGAAAAAAACACCCACGTACGGTCAGTTACGTCTACAAAAGATGTGACTAATTGATCGAGACGATTGAATTTATGGGCTCCCCCAATCAATGAATTTGTGCTTTAATTAATCAGCCTGATCTGGTTTAACGTCCATTATCCCATTTTTACGACATACTTTCGTTTCGCCAGTGGTTAGGGTGAATCGCGGTCGACGCGTCGGTATAGAACGTAACCACTAGCCCTATGAATTAATACCTACCGTTGAAATTTACCCTTCTGCATTAATTATTTTAACGTTCATTAGCCATAAATAATAAACTATCGTTGTCGTTGTTACAAAGTATTGTGTTTTCGTGTTTTGTTTCGGCAAACGACGAAACACGTTGCCCGAAAACTATACTATATTGCAAAGCAAACTTGTCGAGGAATACATTTAATTTAAAATTTATCGAAGCTGCCGCGAGACAGACAGTCGTTGGCCACGTTGACGTAGAAGAGAGATATCACGGGCATGCCAATAGCTGTCTTTGTCGTGAGGTTCGATTGCCAATCACTGTACGTCAGTTCATTAAAACGGCCAGTGACTGTAATTTGACGTGGTTTGGACTGCCCATAGCTGTAAATTAAAGCAATCAAAGGGCCAATAACTGTATTTCCGTGTACCTCGATTGCCAATGACTGTACATTTCACCAAATAAACAGCCAATAACTACTTTTTCGTGCGCTTCGATGGTCAATGACTGTAGGTTATTCAATTTAAGCTGCCAATGACTGTATTTTCGACCCTTAAACTGCCAATAACTGTATCATTGCTGGTTTAATACTGCCACTAACTGTATATTTTCGTTTTAGCAGCGGGTTTCTTCCCATCGGGTAGGTCTGAGAGGATGGTTATCGTGGTAGAGATAGAGGACCGTTGCGTCGTGAAACCTTTTCTCGGTGGATGGAGAAACGTCGTCACGGGTACGGAGTATCATGACGCTCGCACGCAAACGTGCCCGAGGGACAACGTCGTTTATCCGAGTGCGAGGAGGAAGGAGGAATGCCAGCGGGACGAGTATGATCTGGCTCTTGGTACTTGCGTTACACCGACCTCGAACGTGATCATCAAAACACTAGAAAAGTGTGTCGGTACGGATGTGTCGTTGTTGATGGTGGTTTTGGCCTCGTCCCGTTCCAAGTACACGAGTGTCGTGAACGAACAGGGAACCCAGACGTCTCGTTTGCCAGATCTAAGGGATAAATTGGTAACGCCACTGGCGATAAGGCCAACGAAGGAAACTACCACGACGTCGCGAACTACGAGCGGTAACAAAAGCTCCCTCGCTCCTCTCGCCTCCCCGAAGATGCGAAAATCCGACGGGAAACAAATTACCGAGGACACGGAAAATCATCTCGCCAGGTATTGTCTTGTTGAGAAGAACACGTCGAAGAAACAACGGGATATAATTAATTTTATTGGTACCCATTTACACTCGAAGTTTACACGATCGCGCGAAACTTTGTCGCTAAAGCGTTCGAAATAAGCAATGAAATTTCAAACTTTGATTTAATTCGGTTCTTCAAGGTCGAAATTCACGTTAAAAAGGCAAAGATCGGCATTTTCGTCTTTTTTTCTTTCTTTTTTTAATTAACGCTCGAAAAGCTTGAAATTTCGAATTCTTTTTTGTCATACGATAGGAGAAAAAATTCGTGTCAACGAATATACCTAAGTTATTTTATCGCATCGTGTCAGGTATCGTGAATTAAGAGACTCGAATGTTGGCGGGAATTATTTATCAAATTTTTGTATCCGTCAAAAATTCGATAAAGAGAGAGACCGTTGAGACTACGCGACGTATAAACGTTTTCGTGTTAATGGCTTTTATCTGCAGCTTGAATTTAATCGTATAATAGTTTTCGTTATCGATCCGACACGCAATGAGAAACTTTATTCAGCGAGTAAAAATTTAATCACTCAGGCTAGAGGAGCTGTCCGCTGTCAAGATACAAAAGTGCTACAGGTGAGTAGCAGTTTACTAATTGAGAGGGTTGGGTGGAAAAAAATCGCGCTGAATGAATAAAATTATTAAACGACAATGAGAAATTTATTTTCTATCGAATATCACGAAATGTGATCGAACGTCGTTAATTGGATTGAAATCAAGGAAAAAAATTCTCTTCTAGTCTGTAAAAAAATAAAGCTAAATTAATGTTTTCAAAATAAAATTTTCTTCGACCAAATCGAATTAATGTTTAAATAATTAAATTAATTTCGACCAAAACGAATTAAATTTTGAAGAAATTAAATTCAATTACGACCAAATCGAATTCATTTTCAATAAATGTAATTAATTACGATCAAATCGAATTCATTTTCAAGATATTAAATTAAATTTCGACGGAATTCTATTTCCTTTAAGCAAATTACATTAAATTTCATTAAATTAAATTAGTTACAGCAAAATAAACAAAAGAAACGATAAAAGATATCGAATTTTGTAAATATCATGCAGAGCCTACAGAGCGAGGATCGACATAGGAGCGTTGGCTCGTCTGGCGCGCGAAACACGTGCCCCGACGCCCACGCAGCCGGAAAAAGTCCACCACTTTCGTCACTGTCGTGTCAGTCAGTTCGAGATATTGAACGTGAGCCCACCGTCGAAACGTTCGGACTTCGAGATGGTGGACAACGTCCTCGAGCGTTGGCGTTATTACGAGAGCGAGAGGCTCGAGCGTAGCTTTTTCACGACGAGCAAGCTAGCTGCACGCGCAACGATATTGCAACGCGAGATCGAACTTTTGCGATCGATCGAGACGATAAAGTTGCGAGTTCGTGGCGAGAGAAAGCAACGAAAGTATCTCGAGAGTCTCGACAGACTCGCGGAATCGGAAGTGTGGAAATGCGCGAACGGAAAGAGAACGATTCGCGTCGACACGTTACGCGTTCAACGAGCTCGCGAATGTCGCGATTTTTATCGATCTTTGGTCGACGACGATCTCGCGAGCGACGCGAGACTCGAGGTATTGAAAAGATTGCGAATATACGCTAGTGGTCACACGTGTAAATACGCCAAGGATCTCGTCTCGTTGATCGATCAGGAGATCGAATTAACGAGCGAAAATTACGATTTGAAAATCATGAATTCATTGAAAAATCGGCTCAGACACGCCCTGTTGCGTCTGACGATGAATTTTTGCGCACCTGAGAAAAAAAGCGATCGCGATCGTTTCACGACGTGCGAGGAAACATCGAGAACGAAAAAATCGTCTTTCTCGCGACTTTGCAAGAGATGCGGTAAATTTTTGTCCGTCGACGTTATATCGTCGAGTATCGACGAGCTTTTGCCAACTTGCGAAAATTGTCGTAAATTGCAGCCTGGCAAAGACGCGAGAATCGTTTACGAACCGTACGAGATAATGTTGGGCGATTTGAAAAAACGGGAGATCGATCTCGATCCAACGTCGGAAAATCGTGGCACCGCGTGGATCGTCGATTCGAGAATAATTTATCGTCTCGTTAATTACATCTGGCACGGAAAATCTGCGATTTCCGAATGCGACGATCTTTTTCGTCTCAGCCTCGTGCGTTTCAAGATGGAACGCGATTGGTCGCCCTGGAATACTCTCGTTCTCACGAGGCGCGAGGCTGCTCTGCATCAATCGATGACCGATCCGTGGCAAATTTACGCACCGGCGATGATGAAAAAATTCGTCATTAAAAATTTACAAGCCAAATTACGCTTCGACTTTGTCACCAGAGAACATTTTATGTCCAATCGAACTCAATAAATAAATAAATAAATAAATATACAATTTTTGTTTATATAAATCATTAATCGTAATTATCGATATTATCGAATCGATCGGAATTGTTTTCTTAAATTCGTTTCATAATGAAAAAAAAAAAAAAAAAAACGATTTTAACGATCGAGTACGTACGTATAAAAATTAATGCGTTCACGTAGATATCCAATTTCGATCGTGATAAAGTTTATTTGCTCGTAGAAGCGAGGGAAGCGTTTCGTGAAAACTTTTGCGATTTGTCGCGGTCGCTTGGGACCTTCGCGTTTCTTCGTTTGCTGCTAATACTCCCGGTACTACATTCACTCCCTTGTACTTGTATTTAAGTATATATATATACGTATATACGTAAGCCTATATGTGTTTACGTCTGTCGAGTTTACAACGATCCGGTAGGAGGACGAGCCGAGGGACAAAGTTTCGTCGCTGGCTGAACATCTCGCGGGAGAAGATTCTCAATTTCGACACAATTACGAGTTGTCGCGAGGCACACATAAATAGTTATACATAAATATATGTGTATAGGTATGTGTAAAGAGAGACGAGAGAACGAGGTGATACGCGCGAAACCTTGGAAAATGTATACTACGTGACGGACTGCATTAATCGACCCACCCAAATTTGCCCAGAGTTACGAAACTCTCCGCGACGTAATTCTTCGTCACCCTCGATACTTCTTTCTTACATTGGTAAATTGCGTTTTGTTTATTTGTTTATAATTCGTTGTTGCAATTTTATTTCAATCTCGTTTAGAAAATGTATTTATTATTTTATTTATTATCCCGGTAATGGTAATTTTGACGTTATACGTCGCGTTCTCGTGCTCGCGCGAAGTGGTCACGGTTATCAGAGTTTGTAGATGAAATGGCGTAGTATCACGTAAGCTCTCGTGGCAAGCGGGAATAGGGAACGAACGGTCGGTGGTGTAATATGGATTGTCTTCTTGTTTTTATTTCGTAGCTACGAATCACCAGGAATAATAATAACAATAAAAATATATAATAATAATAGGAATAATAATATAATATATACTATATTATTATTATTATTGTTATTATTATTTGAATTTTAAAGAATTTTATTGAATAAAATAAAATTAATCACACTAAGCTGGAATCAGACAGACGTCAAAATAAGAATAATAATAATTATTTTTATTCTATTTCGTGCCTGATTTTCGTAAAGTGACGTACTTTCAATTTAATTTCTGCAATATTTTTGAAATTAAAATATAATAATAATACTTTATTAAAGCAAGTTCTGTAACAGTTGAATTTACAATGAAATGAGCTAATTTTGTATTCACTCTTCGCGTTATTAATTAACCGACAATTAGTGATATAATTATGTCCGTCGTGATATAAAGCGAATACAAATTCGGCAAAATTTCGATAATTCACCGATTCGTCGATTTTATTCCGGAGTAATTCGGCCGTCGCCGTTAAAATATTAATACGCTTTTGAATCCTTTTCACGTTTTTGTATTATTTTTTTTAGCACGAGAACGCGCGTGTTACGAACGTACGCGTATACGGGTGAAACACGACGAGAACAATAAGTAGACGTAAGACAGTCGGTTGCTACATGAAATTATGGCGTTACCTTTTAATTTATTTATCGTTACGACCTGAAATAATGAAACGGTAAATTGTATGAGTAATTAAAGATCTGGAAATTTTCGGCGTTGGGTCATGTTGAATATCGCCAAGTGGAAGAGAAAAAAACATGGGAGGGAGAGAGAGAGAGAGATTGCGTGTGTGTGAGCGAGAGAGAGAGAGAGAGAGAGAGAGAGAGAGAGAGAGAGAGAGAGAGAGAGAGAGAGAGAGAGAGAGAGAGAGAGAGAGAGAGAGAGAGAGAGAGAGAGAGAGAGAGAGAGAGAGAGAGAGAGAGAGAGAGAGAGAGAGAGAGAGAGAGAGAGAGAGAGAGAGAGAGAGAGAGAGAATGAGAGAGATAGGTCCCGAAAGAGCGGTCGCTCTTGTTCCCCCGCGTTTTAAATGCAAATGGGCTTGGCCGTATGCCCTACTTATTCATGACAAAGAACTCGAACAAAATTGCATTACATACTTGTTTTTTTTTCTCACTTTCTCTCCTTCTCTCTCTCTCTCTCTCTCTCTCTTTATTTCTTTTCCGCGTTTTTTTTTTCGCCAAATTTGCCAGAAGAGCACCAACGCTTGTTATACGAGGACGGTGGGGGGGGGGGGGGGGGTGAACGCGCCAAAGCGGAATTATCTTTCGTTATAATTTAATTTATATTAATCGATGGCACGGGGAAGGGGAGAACGAACGTCCTGAATTTCGGTACATCGAGAGCGAGAGAGAGAGAGGGAGAGAGAGAGTGAGAGAGAGAGTGAGAGAGAGAGAGAGAGAGTGAGAGTTCGTCCAGACGCCAAATTGGCGTTAAAAATGCATTTTCGTCGAGAATTATTTTTTCGCATTCCCACGGATCTCGTTTACTTGCGAAACGCGAAAAAAGAAAAGAGAGAAAAAAGAATAAAAAATATTTTTGAAAACTCGCGATCGGTTCTCACGGAAGTCCGTCGTTCGGGCTTTTCGTAAAACTTCCGGATGAAATTTTCTCCGTGCTATTGTTCCGAGAATTAAGCTTGGTGGAAAAAAAAGAGAAAAAAACATTACCGTGAACTCGAATGATTTTTCGAAATGTTCGATAAATGGCTTTGTGGGAAGAATGCTCTGAAAGCGAGAGAGAGAGAGAGAAAGAGAGAGAGAGCGAGCCAACGAGGGAGCAAGAAATAGAGAGAACGAAAGAGAGAGAGAGAGAGAAAGGGCGAGAGAGAGAGAGAGTAAGAAGTTCAAGTGCTCGACTATACGCGAGAGGGAGGAATGAACGAAGCGAAGCGAGGGTGGATTACGAACGATTTCAGGAAGAGAGAATTTACCTGTTCGTGGAATATTCGACGTATTCGTATCCTCGAGGCTTTGCTGAGCGATTTTACGCTCGAAATTTCATTAAATATTTCAAATATTATCGTCTCGATGTATAACTCGTCCGATCTCACTCACTTTCTCTCTCTCTCTCTCTCTCTATCTACTACCGAATCAAGAATATCAGCCCGGAATACACGATTTGCGAGTAAATAATGAAAAAGATGAAACAAAGACAAACAAAAAAAGAGTGAAGTAACAAAAATGTATAATAAAAGCTCTTTCTACCGACCGTTGGTACGATAAATAATTTCAGCCGAAACCGATTACTCCTACGTCCCGTGATTGATTAATCCGGTATATAATGTTCGGTGGATACGAGAGATACACCAATCACCGTATATAACGTCGGCGGTGATTTTTGGTACGCGGCATGAATTAAATTTTATCAGTTCAAAATGCGAAATTCGTATACATATCTGTGATACATATATATATATATATATATATATATACACAGGTATACCTCGCGTTATAAGAGTAGCGAGGGTCGGTCGGCCAGAGGAGTGGAGGTGGGGAGGGGGAAGGCTTGCGTCGAGCGCATAAATTTTCCGGCTGACACCTCGGCTGCAATTAGGGTTTGTCGGCGATATCGTCCCGTTACTAATTATGTTCAACTCTCGCTCTCGTTGTGGTCACATGCCTCACGGACAGCCGGTAAAATTGATTCGAATTCGAAACTAATCGGCGAGCCCTCGGCACGCTTTAACCCGCTCGACCGATTCGACGAATGGCAATTGCGCAAGAGTCACGTTGCTGAACGTACGATTAACGCAAAAAATCATATCTGAGATTTGATAAGATTTTCGATCGAAAAAAGGGGTTTTTTTTTGGGAAAAATAACCAATCGATCGATCGATTCGTCGTTGATAAAGATTATGAGATGATTATTATGATTTATTTGATATTGGTCGTTTGGTTTGTTATTTATCGTTATTATTGTTCGGTCGATGAGTTGGACGTTTATTAACGATATTGAGATAATGATGGTTCGAAGAGTCAACGGGATAAAAAATGATTTCCGAAAATAGCGATTGATTTTCGATAGTCCGAGGAAAAATTTGATCCTCGGGAAATATTAATTAATCGTTGAATCTAATGGCGATCGATTATCGATGATTAAATAATTCTTCATCCATCACCTTAAACAATAATTACTATGATTTATTTTATATTCATCGTTCCTATCATTTATTTTCATGAATATTGTATTAATTAATATTTTTATTAAATTTATTATGATTTTTATTATATCGTTATTTTGTTGATTATCGTTGTTTGACTCGAGGTCGTTCGACGATTATTAGCGAATAATAATAAAGTAACTATCGATTATCCTATAAATTGCTCATTACGTCTTAATGATTATCATTCGAAAAATAATGATAATCATGATTAATATAAATTTCTCCGTAACACGATCGTTTGGTGCGTCGACGCTTAATAAATTGAAGTAAACGGTTAATTCGTATTAAAAAACGGAGTAATGAGAGATAAAAAAAAGGTATCTAAAATACGTAATGGATATTGAAGAGGGTGGAGGAGGAGGGGGAGGGGCGCTTATCCCGTAGCCGCACCGATCTCGCCGCGTCCGCGGTTGGCTCAGCGAGCGTTTCTCCTCGCGATGGACGAGGTCGAGCTGGGACTTATCGAATTTGCGACGACGCTTGGCTCTCGGCGTCGTCCTCGTCGCACACGCGGAATATCCTCGCACCCTACATGGACACGGCGGTGAGCTAGCGATGTTCGAGCGAATAAATATCGAGGACGAACGATTTATTTTCACCGGAAGTGAGGTCAGCTTGGTATTTGCTCGACGGTCGATACTCTCTCTCTCTCGCTCTCTCTCTCTCTCTCGCTCTCTCTCTCTCTCTTTCCATCTCTTTTTCTTCGTCGACGGTGCTTTTTCGCATCCCGCCAAATGGACAATCCTCTGTTCGTTTTGGAAAAAAAGGAAGAAGAACGAAAATGGTTTCAAATATAATCGGGAAGATTGAGAAAAAGAAATGAAAACAAATTTTTCCAATTCCCTTTGAACAATGTGATCGGATTCATCGAAGCATCTTATGGTCTTGAGTCTTAATTGAAATTCCACCAAACAATGTGTACCGTGGAGAGAGAGAGAGAGAGAGAGAGAGAGAGAGAGAGAGAGAGAGAGAGCGAGAGAGAGAGAGACAGAGAGGGAGGGACAGAGGGCGAGAGAGAGGGGGAGAGAGAAACAGATCGACAGAAAAACTGACTCATGCTGTGTACTATATCACGCAGGTTTATTAAAAACAACCCTCTCTTTTCCTTTTATTTTCCTATCTAGATGCGCGTTTCAATTTTAATTTGATAAAATTCTCCCTGTTTGAGAATTCATTAAACATTACCAATTAATTTTTCACAAAAACGACGAATTTTTGTTTCGATGAATTCCGATCTATAGTTCAAGGGTTGTTCAATTTTATAAATAATTTCAGTACGTATTTACCCTTAAGGCTCTCGCTTCGAGACTTAAATTATTATTCAAGATTAATTCTTTAGAAATACGATCGATTTTGTTTTTGTTCCAATAAATTCCAATCGAGATTTTAGGGCTTGTTAAATTTAATAAATAATTTCAGGGCGTATTAACGTTCTCACGGTAACATTTGTCAACCGGTGATACAAAGCTATAGCCGTGCTTTCGACATCGTTATGTAAATTAACTTGTCACTGTGAAAAGCTCGAGAAGCGAGGGAGGCTTAGCCGAGACTCGTTCGTGGCAATAATAAGAGCATCGAGGGTAAAATAGGGAGTGTGAGAGAGAGAGAGAGGGGGAGTAAAAGTCGTGATACTTCGAAGCTTCGTGAATGTTTTATGGTAGCCTCGATTGGGTGCGAGAAAAGCGGCCGTTACGACGTATTATCGTCGGATAAAGAATTCTTGTTTTCTTCGCAGCCTCTTTTCCCTCGTTCGTCGGACTTTCAGCCCTTCTTCTTCTTCTCCTTCTTCTTCTTCATCTACATTTTCCCTCGTTGCTCTCTCATCGTTCAGATTTCTCAGCGCAATTACACTTTTGCACTACTTTTTCCATCGACGAAGATCGACGCGCATCGTTCGCGATTCTCGAATCGAGGAACTCTTAGAATTTTCATCGACGCAACTTCCCCCTTGAAAAATCAATCGATAACGAAAGTTCGCTATTTATTGATAATAACAATTTTCTTTTTTTCATCGTCGATTATTTATCGAAATTTCGACCAATTTTCTCGCTCGTTATAAATCTTGGATAAACGTGCGTTCTTTTTTTGTTTACGTTCGTTTAAATATTCTCGATACGTCGTATTACGAAAGCTCGGCTTTCAAAAATATATATATTACACGATAAAAATATATCACTCGCTTTTTCCCGTGGCAATGAGAGCGCGTTCTCAATTACCAGCTGGCGCTGATAATTACTCTCGATCGGGATCAACTTTAATTACCGTTAATTACTCGGTTACAGTCGCACAAAAAAAAAAATATAAAAAAGATATCGACTGTAACAATTAATTAATCAACATTAATCAATCATCGCCCTCATGATCCACAGAATTACGTCCATAGAACCAGAAGAACAAGACGAAGAAAAACCCAATCTTCGTTAGCACTTTGAATTTTTATTCGCGAACCGGAGCGACGATATAATTTTTACGCGAATAAAAGAAATTCGACGAAAAAAAAAACAAAAAAAAAATCATCACCGAACGTTTTACGACTAAGTTACAACTTCGTTTATTCCCTCTTTCTTTATTCTCCTCCCCTCGATGAGATATTTTTTTCTTTACGGATATTGTCACGGAAACGTCGTACTTCGAGCGCGTGCAATTTGTTACGGAATGATTATTTGTGAAGTAGATTGAAGCTGAAGAATAAAAAAAAGGACAAAGAAAGAAAAGATCCACGGAGAGAAGAATAACTCGAAGAAAAAGACGTCCGAGAGTGTCGGTTGGAGCGAGGAGGGGGCGGGGGAAGAGGAAGAAAAAAGGAAACGACGCGAGAGTCATTCAACAGCGCGTGGTACAAATGTAGCTTCGCGAAGACAATCAGAGAACAGAGCCCGGAGGCCGTTATAATTACTCGGAACGCCATCTCGTACGTATCACGCTCTCTCGTTTCACACCGTGGGTTTTTCCTACCCCCCTTAAGCGACGATTCTATCATCTCGCCTTTCTACTTTTTTTTTATCTCTCCATTCTTACTTCTCCCTTAGTTTTTCTTATATTTAGTTTATTTTTTATTTTTTTTCGTTACCATTATTTTTCTCACTTTCATTTTGAAACGGAGTCGGGCAGTATGAGTAGCGTGTCGTGTTTTTTCTGTTATGGTATCAATCCTCAACGTCGTTATGGCGAAATTTCATTAGAAAAACAAACACGGTAAAAAATTGTACATACATTTTTTTATCGTCGAACAGAATTCGTCATCGATCGAAAATTTTCGAGAGAATGATTTAACGCTGTTTATTGTCGGGTTGTTTTTTTCTTTCTTTTTCGTGGGAATTAGGGGAGGTTTTTTTTCGTACGACGCTGTGTCGTTTTTTTGTTAATGTTGTTCTTAACGAGCGCGAGAAACGATCGACAATTTCGGGGTTTCTCGTACCACGATTCGCATACGGTTTGTATAATCATCGATTAGTCCACTCGAATAAAGAGAAGTGATATGAAAAAAGAAAACAGAAGAAAGTCAATAGAAAAATGAAAAAAACAAAGAAAAAAACATAACCGCTTCGTCTCGTCGGGTGATATGAATGAAACGAAAATACGTAGGTGGCAGAGAGAGAGAGAGAGAGAGAGAGAGAGAGAGAGAGAGAGAGAGAGAGAGAGAGAGAGAGAGAGAGAGAGAGAGAGAGAGAGAGAGAGAGAGAGAGAGAGAGAGAGAGAGAGAGAGAGAGTCGGTAATGAGGGGGAATTTCCCACGGTAAATTTGTTTTTTTTGCTCCTACGGTGGAATGTTTCGTACGCGAGAGAGGGCGTGAAAGCGTCAACGTGAGCGTAAATATATGTACGTGCAATTTTGTTCGGACAATTCGCGAATACAATTTTTGGCTCGATATTATGTGTATCGTATATATATATATATATAACGTTGTTTTATTTTATATTCATTGTTAAACGATATTCGATTCACTCGATTTGGTAGTTGATAAAACCGGGGCTAAAAATGTAGGCGCTTTGTCACTCGGGAAAATCGAACGGTACGAATTTAATTCTTCGCGAAAATTTAATGGAAAGCCGATGACCGTTCGGCCGGATGGGCGAGAATTGTTGGAATGAAAGAGAAGCGAGAGAGTGGGTGAGAGAGAGAGAGAGAGAGAGAGAGAGAAGAGAGAGCGAGGGACAAAAAAAACATGTGTGACGGTGGATGAAAATTTGCTCCACGCGCGAAAAGCGCCGGTTGAATGAGATGACAAGCCAATCTATATATATATTTTATTGTTTTTTTTTCGTGGTATCGACAGAGGGACGCACATTGGTGTGTTTCAATCTCAATTTATTATGCGCGCGGTACGTGATATCGACGCAATTTGGTACGATCGACGGTATTTAGGAATCGAGGTAGCGAAATTTACGATATTTATTCTCGGCCGAAAGCGTTCTCTTAAAACAATTCGAAACAATTCGTCGATCGTATCCACGCAGCTATATACATTCAGGAATTTATAATCATTTAGGGTGATTTGAACGAAGGAGAATTAAATGTTGCAATAAACGACGAAAAAATAAAAAATTCCGACGTATATTAATTTTCACGTATGGACAAATTAATTCTTTCGATATTCCGTGCGATTACGTTCGTACGATCGAACAATTAAATTTCACTTTTTAAATAATAAAAAGAACTAAATGATAATCTTCGATATTTGAAAAATATTGTTCGACGATAAATAATTATCGCGAATTAAATAAAAATCGCGTCGTCTTACCGTCGAATTTTGCTTTTAATAAAATATCTCAACTCTGTCTATTCTTTTTGTTTTTCTTTTGTTTTTATACTAATTGGAAGTAAAATACGACTCTTTATTTTATTAATCAGACCGCGACGAGCGAGTCGAACGGGAAAAAAGCATTTTTTTGAACCATCCTCAAATATGCAAATAAATAAATAAATATATATATATATATATATTCATATATATGAAAATTGCGCTATGCAGAATAGCGCGCTGTATACAGAGATTACAGATATAGCGGTTATCTGGTAGCCGGTTGCTCCGGTGCAAGGCTATGCACTTTATTAAATATTCACACGAGGAAGGCGGCGTTAAACTAGCGGTACAATTTTTCAACCCCCCGTTTTTACCAACGTATACGTATCGTCGCGTTTCCCCCTGTACGCTATCGTTTCGCCTCGTGTTTCCTTCAACTTTTTTTTTATTCTCTTCTTTTTTTTCTTTCTTTGCCCTCCTTTTTCGTCCGACCTCAACGTTTCCCCGGTCTCATGATTGGCACTTTGCCTGGTAGAGCGTGTGTGCGCGATACGTCGGGACGATGGTGCGTGTGATACGCATTTATGACAATGTCATATATATGTGTGTGCGTGTGTATATAAAATTGCATATATTTTGAAAAAAAAAAGAGTCGCGAACAGCTGCAAAAATCTGCACGTACTCTCGACTCGAGTGCGACGACGGACGTGCGAGAATCGAGACGAGGGTCAGGTGCCCGTGAGATATTTCTTCTGTTTTTTTTTTTTTCAACTTTCTTTCGTAACGTACGTAAATCAAGTTCGATGTTCGGTAACGAAAGTTTTAGGAATATCGTGATAATTCGCGAAGGGCGCGAATACAAATGGAAATTAGCGGTAAACACTTCGAGAAAAGCTCGAGATTCGGTAGAACGCGACGTTGGGTCAGTCCGTTCTCAAGGAAACGCGCACGATGGTCCTTCGTTCGTGAGGTTTTTGGAAGAAATTTGAGGGATTATTGCGAAAGCTCGAGCCTCGTCGGATATCGATATCTTGTCGAACCCCAAAGATCCTGGATCGAAAGGTCGGTATTTATTTTTCAAAGTTGGAATTTGAATTGTATTTTGAGTTTCAGTAGGAAAATCAATTTTTGTATAAATATCATTGTACAGAGTGCAAAATAATTATTACGAATTTTGTGATTGAATGGTACATATTTTATTGCAATATTTGATTGAATTTTAAAAATAGGTAAATTTGTTTTTTGTGTTTTTTTTTGTTTTTTTGATTTTCTTTTTCAGAGCAATTTGGATTGTGCTTCACGCAACGACGCTTTGTATATTGGGTCTGCTAGTTCACGGAGCTTACAAAGAGTACCAAGATGTTCCTGTGGTCACGGTCGTCGATTCGGACAATTATCCGTCCCATAAGCTCGAATTTCCGGGTAAAAGAAAAAAACGACGTTTTTTTAACGTTTGAAATAAAACAAAAAATTCAACCAAAATTCGTATTGGCCGATTGATTAACATTAATTTAACACTTTTAGGGATCGCCATATGTAATATAAATAGGATTAGCCGAAGAGCAGCGATCGAACTAGCGAAACAAATGTGAGAAATTACATTCGTCTATCGCGTGAAAAAGTGAGCGAAATATTTTTCGTTCGGTAAAATCCACCTTTGAATTTTTCAGCGTAAGCGCGAACGTCACGAATCAAAATTTCACGGACGTTTTATATCTGATACATCGGTTCGGAGCTCTTTACATTTCTAGCGCGATACCGAACGGAACGAACGAAAAATATTTGGATCAACTTTTGCTGAAATACTTCAAGGGGGATTACGACGTGACGAGTATTATGAAAAATGTAATAATTATTAAGATGAATTAAAATTTGAATTTCATGTACTTTTTTAAATAATATTAATCAACTATTTTTAGTAATTATTTTGATTATTTTACTTTATCCATTATTTTTATTGATTACTTTTATTAATTGGTTTTGCGAACTATTTCTATGAATTATTTTTATTAATTATTATTACGTATTAAATATTGACTGAAAAAATTAATATGAATTTTCAGTTATCGCCAACGTGCACGGATGGATTGTCGTCGTGCCATTTCCAAGGAGAGGCTAGAAATTGTTCGGACATATTCGCCTTTCGCAAAACTCAGGATGGTTATTGTTGCACCTTCAATTACGCTCGAGAGTCCGACGACATATCAACGTGAGTTTGATAAACCAAAGGAATTTTTTCTAGAAAAACAACAATTTTTTAAGAAATAGTTAAAAAATCGTGTTATCAATTTTGTTATGAACATTTGTTCTAATTGTCAAACGTTGATAACAAAATAACAATATGCGACAAAAACCAGCGAAAAATCCTAATCGTTTTCGAAATTAATGAAAAACAAAAAACGAGAATAAAATAGAAATCATTGTCAAGGATTTTCGAGGCTCGACGATAAATGTCAGTGGGTGAAATTTGGGACGAGGACGAGCCATATGTTCATACACGCGATATATAAAAAAGGTTTTTTTTCCATGAAATATATATCTTCCTTTTCTCAGCAGAACTGAAGGTACAAAAAGGGATGTGCCGCGTCAGCCGTATTTCATCAACAGTCTCGGGCTAACAAATGGGCTCTCGTTGGTGATGGAACCATTTGCCGAGGATTACTATTACCCCATGCTTCCCATAATAGGATGGAAAGTGAGATAATCCTTCAGACCGGGATTTCGTGCAATTAACTCTTCGAGCGTGAAGATACGAAAAGTTCTCGATTCGTGAAAAATGGTTCAACAAAATTATATAAAAAAAAAAAAAAAAAAAAAAAACAGAACAATTATTTAACAAATGCAATAAAAAGTCATTTCAAAAAATTAAATTGAAACAAATAAAAAATGTAGAAATAAAAATCACGAAACAAACAAAATGAAAAAAACATTAATTTCTTGATTTTTTTGTCAGGTGACGATATTCAACGCTCACGATTATCCGGACAACGGCAGTGGCTCGGTGTCCGAGGCTTTGTTATCACCGGCTACCGAGACTTTCGTCGAATTGGACGTAACGTCGTTTTACAGTACGGATGATATAAGGAGCGTTTCGGTGAAAAAACGAAAATGCATCTTTCAGGACGAACCTGTATTATACAGCGGTTACACATACAGCGACTGTCTCGTCGATTGTCGAGCAGCCGCTATATGGGAAACATGCAAGTGTAGACCGTTCTTCCTTCCGAGACGTGGTAACGAACAATGTATGTGCGGAAATTAGTTTTATAAGTTTCCAAATGGATTTTTTTTTTCTATAATTTTATTTTTCTCACTTCGTATAATTTTTCTTACACGGGTAATAATATTATCTATTTATTTATATCGATTTAACAATTTTCGATTAATAGACAATTTTGAAATTAATCAATATAATACTTTGTTGGTGTTGGAAAAGATTCGCGAAAGGTTTGCAACACGGGTGACTCCGAATGTTTGCACAGGAATAGAGGTAAGATTGGACAAATCGTCGAAAGTGATAAGCACGCACTGATAAAAAAGAATTTTGAAAAAACTGGTTCGACATATATCGATATATTTTGTTTTTGTTTTTTTTTTAAAGATATATATTGGACGGTCCTGTCGAGCAAAGTCGATGATGCTAAGAGCGAGAGTAGTTATGCGAGAAGAATTAAAGAAAAGAGCCATTGCGACAAATGTTTTCCCGCTTGCAACGACGTTCGTTACTATCTTTACAGTTCAACGACGTATCTCAACAAAGGATTCTATCAAACAGAATTACTGTAATTTATAGAAATTAATTAATATATCAATATCCGGGGTTAATCGAATTGAAAAAGAATAATTAATAATTATTTTCTGACGAAATACGTATAATTATTTAGACGATGAAACTCTAATCATTAATTATATGACAATACTATGAATTATTGAATTGCAAGTATTCTAATATAATCATTATTATTAAAAATTATTGCGATATATCGAAAAAAATTAATTATTCACAGTTGTTAAATCGATCGGTTGAAAAATTAATGTTTAATTCAATATTTAATTCGAAGAATGTCCATTTTGAATATCACTCAAATATTAAGTCGAATAACTAATTAAAATTCCACCTGAACAATACAAAAATGATAATTTTTTAAGGAACAACGTTCGTCTGGAAAATCAGAGCATAGTTCACATTTATTTCACGAGACACGGAAGCGTCAGATTGAAACAGGAAGCCGCTTATTATTGGTACGAGTTGCTCAGTGAGTATTCCCTTTATTATTTATTCTTTCATTACTTCGTTCGAGTATAAAATTGCATCGAGAAAAACGATTTAACGAGAAAAAATCTTATCGCCTTTGAAATTACTCGATTTTTCCTATATTGTCTTATGCGCAGGCAACGTGGGCGGAATCTGTGGCGTCTTTATCGGCTTCAGTCTGATAAGCGTCGTGGAATTCTTGTACTTCACGCTCTGTATACTTCACGAATTTTGTCGCGGCAGAAGGAAAGAAACGATCGAGGAGAATATCGGAACGGGTGGAAGGACGATAAGAACGCGAACCGGTACGAAATGGAGAGAAAGAGGAAACGCGAAACGTTTCGCTGGGACCCTTTATTGGAATGAATTCTTGGCTCACAGCAGCGTCACGAGATACGATGGGAAAATTCAACGATTGCAAGTGCGAAGATTCTGAAAGATCCTGTGGAGGATTCGAATTATTTTGTTTTCTATTTCCTTAAATAAAATCATTTTTAATTTACCGGAAAAAAACATCGACTACGAATTTCATGTAATTGGAGTTAAACGAGTATAAAATTATCGATTTTCGTTAATGATCGAAAAACAACCCCCGATCTTTTTTATTTTAGAATCGTAAGCTGAAATTTTGTTGTAATATTTTTTTTATTAACTACTGATGTTAATCGCACAACGTGTATTAAAATTTATAATAAACAATTAATTAATCACGAGAAAAAGATCAGGCGAGAATTATTAAATGAGAAATTGTTATAAAAATAAATGATTATTGTGTCTTTTTTTTCTACTTTTACGACGTTTGTAGTTTACGATGTTTGTAGCTTTTACGATCGTAGTATTTGCATTGCCATGACATTCAGTGTGTACGTTGATGTTTAACGGCGATGCTGCGTGTGATATGCATTTAACGTCAAAAACAGACGATATATGTATACAAATTGATTGTCCTGCCCTATTGTAAGAGAAAAAGCGTCGAAGGGGTGGGGGTATGGCACGTGGCACAGGTGCAATCAGCCACTCTCGACTCGAGTGCCTCGCGATAAACTACATTTTTTTTTCGCTCGAGTCACGATTCAGTCGGTGAAACACTTCGCGTGCATCGATTCTCGTCCAATGATAAAATAGTTCTCACTCGATAAAATTAGTTCCTCGAAATGGATGAAAGCAATTTTCGAGGGGTTGGAATTAAGAAAAAACGTTTTTCCGCGAGGCACGCTTGGGTGACGTCGACGAATCGAACGAAAACTTCGAGCGCGTTCAAGGTTTTAAAAAGAAATTGGCAAAATTATTGCAAAACTTCGACCCTCGCTGGCTACAAACATCTCGCAGCGGCGGACAGATCTTGGCTCGAGCGGTGAGAAAATATCGTAACTTTTTTATCACAATGTTATAAAAAAATGGATTTTTTCTTCTTTTCATAATTTTTCGAGATTCGAAGAATGAAAAATATTTTTCAAACCATTTGACCTAATTAGTACTATTTTAAAATGCAAAAAACAATGTTTATCAAATATTTTTATATTTGCAAATTTGAAGCGTATTTTCAAATCTACACTTTGTTTAAATATTTTACAAATGTTCTCATATTGAAAAATCTTTATATTTAAAACATATTTGAAAAATATTGTCATATTCAAAAATTTGGAAAAGATTTGAGAATTATTGTGAATATTTCTAAATCTAAACAATATTTGTATCTGTTTATATATATTTTTTCGATTATGAGGTCAATCGCTCTTTTAGATGGCGACTTATTTTTTTCTTCTGCATTTTTTTTGTTTCCAATAAGTAAGAATTTATCGCAGAAAGTTTGCTCTATTGATTTAGGGGAATCGGCATCGTAGTTCAAGCGACGACAGCTTGCATATTGGGATTGTTAGTCACAAGGGCTTATTGGGAATACCACGAGGTATCTGTGGTTACGGCAATCGATGCGACCAATTATCCGTCGCGCAATCTCGAATTTCCAGGTACAGCAAAAAAAGAAAAAGAAAAATACCTCGTTTTCTAACAAACGTTGTTTGTTACCGTTTTTATTTCCGCTCGTTTTTTTTTTCTTCAATTAGTAAATGAAAATGAGAACACGTTAATTGGCGAGTATCAATCAACGCTTTCAGGAATCGCTATCTGCAACGTAAATAGGATAAGCCGAAGAGCAGTCATCGAGCTAGCGAGAGAGATGTGAGAATTTAAGGTTTTTTTTTTTTTTTTTTTTTTTTTTTTTTCGTCGCATTGTAAATCCCACGTATATCGTTTTTAATCTCACTTTTCGACCTTTTCAGCGTCAGGGCGAACGTTACTAAATGGGAATTCCTCGATATTTTGCATCTCATGCGAAATTTTGGGGCTCTGTACGAATCGGATGTTACACCGAACGCTACTGCCGAAAAACATTTGGACCAAATTCTTCTTCGATACTACAAGGGAAATTACGACACGACGATGATAATGAAGAACGTAAAAAATCGTGAAACAAAGTAGAAATTGAAATTTTTAAATTGAAAAAATGATAAAAATGTTTTTTCACGACGTCGTGTTCGAATTCATCGATTCGTCGATTGGATATTGATTCGAAAAATATGAATTTTCAGTTAACGCCAAGCTGCACCGAGGGACTTACGTCGTGTCGTTTTCGAGGAAAAACTAGAAATTGCTCGGACATATTCGCATTTCGCAAGACCCAGAGTGGTTTTTGTTGCACTTTCAATTACGCCCGAGAGCCGGATGATATTAAAGGGTGAGTTTCATTAGTTGGATTTTCATCGATCCAAATTAACTCGAATTAAAAAAAACCAAAAAATATTTTAGGAAATTGAATTTCACTTTTCCAACTCGTCCAAATGAATTTTGATGGAATTAAGCAACAAATTCCTCTGATATAAAATTGAATGTAAATTAAGAAAATTTATAAAACATTTATAAACAATATAATTTTATTGAAAAAGTTTAATCGCCAAAAATTTATCCATAAAGTAAAAAAAGTAATTAATTTTGTAAATTCGCGTTTCTCTCGGTCAGAACTGAGGACGTAGCGGATCACAAGTTGCCTCAGCCATATCGCATCGATCGTATCGGTCAAACTAACGGACTTTCGCTGGTAATGGAGCCATTCATCGACGACTATTATTACTCTATTCTCCCGATACGTGGATTCAAAGTGAGGAAAAGAAAAAGATCGTTCGTTCGAAACCTTTTTTGTTTCATCGTTATCGTGGATTTTCGTTGAGTGTAAAATCTTTCAAACGTTAATTCTCGTTTCGTCGAAGTTAATGGTGTTCAAGCCACGGGAATATCCGGCGGACAACGTCGGTGGTTCGGTGTCCGAGATTTTGTTATCACCTGCGACCGAGACTCTGGTTCAGCTTCGAGTTTCCTCGATGTACAGTACGAAGGAGATCAGAGACGTCGATATCGAGAAACGACAGTGTATTTTTGAGGACGAACTTAAGACAGTTGGCGATGTTTACTCGGAGGGCGATTGTCGCCTCGACTGTCGTGCCACGGGTGCTTGGAATCTGTGCCAATGCAGACCGTTTTTTCTACCGAGACGAGGTGATCGTCAACGTGAGTCGAGAAAACGTTGATTTAATTCATCCCTTAATATGTAATAAATCATAATTTTCCTTTTATTTAATCATTGTCGATCGATCGATTGGTTTTTCCATCGATTATACGATGTAATCGACACGTTTTCTTCTGCCCGACAGATAAAAAAGTTTGCGGTCTGCAGGACGTCGACTGTTTGCGTGGAAATAGGGGTAAGTTAAAAAAAATAGAAAAAAGAGGTCTTTTTTTTAACAAATTCAACTTGATTATCGATCAATCTATCGATGAATTTATTTGATCGAGTATCAATTAATCGAAGAGATTCTAAATGTAAATATCTTCTTCCATTCGATTTTTTCAAGATAAACCATATATGACAACTGCGGAGAGTATCGCTGAGGGTGACGAGGAAAAGAAAACTGAGGAGAACGAGACGGACTCGGAATCGTCCCAAGACTGCTCTCATTGTTTTCCAAATTGCAACGATATAAGATATACACGACGCACTTACACGCATGACCTTTATAAAGGCGTCTACAACACCGATTTGTTGTAAAGTATCGAAAGATTTCATGACTTAACTCTATATATCGATTAATCGATCGATAATCACTAATCGACAATCGATTAAAATAATTCTCGCAGGAAAAACGTAAATCTCGAAAATCAGAGTATCGCCCACGTTTATTTCGTGAATGCAGGAACGATCAGACGCAAGCAGGAAGTGGCGTACTACTGGTACGATTTTATCAGTAAGTTTATTACCCAATTCGTTCGTCTCGATGGCAAGAACAAAATGTTGGTCACGGAATTACCGAGAAAAAATTCACGGTACCGTCAAGGACGTGCCAAGGTCATAATAAATATCACGAAGATCTCGGTATGACGTCAGTAGGGTCGGAAGTAACGTGATAAATATTTAAACGCTGTTTTCAACCCTGACCCACATTACCCCCTCTCTCATTCCCCGCAGGTAACATGGGCGGAATATGCGGTCTCTTCGTCGGCCTGAGTCTGATAAGCGTCGCGGAATTCGCCTATTTTCTCGTCTGCGTATTACGCGATCTTCTCTATTACGAGGAGCAGGAGAAGGCGATAGCTCCGAAAAAAATACTTCTCGGAAAATATCCGCCCGGTAGAAGAAACAAAATACGTTACGTCAATAACAAACTCTACTGGAACGAATTCTCCTCCCACTCGAGAGTAACCGTCATAGACTCGACCTGGAGCGGTGGACTGCATCTACAGAAGTAATGTTCTCGACGATGATTAACAAAAAAGTAAAGAAAAATTACCAAAATAACTGCAAAACTAATAAATAAAAGTAAAAACAAAAACAAAAAGTATGACATATATTTTTCAAAAATCGTATCGTAGGAAAATGACTTTCTAACGGAAAAATTGTGAAAAAACATTGAAGCGCGCGTGTATCGACGGACAAAAAAAATTGAAAGAAAGTTGATAGTGCCAATTTCAAAAGTAGCTTTACTCTCTCGATCGATCCCCGCTCGTTTTCTTATGCACACATAACTTTATATATACATATATATGCGTATAATACCACTGTAACCATACGTTATGTTCTATATGTAACGCGAGTATAACTATATATATGTTTGAATGGGAGATAAGGCTGGAGTTTGTTGCACATCCGGAGCATCAAATTCCCGAGACTAAATTCAAAGTGGATATCGGCAAGGGGCGGCTGGTCACGTGGGAAGAGGATGGAGTGGTGGAGAAGTTGGTGGCGCTATGGGCGGGTGGGAGGAGGGGGGGGGCAGGCTATCACTCCCAAGCGCGAAACAAGTTTGGATAGTAATCTTATAGCAGGCGCGAAACTTTCTTGCATACACGCGCTGCTGCATGTTACATGTACATAGCATTATATACACACATATATATATATATATGCAATATATATATCTTTCTCTCGTCAACTCTTCTCGACAAACTCCGTATCGCGTCCCTTCTCGCCCTCGAAAACTTTTACTGCACATATCTCACTCTGATAATAATAATATTTGCAACGATAATACGCAATAATAATAATAACAAAACGTGTCAGTCTTCGTAAATTATAATCTCGCTCACTCGTGAATTATTTATTTCGTCCTTGATATAAATATCTCTTGTCGTATACGAAGGAAAACAAAAATATTCTTTCACATGAATATGTTAAATGTTAAATTTCCATTCGAGAGTGAAATTATTATTTTTGGACCGTAGGAAGAGAAATGTGTTGTATTTGTAAATAATTTATCAATACGATCGAAAATATATATTCGTGCTCGATGGATGAATTAACAATGATTAATTAGCGCATGAAAATATAATTCGTAATATCGAGAAATACGCGATAATTTGACGATGATAGGACGTTACGTCGGTGACAAGTCGATCGATTAAACGAGCAAGAAGAATCAGCGTTCAATTCATTTTATAAGGAATGTTTCGCGCGCGCATCGGGAAAAGTCTCGGAGGAATTCTCTCTCTCTCTCTCTCTCTCTCTCTCGTCGCACTTAGTCGAGTGTGGATTCGCGATATCAGGACGTCTTTATACGACCCCCCTCCCTTCATCCCTTGCCCGCGTCGGCACTTCTCGCGAATGTCGAAAGAGACGAGACGACGCCCGAAACTCCATATTCTCGTCTCATCCTCGACGAAATACGGAATTTCGTGCGACACCGGATGCTCGATATGTATATAGATATATATATGTATATATATATATACGTATATATTTAATACAGTACATTTATTTCACGCTACATGTATATATATATATATATATGTGTGTGTGTATGGCTTGATATAGTTAGGGAGCGGATTCTGTCGTCGTCTTAAACTTGGAAGTTAAACGGCGAGTCAGCCAAAGTTTTCGTTAGCAAAGCCTCCCTAAACTCGACGACGACCGATACGGTATGTATAACTAATATACCCCCCGTGCACGCGAGATTCGAAGATTTATTCCTTCCTATTAGAGATATAGGAAGAGAGTGAGAGAGAGAGAGAGAGAGAGAGAGAGAGGAGACGAGCTAGATACGCGTTAACAATTCATTTTCAATTCGCGAAATTATTCACAGCGATCCCCGTTTTTCTTTCTCTTTCTCGTCACAACGAATGATTCGAAACTCGATCGTGCATAATTAATATCAATTCGATTCGCGAAAAATGATTTTATTTTTCAAAATAAAATTGGTGATGAAATTATTTATTTTTGTGTGTTTTTAAATTCTGACATAAATTCGTGGTGAAAGGAAGACCTCGAGGATTTTTCGTCCAATCGCGCATGGTTTCGGCATTGATGCGTCACGGACTAGACGAGAGGAGAGGTTCGGGATTTTCTAGGTTCTTCGAGAAATACTCGATTCCAAACGCGATCGTGGGGATGTATAGCGAAACCGAGGAATCTCTATATGGCTACCAGATGTTCCCAAAGCGACGATATCGTGCGACGCACGAGGGGTTGTAGCGATACACACACACACACACACATATATATTTATATACGTGCATGCAAGTTTGTAAGATATATATATATTGTATATATATTCTTTTTTACGACGGGGCCGAGTGCATCTCACTCTCAGGTCTCTTTCGTTTCAACTTTATATAAAATTCAAGATGGCGAGATCAGAGGTATGTGATCGGAATGAAATGTCTCGAAGTGTTTCGCATCCCTTCGCGTCTTTCGTTTCTCTTCTCGGTCCATTCCCTCGGTCACCTCTCGTCGATACGCCCACTGCATCGACGACGTATATAACACGCTTTACCCTCGACACGAAGAATATCCGTGAACGACGAGTCGCTCGGGACGCAAAGTTCGCCGGAGGGAAATAAAACTCACCCCATGATTTTTTCTTCCGTTTAATTGTCAGGCTACTATTTTAATTTTCTTGAGATCGTTTGTAATTATTTATTCCTAGCAATTATCGATGATTCTCTTTGATTTTTCATAATTTACGTTTTTACTTTAGAGAACGAAGAATTTTTGTATTTTATGAAAATTTTCTCTTTTTTTTTCGTCGTTATACAGTTTTCTAGATTATTTTCATTTCGTCGCTTTTTGCGTTGTCTGAACTTGTATGGAAACGGGGAACGAGGAGATTCTGGTACGTGCGTGGGTATGTAGGAAAGAAAATGAGAAGGGATCAGGTTTTGAGCTAGCATAAGTGTAAGGGATTATGGAGAGGGGTTGGAGGGAAGGAGGAAAAATCTCTCGTCTTACGAAGAAGCTGATTGAGAGCAAACGTATCGTGTTATCGTTCCATCCTGTTGAATAACTGTATATGAATCGTGGTAAGTACGCCTGTAGGATTCGCGATGTAGGTCGTCCATGGCCAGACGGAATTTTCATCCGTAGGGAAATATTTCGAAAAATCACATATTCTCACCCCTGATTGCCCATAGGGACAAAAAAACATATTTTTTTATTTCGTCACGGAAATATACGTCGCGATATATTTCACGATTGTGTGAAAAAAAAAGGGAAGTCCGAATAAAATCTATAATTATATATTTTTAATCCTCGACCTCGATCTTATCACGAAAATTGCTTCATTTCGTTAATCGTAATCTTTCGAATGTATTTTATTAAATATATTTATCAATTATCATTTATCATTTACAATAATCGTAGTACGATTTACATTATAAATAATCATACGATTAATACGTTTTTTCGATACGTTCTCGTATTGCTTATACATATATATCGTCGATTTAGTGCAAGAAATTACTAATCGACGTAAACCAAATTTCAAGAAAAGCAGTTAATCACTTTTAACACTATTGAATTATTTATATAATCATAAGTACGAGAGTATTAAAAAAACGAAAAATTCTATTATATACCTAAAATATTTATTAATAAAATCAACTAAAAACCGAAAAAAAGTAATTAACTTTTTTTCTCAAAATTTGGATTACAGTCAGTTAGTGTCTTCGCCCACTAACAATAAGTCAACGATACGCACTTCGAGTTTCTACATGGGTGACTTACTCTGCCGGATCGCAGGACCGACGCGTAGAAAAAACAAACAACCGAAAAAAATGCCTCGCGGCAGTCTCAATTTCCAGGGCATTTATATCAACCCTCTTCCCTCCCTTACCGTCGCTCTTGTAACGTCACTTCTGTCATTGAAATACGATAAGTGAACCATGAAAAGAGCGGGCTATCCAAAACGGAATCGTCGAACCTTGTGTACGAAGTGAACGAGAGCGAAACTCGCTACGGACTCGACGAGGCCAAAAATAAAGTGTCACGGTGTTACCGAACCAAGTCATTCGGGCGATGAAAACGCTTGTTTGTATTTTCTTTCTTTTTTTCTTTTTTCTTTTTTTTTTATTGCCTCTGGCTCGTTTTCACGAGGACCATAATACAAACGGCACAGGGATGCTCGCGAGTTTGGCGTGCCCTCTGTCCTTGTGCCGGGTGTATACGCGCGTTGTCACGCGCATGCGTCCGCAAATCCACATTGTTCTCGTTATTTAGTTCGCAGATTGCTTTCCCCGTGCAAAAATCTGATAAATTGTTTTTTTCTCTCTCTCTTTTTTTTGTTTGTTTCGGTCATCCGCCGAATGCTTCCGCGTGTAGCGGAAAGCATATGCTGTTGTTGTTTTTTGTTTCCCACATTTGAGAACGTCCGAATCGTGTTTTCATCGAGGACGAAAATGTTAGTTTTGTAACGCGAGATATCTCTCGTTCGAAGATATTTTTCGAAATTTAAAAAATCGTAAACCACCCCTTCGTATTGATCGATCTAGTTTGCTCTTTATTATCGTTAATTACTCGAAGTCGGCTTTGAGGAAAAAATCCGTTGCACGTCGAAAAATCGCTAATTTATAAGGGACGTGTGTGGAATAATAATGAAGAATAAATAAATATCAAAAATATATTGGTAAATGTGTGATAATATTTCGAGTGTGATTTTGTTTTTTAGGACGATTTTTGTGGATGTCGAAAGGACGAGAGAGGGAAAGGGATAAAGAGAGAGAGAGAGAGGGTGAGTGGGATAAAAATATACGATTTATATTTGTTACGTATATGTTAAGCTTATTCCAGCATTAACCGGCGAGCATTCCGACAGCAATTTTTTTAAATCGTTTGCCATTCTCGTATCTAAATTGTATGTATATAGAAGCCATTCTCCGTGAAACGAGCCACTTTGTCGAGCCCGCGGATATTTTTGGAACTTTGCCACTTTGCAGTATTACACCAAGAGACCCTTCCGAGGATTATTTTAGATTTTAAAACACCCTCGCTTCGTGGAGCGAGGTGGGCGGAGTGAGTCCATTATTTTCATTTCGTTTCGATATATCGTGAAAAATATTGCTCGTAACACTCCAAAATTTGACTTACGTTTAATCGACCTTCGGAAAAAACGTTTATTCGTAATTTCGTTCGATGACACGCGCGATTTATTCGTCGAATTTATAAAATCGTCGGGAGATTGAAAAATTTCGAATGATTCACGAAACGATGTCTCGATCGATAACACGGGGGTTGATAATATTACGCTCGTATAAATTGTATATTTTTGTTCCCACGTCGAAGAAAATATAGAAATATCGAAACGTCACGAGGATCTACGCGATTCGGGTTGAAGCAACGTACGCGAATATATTGTTACATTATTATTTGCTTTTTTTTCTGTTATCATTAATTGGACTATGCATTAATTGAGTTTACAATATAATACATTACACGGTATTATCAAGATAACAAGAAGGAACGCCATCGTATTTACATATAAAAATATATCTTATCACGAACGATCGTTACTTAAAGTTACATTTATTTTTAGATAAAACATTTTGCAATGTATAGATATATGTATATCCCAATATATATATGTATATATATATGTATGGGTTGTGTGTGTGTGTATTCACTTATATACAATTAAATTCTATAATTTCCACTCCTCGTTATGATACGTTTCTTTTTCATCGACTCTGTCAAATATTATTTTTTTCTTTCTTCGTTTCAATTTACATACGAAATTAAAACAATGATAAAGAGAAAGAGAGAAAGAGTAATAGAGTGAAATGTACGTTCGCTATTACGATTTCTTTTGATCCGAACGTGTCAATACGTCGAATGCACGAATATCAAAGCTTCCTGGAGAGAGTGTTTTTTTCTTCTCTTTTCTTTTTTTCGTTCAGGCCTGTTGATACTCCGATAAATGTTTCGACGGAGTGGGAACGGGGGTGATTCGTTGAAAACGACGAGGTGCACTTCTTTTTCCAATTACACATGATTTACTGTACATGCGTTATTGTTTTTTTTTGTTTTTGTTTTTGTTGTTTAGTACAGACTCGTCATCAATCCTAATTCATATCTCTCCTATATATCGTATTTATCTTTATTATTATATTAACTTACTATAAGTTTCGTTCAACGTTATTTTTTTCGAAAGAATTTTTGTTTTTTTTTGTTTTCTTTTTTCTTTTTTATTCCTTGCTTGGTTCACTATTCTTCATCGTTAACAACGAGATATAAATGATTATTATTACTGTTTTTTCTTTTCGTAAAACGCTGCTCGCGATGATTTTCATTTTCTTTGGTTCTTTTTCATCTTCTTTAATCGTACATATTATTATAGCACCGGGGCTGTTCGATCGGATTCGTCGCTCGTCGTGACAAAATTTACGTTTCGGGGATATCGATCGATCGATCTTTCAAACGATATATTCATCTTCTTCATATATAAACATTCCGTATACCAAATCGACAAATTTGTCATCCTTCGGGTGGTTCTCACCCCCTGAAAGGACTAAAACATTTTAACATTAACAACAGAATTTTTGTCATATTTTTTCATATTTATAAATTATGTCGAACTTTTTATTTCTTGCTTCTTTTATTTATTTATTTTTTTATTATTTTTAAATGAAAACTGGAGGAACAAATTTACAAATTATTCTGCACGCTTTCGAGGGTCGTAGAAGCTGTAAAAAAATTGTGGATGAAATCACAGTTGGTTGAGTTTACGGATTTGTCGATTTGACCGGAACGCCCCATACATAAACACATCTATGTATAGATATACGTCTATATAGAGAGCTTGCGGTCAGCGTCAAGATGGTGCGGAATCCGCAATAGCCCCTCTCTCGTCGTACCAGTCGAATTAGTATACGCGAAGCTCGGCGTATGCCGGATTAATTAGGTCGGGGTCTGCCTTGAACGCATCAAAATGCCGCCCCCGACGTGTCATCAAGTTGTACCAGGGACGTCATACGTATAAACGCGACGTACGAGCTTTTCTCATTTCTGAAATAATATATCCGGAATAATTAGATTCGAACCCTCTCACCCCACTCGAGTCTTCTTGGGCGAATTAAATCACATTTTATAGTGAAACATTAATTTTCTGAAATCGTTAACGACTCGTCTCAATGAAAAAAGTTTAACGTGCAAATAAAAAAGATTTCAAACGAAACCAAAACAAACAAAAAAAAACATGTAAACCGTTTATATTCGATAAATATTTTGTATATTTATCAAAATTCGCGATATCGCGAAACTTTTGTTATTTTGCACGATTTTCAACCACCACGATTTTCAATATACTCGAAGTTCACTGTGTTTTCTTGAGCCGTCGACACGAATCGCGTGTTACACGTTTACGAATTATTCAGTGGTCGAGGGATGTATTCGCATCCTCCTGTTGTATTTCACGCAACGAGATCGCGCAGGTACTCGCGTCAGCGACGTCGAGCGGAAGAAGAAACGTTTTTGCTTCGTCCTATAAATTGTTTTCACCATATACATATATATATATATATATGTATGAATATCGTCCAATAAATACTTCGAGCCCGGAAGATTGCAGGTCGATCTGTCGTTTGATACGTATCGGTTGATGTCATCTCATATTCTCGTTTCGCATAAACTACGAACGAGACGAACTTTTTCGAGAAGTCAAAATATTTTTATTTATTTTATGTTTTTGTTTTTCTTCTTTCTTTCTTTCGTTCATTTCTCACAGGCGTGCGCCGATCGATCCTCGTTCCAACGAAGATCGGTGCAATTTTCCATCAACGAGACGCTCTAGCTCGTTATTCGACGGGAACGCTCGAGCACCGGCCGAAACGCGAGACGAGATCCTACTTTTTCGTACGTAGATCCGCTTCGAGAATCTGCAACACAAACGATCGAGGAGCGCATAATTTTTTATTTTCGTTCGTTTTTTTTTGTTTTATCTTTTATGAAAATAGAAAAAAACGTTGGTTCATGAACAAAAAGTGCGAATACCTGAAACGTTCGAAGCATTGAAAAAAGTAGATACGTTTTTTTAAATTTTTTGCTAAATCGCACCGAATATTCAAATTGCCGGGGGAGGTGAACGAGGGAGAGAGTGGGGGAGTATTGTTTGTTCGAGAGAGGAGAAACTAACAAATAAACACGCGAAGTGAAAAAGCCTCCGGGGGGCGTTGAGTGAAAGCAATGTGTTCGACAAAATAGCACCATGTGCAACATTCTCACGTGCTGCATTTTCGAATCGAGCGAATATTAATGATGCATGACGTATACGCATCGTCGTATCCTAAATTCAACGATAAAACGGTATTCGATGAAGAGAATTTCACATTTTGTTTTGAAAATATTATTTTATCAGGGGAGTTATATCGAAGACTGAAAAAATGTTTACCTGTCGATAATACGACAAATCATTAATTACCGTGTGATATAAAAAGCAACAATTATTTAACCGCAAGAAAATAATTACAATAAATTGTATCTCCGTACGATTAGTATAACGAAGTTTTTTTTCTGGCTCTTGGCAGCCTCGTGGATTGTAAATTCCTATAACGATTCTTTCAATACAATCTCCCTCTCTCTCTCTCTCTCTCTCAAATCCAATAATTCTATAAAACGAGATGTATATAAAGACACAATTTTCACGTCTGGATGCAACTGTGGGAATAGAAAAATTTCCGATAGATATGTTGGTGTGATGAAAAGGGCGAGGAGGAGTAGGGAGATGGGAGGGAATTGCAGGGAGGGAGAGTCAATTCGTTATTCCCGACAAGCTATTCTCCCTCCTCGCCTATATAGTCGCCGATTTAATAAATCAATAAATGCCGGAACGTTTGATTAAATTTGCCAATTTCCCATCCGAGGTATACACGTGGCGCGAGACTCGCACGAAATCAACGACTGCAAAGAATCGATCTTTTTTCAGTGTAGGTAACGTACGAGATCCGCGTGTCACCGGCTCTCTCGGCAACATACTAATTTTTTTTTTCTCTTCATTTTTTCGAACCTCATCGGGGCTAACTCGATTCATTATAATTATTATTTACTCATTCGTGAAAAATTCATTCTGAATCGAGGTATCGAAATATCGATATATATCGAATGGTCGATCGATTCCTAAAAAATCGATACTCCTATCGAAGTATCGAGATATCGATATATCGAGATTATATCGAATTTTCGATATTTTATTTCGATTATACGTACAATTTTGTCTCACCGGAAATGTTCGTGTAACACAAATTACCTCCTATACGATACTCGAATGTATGATTATAAATCGAGAAATAAAATCAAATATGAATCTTTGTAATTGCGCGAAGAGTCGCCATTGTTTATTCGTCGAGAGAATTGTTCTATGCAACGCTCGCTCGCGTATTGTGAATAAGTAATGTATATACATGTAATAAATTCGTATGGCTATATATATATATGTCTCTCTATGCGGAGTTATTAATGTTCGCCGGTGGAAAATAACGTCAAGCCTAGTATTGAAAGGCCACGAGCGTTCGTGCGGAGCTCGCACGATGTGGTCGCGATTTACCGACGCGCGATTTCAATTACCCTTCCCGGTACGCGGGGAACGCTCTCTCTCTCTCTCTCTCTCTCTCTCTCTCTCTCTCTCTCACCTCCTCGCTGAGAGGGTTTTACGTGGTAGGTCGAGGGCTTCCGCGCGAGGGCGAGCGACCAGCCGTGAAAGTTCCATCGTTGCATCTCGCAATAACTATCCATCCCTTTCCCCCGTCGTCCCTCGTTCAACCCCGCTTGTCCCTGTTGCCGAGTTTGGCAGGGCATTTCCTTCACGGCTCTATATATATAAATATACAAACCCGCGCACGCAAAAAAAACTCTTCGGAAGATCCAGTAGCATTGATAATTTTTCCATTTTCACCTAATCCGATTGAATCTTTTATTCGATCGTCGTGAACGTCAGCCATTTTCGAGTTTTCTCAATAGCCAATACAGCGCGTGTATACCTATAAAAGTCGACACACCGACCGTATATTCGACGTACTATTTAATTGACAGAATAAAAAAAAATAGAGCCTTATCTTCGATCATTTACGATCAGATTTATTTAGAATATTTCGTAACGCGTCGCGTACCTTTTGAATTTCATTTAAATAAAAAGATTAACTTTGATCGAGGTTTTTTTTTAAATTGTCATTTTTTTCTCAACAATTTGGATTTAAAAAATAAATATTTATTTATTTTGAAAGTCAAATCCATGTTTATTTTTTTTGTATCTAAAGTGAATTTATTTTTATCGAAACGAAATAATGGCTGTAATCCGATAATCCAAGTCGTCGGCTGTTGCTACTTTCGCATTCGCGTGTACACCAGTTCGTAATGTTTTGAGGATTTCGAATATTTTCGTTCCGTTTGGTTTTTTTTTTGTTCACGAAACTCCATTAGATAAAAGGTTTTGGGACTCTGATACGGATCCGACAGTCCGGGGGTTTTATGTTTGCCACGCTCTCTCGTACGTGTTGTATCTCTCATGTTCACCGTAAATCTTTTCCAACAAGCACGCCACAGAGACAACGTGTAGGGCTTACCTATATCCACTTTCACATTCGTTCGCAGGGAACTGCTTCTTTATACACATAGATTTATATATAGATATATATATATATATATATATATATATATATATAGATATATATAAGAACAACTTTCCGAACAAGTTTCATCGAAGAGCCATTCGTTTCTCCAACTGCAAACTAAACTCTCGGGCATCCTTCTAAAATCCCGCTTTCTCGAGGGGGAAGTTTGATGAAATAAAATCAAAGCTCGGATACGAAGTAAATTTTTTTTTTTTTTTTTTTTTTTTTTTTCGTAAATAAAAGTATCAGCCAGAATTATTTTGTGATTTACTAGAGGACGATGAATAAATACTGAGGAATCGTGTTACATTTTGAATGAATATTTTTGGGCCATTTGGACTTTTTTTTTAAAAATCTTTATTTAGTGGTAAAAAGGGCGAATGCGAGAAATATGAAAACTTTGGGATGTTTTAGTAGTTAAATATATAATGGATAATATATGGATATATATTTATATATGTGATGATGAAGAAATGGAGGCGAGGTAATGAGTGGGTTGTGGCTCCGGATGGTCCAACCGTCGACCGTCACTACTGGACGCGTCTGACCATCGTCGCGTTTGTACTACTTATGAATTTATATAAGGCGTTCCACCAAAGATAGATATGATTTTCAAATAATTTTTTAAAAATTCCTTTAACTTGTCGAAAGTTTATTAATACTTGATCATTAATCCCCTCCATTATTTTGCAATTTTTTGTATAATTGTTGATTGTTTAAAAATTAAATTGTTTAAAAAATGAGAAATAATTGAAAAAACATGATAAAATTCCATCTTATATTGAATTTTCGAACGAATATGTGTCAATCAATTTATCGTTTCTGATTTTCTAAAATAATTCGAGACAGTGATATTTGTCAATTATTTACTTATTATTTATTTCGAGTTACAGGAATTTGCTGAACTGTGAAAATAATTCAGTCAGTTCTATTTTCGTCGGAACGTCCCATAGCTGTTTTGTGGTATACCACGTGTATATGTGGCGCTTGTGGGCGGGCACTAATCACCTCGCAGATCAAAGCTGAACACGGCAACTTGTCTGTCATATCATGATTAGCGTACTCTGGCGAGAAAAATTCACCAGCATTTTTATTCCATCTCTGGACGTTAATACGCCTGTATTTCAGAATGTCACCAGTCTCCACAGAATGGAGACTGATGACACATTTATTAAATTATTTTGTTGATGAAAAATTCGAATATTTTAAATAAATATAAAACAAGTTTTTAGTAAATATACTAGGGTAAGTCCGAGGGAGATGTCCATACGGGAGAGAAGAATAATCAATAAATATGGGTTGTTTTGGCTTACTGTGTTTCACGCTGTGTGTAGGTACAAGTGGACGTCAAAAACTCCACCGAAAACAAATGAAAAAGTAACCAAAATCTTAACTAATTGTTTTGTCTACCGCTAATATTTTCTTGAGGGCTGATATTCTATGTCGTGGTGATATAATTTTGAAGAAAAGAATCCTATTTTTGCATTTTTCAACAGTGCATGAACAGAGCTTTTTCATAAGCTCAAAACTTTACATACTCTGTATTTATTTGTTTGTTTTTTACGTGTGGCCATGTCACCTGGAAGATTAAGAGAGATGGCCACCTTGAGTCAGGGTGCGATGGCCATATGGCCATCTCGATTAGCGAAGACGGAGAACCTGTATTGTGTGATTTATCAGATGAGGATGTGACCGAAGAAGATAATTGCGTTAGTTGTCGAGAAAATTATTAAATAACCAATCTCATCAAAGGCTGGTTTCAATGTATCGCATGTCAGCTCTGGGTACACGAAAATTGTTCTGAATTTGATTGTGTGTTCTAGATGCGGTCAGACGACGAAAAGGGGATTGCAAACGAATCTCTTTTTTACTCATATGGCCATCACACTCGGATACCCCGGGAGAGGTGGCGAACCGCACTTTTTCTTTAAACGTAGTTTTAAGGTTGATCTCGCAATAATTTGCTATATTTTTTATTAATTACCTTAAAAACAAATGCTTAAAGTTTGATTATACACTAAAAGAAGTTTAGAATTGTTTTTATTTTAATTTTGACACAACTTTGAAAAAACTATGGCCATCTACCCCGGACTTATTCTAAATACAATTATAATAACAATAATAATAAGAATAAAAATAAATGAGCAAAAGTGTGATTTATTATACGCAAAATACGTAATCGCTTTGATAAAACCCGTGCGAAATTTCCAATGTAACGAGACATATCGTCCTTTATTCTCAGAACGATTCTATGTGCCAGTGATACGAGAATCGGGAGGAAAAGAGCGACGTCTGGAATCTTATTGAAGCATAAAGTTGTCGTGCTATAGCGAGCCTGTGCGGTCCCGCGAACGGAGGCCAAATTGGCGAGTAACTTATGCCTGAGGAGAATGAGATAACGAGAGAGTAGCGAGGGATGAACGAGAGACAGAGCGGAAGAAAGTTGAAAAAAAAGTTAAGCAGTAGGTAGGTGGACGAGGGTTGAAGGAAGGAATGGAAAAATAAGAAAGAAAGGAAGAAAGTGCGAGAGAGAGAGAGACAGCGAGAAAGAGAGAAAGAGACAGAGAGAGAGAGAGAGAGAGGCTTTTGGTGCCGAACACTACCGTCGATGGTACATTCCGCTTGATTTCCCACATCGTGAATCATTTTTCTCAATGCTGAGCTAACGCGCTCGGGCTTTTCTTCGTCCGAAAAGAAAACAAAAAAGAAAAAAAAACACCTAAGAATCCCTACAATCTCGGGACGCAGACATTGTATTCACGTTTTAAATTCGCCGTTCGATGATTTATACCGGGTTCGAAATCGAGTTTCTCGTTTATTATGCACCGATGCAAAGTGCCGTTCGTATCTTTATCCAGACGCGAAAAGAAAAAAGGAAAGGCTCGTTTTCACGGCTAGTTAAATATCACAAATTCCGCGATTCATAAAAATATTATATATATATATTATATATTCCCTACTTTCCAATAGAAGACGTCCTGTCATCCGCGAAACAAAAACAAGAAAAAAAGAAGTTCTCCAATCAAAAACCATTTGTTCGATTTAGCATTTTTTTTCTTTGTCCTTTGTCATTTCCAAAATAGCGAGAAATTGAAATTTTTTTGAAATACGTTCCCAATCACTCACTTTCATTCGCTGACGATGATAGAATCGATATCTCTGAAAATGAAAATGTCTGAAAAAAGAAACGAGGGAACGATGTTGTTGCTTTTTTTGTTTGCTTCATCGACATCTCCCGCATAGACGACAGAGGAACTGTAGAGTATTTCTCGTTGGCATGACCGATGCCGGATGGAAGCGCAGTTGGGATTACGAAGCGTGAACCAGTTGGTCTCGTTGCCTCTAGTTGTATATATATACACGTATATTCACGATTCTGGTGGAGAGTAAGTGAGAGAGTGAGAGAGAGAGAGAGAGAGAGAGAGAGAGAGAGTAGGACATAGACAGACGGACAGACGGACGGAGAGAGGGCTTTGGATAACGCGTGTATATGCATGCGTGAGTTTCTGCCGCAGTTTCGCGTCTGCTGGGCCTCAGTGATTTGCGATGAGGCATAGGCGGATGTGACGTCATGTTGGTTCACGAGTGAGAGAGAGAGAGCTAGAGAGAAAGAGAGAGAGAGAGAGAGAGAGAGAGAGAGAGAGAGAGAGAGTGATCTATGGCGACTGATAATGAAAGCGCGGGAATCCCCGCCTTCCCTAAAGTCCCTTCTCTCCATCCCTTGCCACTTCTATCCCTTCCGACCGTCTACCCTTCAACCCTTTCCACCCTCTGTCGATACAGGACACCGACCGAGTGCGCGCTCTCTCTCTCTCTCTCTCTCTCTCTCTCTCTTTCTCTCTAGTGCAGCGTGTGAACTATGGCTTCCGGTAAAAGACCTTCCTCTTTGTCATACATTCACCATATTCTCTCTACTCACTTTCTCTCTCTCTCTCTCTCTCTCTCTCTCTCTCTCTCTCTCTCTCTCTCTCTCTCTCTCTCTCTCTCTCTCTCTCTCTCTCTCTCTCTCTCTCTCTCTCTCTCTCTCTCTCTCTCTCTCTCACCCTCTCTCGTACTCTTTACCCTTCTATGAACATCCGCACTCTCGCAAAATTATCTTGCCACCGGAGGTGCCTGCCGTTTCGTGATTCGTTATATTACACGCAACAGAGATAAAGGCGAATTTCACATATGTACGTATTTGAAAACCGGACCTACCCTTCCTCCCCTCGCTATATCCGACCTGGACACGAACCGATAACATTCGTTAGCGTTTAATAATGGGACACGATGAGATACGGGAATACGCGCGACGATATTTGGCAACGAGTCTCTCGATCGTAATAAACCGTGCAAGTTTTTTCATGATTGGGTAACAAAAAAAGCTCGATATGTTGAATATTATCGTTGAATTTTTTTTTTGTTTTTTTTCAAAAGTTATTCCATTTTATTTTTGCTCAGGTAGGTTGAACGACGATCATTTTTTTGTTGTTGTCGACGCTCGAAACTGGAGGGGAAAAAACGGTCGAATGAAGAGACGTTCGTTAAATTAACGAGCTTTTAGAGCTTGCGAGAAGCGTGGCAAGGAAGATGGGGTTGAGAGCGAGAGAGGGGAGAACGAGCATGAACGTTCATGCGGATGGGTGATGGAGGGTAAGATTCTCGGGATTACACGCCCCTGGATACGAGAAACAGGCATCGAGTTCCGTTAATGGGCTCGTGGAAAAGAGTTCTCGGGGTATATATAAGAGAGATACGAGAGAGAAAAGAGAGTGAACTTCCGGTATCCACGAGACTCGCGTCCCAAAGCCACCATTTCTCGTCCTCGACCCTAACGTTTTTCTTTTTTCTTTTTTTTTTCTTCCTTTCTTCTGTCCTTCCTTCCTTCCTTCTTTGGCTCCCATCTACGCTTTTTTGTAAACTGCCGAAGGTTTTACGTTAACCCGAAAACTTCTCACGAGCTTTTTATAAGTCGATGAGGTAGGGAGGAAGGTGAAGGGGTGGGGGGCCTGGAAGCAAACGCCTTCTATGTGTGTGCGTGTGTACGGCTCTTGCACGCTGGACTCTTCGCTACTCTTTTCGCCTCGGGAAAACTCATCTGAAACTCGGATTAGTGCGGGAGCCGGTAGGATAGCGTACGTACGAGTGAGAGAGACAGAGACCAAGGGAAGGGAAGAGTCGTTAAAAAAAGGAAGAGAGAGAGAGAGAGAGAGAAGGGAAAAGGTAAAAGAGGAAGAAGCTCGGAAGAAGCGTGCGCGGCAAAGCTCGTATAAGCGCTCCGTCGTCGTCGTCGTCTTGCTGGTGACTCGAGCTTTCCGAAAGAATATATATCCCGCTCTCTTGCTTTATATTCGCTAGATTTTACGAACTTCTTGCAGCTCTGGCGATCTTTGCCGATTTTTTTTTTCATCCGCGAGGATACTTTGGTAATCGATTGTGACGAGTCAGCCGAAAAATAATGATTTTTTTTTTCGGAACAATGTAAATAAAATTCGAGTCGATCGTTATCTTCGATCGATCGATCGTTAACTTTTTATCGATTTGGTTTAATTCGCATCGATAGCTTTTAATCATCGATGGCGATGAGATGAGATGAAATTCAATATTTTCGAAAAAGTTAATTAATATTCGAATTCATCGATATTTTTAATCGATCGATCGTCAATTTTTTTTTTACAGCCATTTACAGGCCAACTTTGTCGATTTTTGTTTTATTTACAAAGCTATTTTGACGATCGATCGTGATAATTATTGTTAATAAAAAGTTCGATGAAATTCGAACTTTGTAGTGAATAATTATTTACGATCGATCGACGACTCTAGAACAGGAAAATAATTTCGTCAACGTCGTAAAATATTTTACCGGCCAACGGTGCTCGAGAAAGCAATACCGAAGATTTTATTCGAATCCTACCGTTGATAACGACTCGAAAAACAGGAAAATCCTGATTTAATTACCTTAGAAACGTCATCTGAAGAAGCCGTAACTCGCAGTGAGATGAATGAGCCAGAGATTGAGCACTGCGGTGGAAACGCCACTGCCGTGTTGAACCGCGGCTGGCAATTCGCCTGTAACGATAAAAATGTTCACAGATGGGCGTGCACAGATGGGCGTGGAAGGAAAATTTTGTCACTTCGACTGTGACAAAATTTTAAGTGTCGTGAATTATTCTAGTCTGGTGAATTTATAAGGGGGTCGGTGATGGAAGGGATTGGAGGATGGAAGGGCGAGAGGGAGAAGGGAGAAGAAGGACGTTGAACGAAGATCCGCGAACGAGGCAATTTCTTTCGCGAGATTCTATTTCGTCGTTTATCCATTTATGGCTTCGTACGAGAAGAAAAAGAAAATTTGGCTCTCCCACGAATTAGCCGGCTGTTCATTCTCTCGCCGTACTTTCGTTCGCTCCTTCGCGTTCTTCGTTTTCTTTTTTTCTTCTACTTTTTCTTTTTTACGGCGGGAAAAGTGTCCGCACACCTTCTATCCGCAATTTCCTCGCTTCGAATCCTCGAGAGCTTCGAAAAACGAAAAACAAAGATGGATTCGAAGCAAAAAAAAGAAAATTCTAAAAAATCTATGCGTCGACGAAATCCCCGTAACCTCTTCTAATCCAGACATTCATTTCACGTCCGACCCTAGCGAACGCTCCTGCACCCTCTCGAACATTTTTTCAGCTCGAACTGTCTGTGTGCCTGTATGTGCATCTGTGTATGTGTGTTTTTGTGTGTATGTGTGTGAGAGAGAGAGAGAGAGAGAGAAAGAGGGGTTGGCATTTTTCAATGAAATACCGCCAACGCCACCACCAGAGTACTGCCGTTACTACTGTGTACCCCTCCCTCTTCTCTTCTATTCACTAGCTCGAGGTGTTCCAACCAACCATACTGCGAAGTACGAGGGTGTGAGAAAGAGAAAAAGAGGGGGGAGGCAGGGAGAGAGAGAGAGAGAGAGAAAGAGGGCGAGATAAACGTGCCAAGGAGAAATCGCACGATCTTCGCACTTCATCGGTGTGATTTACTACTCGTGGAAACTCGTTTCAACCCAACTACTATCCCATATACCACACCGCGTTGTACTTTATACAGCGCTGTACCAAAAAATGTCACTCTATCGATCTCTCGGTCTCGATACTTCAATCTTCCTTCAATCTCCCTTCTTTTTTTCTTTTCTTTTTTTCCTTTTCTCCACCAATCGTTCGCGACGGTTCTACGCTGCGCGAAGGCATTGTTATTGCATCGATTTGTATCGTCGATCGGTAACGTTAGACGTAACGCAAGAAATTCCTGGGAGATAAAACGATTTTGAAACGATTATTTTCCCTTAGTTTCGACTAATCGATCCATTTTTCGAAACGTCCGTTCGTTATTTAAGAATTGTACATTTTTATTAATTTTTGTTTACCATCTGAATTTTTTCAAACGTTTTGTTTACGATGTAATTTTTATAAATTTTTGTTCGTATCCTGCTTTATCCTGGTATTTGAATTTTTTCATTTTATGCGATTAGGAATCGTTGCGATTGCGACGTTTTAAAATTAGTTTGCAAACGTTGGAAATTTCGTGAATTTTTTTTATTCCGTCGTCGTTAATTCGTTACATTTTCGTTACACAGAAGAAAGGAGAAGGGAAGGATGGATACGTCGAAGGTGGGGGATGAAATAAAGAGAAAGAGATCCTCGGTAAGGAATGGGAGATTAGCTCGAGGACATCACCCCGTTCCGACGTGATCCTGTAATTTCTCTTTCTTAGCGGCGTTCTCAAACCCCTTGCGCGTCTCTACCCTCGTCCCTTAGCATAGTCCTTGGTTATAGGGGTCGAGACCCCGGCGGTTTCCTACCAGTCACAGGAGGGTAAGATCCTCGAACGTTAGAAACACCACCCCCCCGAAGAAGCGGAAAGCGAAGGAGAGACGGAGGGTAACCAATTAGAATACCGTGTAGCTCGTTGGCCTCCGTGACTCTAATCAAGTCGGGTCACGCAATACCTCGGCCATTACCGTAGCTTCGCCTTCCGAATATCCAAAATATAATTTTTTCTCTCTCTTTTGTTTTTGTTTCCTTTACCTGCCGAAATTCAGCTCTCGTCTCTCTCTCTCTTTCTCGTTCTGTCGCCCGAAGAAAATTCCCCAACGCGATATTACACCGAAAATTTATCGACTGCGATAAAAATGAAAACAAAAAAAACCCCTCGTACCAATACGATATATTTATGTATGTTGTTCTTTTTATATTTTTTTATTATGACGTTTCGGCATTTTTATACACGTTTCATGAGACACGCTCGTGGATTTTATTTCACATTAACGTTAACGTTTGCGCTTTCCAACCTCGGATTCTTTGCAACGTTTGTCTCAATTTGCCTCAAACGGACTGTTAAATCTCTGTTATAGCAAGAAATTGCCGTAGACTGGAAGTTTCGCGCGGTATGTATATGTCGTACGTATAATACATATATACATATATGTTTGTATGCTTCGGTGTAAGGACTGTCGTGGAATGCGGGCATTGTCCGTATAAAGAATTCAATACTGAATCCGTCTCAGGGTGAAATCCGATTTGTTCCTGGTGCTTTTATACGCCAATCGATGAAACATCCGCTCGAGACTAGAACTGCCTATCGTTTCGTCCCAGTCGCCGGCGATTGTATACGTTCTTTTGTCATTTCCGAGAGGTAGAAAAATTGAACTTTCGTATCCTCTTCTGTCTGTCTCTCTCTCTCTCTCTTTTTCTCCGTGAACAATTTTCTGCAGTATTAGCTCCCGATATATATATATATTCAGAGAGAGAGAGAGAGAGAGAGAGAGAGAGAGAGAGAGAGAGAGTAAGTCTGGGGTAGATGGCCACAGTTTTTTCGAAATTGTGTCAAAATATAAATAAAAACAATTCTAAACTTTTTTTAGTGTATAATAAAACTTTAAACATTTGTTTTTAAGGTAATTAATAAAAATATAGCAAATTTTTGCGAGATCAACCTTAAAACTACATTAAAAAAAATTGCGGTTGGCCGTCTCTCCCAACCTTCCGGGTGAGATGGCCACGCATAAAAAACAAACAAATAAATACAGAGAATATAAAGTTTTGAGGTTATAACAAAGCCGTGTTTGTGCACAGTTGAAAAATGCAAAAAAGGATTTTTATTCAAATTTTATCACCACGACATAGAATATCAGCCCTCAAGAAAATATTAGCGGTAGACAAAACAATTAGTTAAGATTTTGGTTACTTTTTCATTTGTTTTCGGTGGAGTTTTTGACGTCGACTTAGACCTACACACAGCGTGAAGTGAACTAATTGTAAGCCAAAAAAACCATATTTATTGAGTATTCTTTGAAATATTGTTATCGGCCATCTCTCCCATATGGCGATCTCCCCCGGACTTACCCTAGAGAGAGAGAGAGAGGGAGAGAAAGGGTGATGTAGGAATACGAAGCCAATTATGTTATAAACAAACCATCTTGAGAATTATTTTATCGATATAAATTTGTGAAATAACGTCGCCAATAAGTTGTAGAATACTTTATCACAAAGCGAATTCTTGGTGAAAGTTTTTATAAATGCGAAGTCGTGAAAGCGTCACATCTACTTTGTACCGGAAGTCCTACATTTTTTCACATTTATTTGTCTCTTTCTCTCCCTCTCTCTCTCTCTCTCTCTCTCTCTTTGACGTGCCCACTTATACGAGGAATTCAAACGAGAAAACGTATATACATATATATAAATTCTTAAGAGTGCGCAGCTTGAGATTTTTCCAACGCGATATTTCTGCTCTCGCTCGCTTATCCACCGCTCCAGGAGGTAGAGCAGGAACGCTGAGAGAGCACGGGGAATATATAGCGGCGAAGAGCTTTTGTGACTTTGCGATAGGAAATTTAGCTCGGAAGGAAAGAATAAAAAATGCGGATGAGGGATGAAAAAAGAGTAAAATGTATACAGAAAATCATAAGATGTAAAACGAGAGAGAAAGGGAGAAAGAGAGAGAGAGAGAGAGAGAGAGAACAAGAGAGAGAGAGTGGGAAAAGAAGGAAGCAAAACGACCATGATACACTCCCTATACCATCTGTTTTATATTATTCTTTCTCTATGCACGCGACGTTGAAAGAACTCTCATCCTCAAGACTCTGCTGGCAACGCTGAAAATCGAAAGACTCCGCGATATCTTCCACTCGCTTAGACAGGAACTCGCGGGTATGTGCTTTCAGCCCTTCGCTCCTGCGTTACTAAACCTCGCAATACGTTCGCGACTTGATCAATTCTTTTTTTTTTAATTTTACAAAAAGCTTATTGCGAATTCAAGGAAAATAGTGAAAATTCTTGGATTAAAAACAATATTGTAAATAAGGATTGTGCAAGAGTGTAAATAATCTTTCATCTTATGAAAATAATTGGAACGAATCAACAATTTTATTAACGAAAATTCTGGACTTCCGTTAAATATTTATTTCCAAAATACAAAATATTATTTTTATTCGTGTTTTTACGAAGGCCATCGGATTTCCGGGACTAATTCACGACATACTTTGCTCGAGCATATTCGCCGTCCTGTCCCGATTCCGTTGCTACTTTGTAATTCCCTGGATAATCCAATATCCAATATAATAATGCTAGCGAGGTCGAGGGGGTTATTCAACGGGTTTATATTGGATTAAAGAGCGAAGGTATCGTTTCCGGTACGATGAAGAGCTTATCGCTGAAGGAATAACGATACTAAACGATAAAACCATTATTTATCGTATCAATGGCTATCTAGCGTTACGAACAATTCCTCCATAACAAAAAACAAATTGTTGATAAATATTTAAACGACAAAAAGACTCTCGCAATTTCCAAGAATTCATTTTGCCGCTAGCGTGTGCGATTACGTCGTCGTTTTAATTTTTAAATTAAACCTAAAGTGCAACTAAAGATGTCGAGACGTAATAAAAAGGCAGGTCTGAAAATCTCGGAGATGTTCCTAATCGTTTGACAGCTGGGTGGTTTTTGTTTTGAGGTATTTTTTCATTGTTTTTTTTTCGTCATATTTTAAACCACCGTGTGGCTAATTGAAAAGAAGCGGCTTTTGCGAAGCAGACGAACCTCACCAGCTTACGAGGAGGAGTCTCGTCCTGTGTGTGCTTTAATTCGCGCGGCATCGCCAGGATCCTGTCTTTAGCCGCATGACGCCCTCGTCGTAACGACGCTGTTACGCCGTATGCAGGGTGGGGGTTCGCAAAGGCCACGCAACGAAACCGTTTCTCGTTTATTTTTATTCCTCGCTTATCCAAATTACGCGAGACACGTTTTGGCGAAGAGTGTGTTTGTGTTTGTGTTTGTTTTGTAGGTGTGTTTTCGTGTGCGTGCGTGCGTGTGTGCGTGCGTGTGTGTGTGTTCGTGGGGGTGTGTGGGTGTCGGGCTATTTGAAGCGCGTACGGTTGTGCATAAATTTCACAAGGTCTAAAAAATTACATCAGTTTCCATGTCCCCAAATGGCTTTTGTAAAAGCTGCTGAGAATATATATTACTGTCGCGATTTACTTGTTTCGTTAAAAAAAAGAAAGGGGCGGGATTTAAAGTAGGAAATTTACTTAATTAATTTTCTGGATAAAATATTCAAAAACGTGAAATTTTATAGTTTACCGAATAATGACAAGGAGTTCATTTAAAGAGCGAGCAGGAGGGTGTTATATTGGTGATTTAAGGGAATTTTCCGACTTTGTAACGGCCCGTTGAAGTTAATTTGAGCGAAAAGAAATTTTAACCTTCCCGCCGGCTCGCCAATTCAACTTTAAGTTCGTGGACCTGGCATTTAAGGCGACGCCAATGGGGCGAAATTGTTTTTTCGTTAAACAATATTTCGTATACTACGGATATCGCAATTGTTATACCGTTTTGTTTTAATTCGTCGGTCAAAATCTTCGAAAAACTAAATTTTCATATATTTTCACATTTTTACGATTAAATTGCAATAAACCGAAATTAAAAATGTGATATTCGCATTGCATAGAGAATTTCCGATTCAGCAACCTCCCAATAAAGCGTTTTTGGACGGAAAAAATGTCAACTCCCGTCAAGTGCCGATAGTTCACATTCGTAATTTAATTCCGAGACTTTAGGGGGTCAGGAGTGACAGATTTTTTTTTTGTTCGAAACGACTTTGTAGGAAGGTTACGGAAACGGAAATTTTCCGTACATTACGAATATCTTATTTATAATACCGTTTTGCTTAAACTTGTCGGTCAAAAGTTCAAAAATCCGAATTTTCACGTTTTTTCACTTTTTGATGGACGAATTGCAATAAACCGAAATTAAAAATGTGATATTCACATTGCACGGGACATTTCCGATTCACCAACCTCCCAATAAAGTGTTTTTGAATGGAAAAAATGTCAATCCCCGTCAAGTGCCGATAGTCCATATTCGTAATTTAATTCCGAGACTTTGGGGAGGTCGGGGGCGACAACAATTTTTTTCGTTCAAAAAGACTTTGTAGGAGGGTTATGGAATCGGAAATTTCCCGTACATTACGAATATCTTATTTATAATACCGTTTTGCTTAAACTTGTCGGTCAAAAGTTCAAAAATCCGAATTTTCACGTTTTTTCACCTTTCGATGGACAAATTGCAACAAACCTAAATAACAAATATGATATTCGCATTGTACGGGAAATTTCCGATTCCGCAACCCCCCATAGAGTCTTTTTGGACGAAATAAAAAAATTTGAATCCCGTCCACATTCCTCATTTATTGTCGAAACTTTGGGCAGGTCAGGTGCATACGATGTTTTATTCGTTCAAAATATCTTTAAGTAAGAAATTGCGGAATCAGAATTTTCCCGTACATTACGATTATAATATCCTTGTGCCCGATTATTTGCAATTTGCCCGCAAAACTTAGAAAAACTAAAACAATTCACTTTTAATTATTCACGAAAGTTTGTTAGGTCGGAAATGAAAGAAAAAAGAGTTGCATTAACGAACATGATATCGTATTACGATAAGCGTGTTATCATCATTAACCAAGTTTCGTCAGAATATCTAGAGGGCAGACAGGAGAGAAGTTAACCTCTTCGTGACTCCTCCGTTGAGAACCTCGGTATCGAGCTCGTCCTATATAGTGCAACCAAAAGCACCTCCCTCGTCCTTTGGGGAGAACCCTTCTCGCCTATCGTTCTCGTTGCTCGTGCAGCATCACGTCTTGGCAAGAATATCGAATTTCATGGGTATATCCCGTTAAATACCCGAATACGTGTAGCAAGGTGCTTGTCGGAGTGAGTTGAAGGAATTTACCAGATAACGCTCTATATTATTACTATATCATTCTAATGTTACCTATATATACGTGCAGTACGTGAGTAATCATGTCAGTTTATTAATATCCGAACTTGCGCAAGCGTTACGTTTATTATTCGTGCAAATGTTGCGATAATCGATATTCAAAGTTTGATACCACTTCGTATCACGTTTCGACGATGATGCACGTTAAACGAACAATTTATAAACTAAATGACCATTTTTCATAAAATAATTATAAACTCTTTTTTATAAATATTTCGAATTTTAATTTGACTGTTATGAACGGTTTTTAATGAGAAATCTGTCGATACTTTTATTTCGTTCGCACTCGTTCGATAAAAGAGTTATTAATTTATCATTTTGTTCCATTACCGAACTCCATAAATCGTGAGAAAATGGAAATAGAAATAATATATTTATATATATGAACAATAAATCGAGGGAGGTTAATTGAGCAGCATACAGAACGTCCCTTTGTAATCGTAAAAGTTTGAACCGTACCGTTGAGCACGTGAACGGCTATGGTTGTTCTGGCTTTGTCAGGTACGACGCAACTGTAATTTCCCGCGTGCCTCGGAATCGCTCGTTCGACGAGAAGAGTGCTGATCACCACCGTGACCTCGTTCTCGTTCACGATCTCCGTCGTTTTGTTCTCGCTGTAAACAATCGAATGAGAAACACATAATTAAGTTTAAAAAAAGATCGAACGAATGAAAAATTTCGATAATTATTTGTTAAAACTGCGAATCATTTTTCAATGAAAAAAAGAAAATCATAAAATCAATCGATTAAAATAAAATTATTCAATTTTAAATCATCAATAATAATGCAAAAATTTATTTTTATTCCGATAATTATTCATAATTATATTTTCACGAGTATATTTCGTACGTTTAGTTTACGTGGAAACGTGCTGGTGCCACGTCGAACACGAGTAAATACACGTCAAATATTTCGAGAATATTGATATTCGCGAGAGACGCTTCGAAGTGAAATCTCTCGAGGACATTTGTCACGTATGAACGACGATGTTGCCTCAACATTCAGGACGATATATAACGTCGCTGTGGTTCGCGAACTTGTTCACTCTCTCGCCAAGAGTTACGAATTATCTCGCCCGTTTACTCGGGTAGAACGTACAGAACGGAAGTGTCGTCTTTAATCCCCGGTGGACCAACCGGGTGCTTACGTGTATGTGTGTATCTTTGTCACTTGCCCGCTTTGCCCCTGTTGCTGTGTCGATAGTTACGCTCCCGTTAACGGTAATAATACCCGCGAGTATCGATCATAAACTACATATACACGTTTCGAACTTCGTCGTAATGAAGATCATTTTTCTATTAACGAAATTCGATGAAAATTTGTCAAATTTTTTTTTTTTTATATATAAAAATTATATTTTGAGGTGAAAATAAAAGAATTACAAATTTATATATAAAACGTCATTGATAAAGGACTTAGAATTACAGTTAATATTAAAATTACTATCATTACGACGAATTTTATAAAAATTAATCTTTCGAAATATTTAATTTTATAGAAATCAATGTAAAGTACGAGAATTAAACGAAAATTTGGCAAATATTTGTTGTCGAAAAAAATGTGTACTGTACAAATAAAAATTATAAAATACAAATTTCAGACATTAAATTTCATTGATAAAAAGCTATAAATTGCAATTAATATAAAAATTATTGTTATTGGGTCAAACTTTATCAAAATTAAAAATTGAATAATTATCATTCGAAATATCGAATGTTATAAAAATCAATATAAGACACGTAACGATATAAAAATTATATTCGTCACCGTCAATTTTATAAAATGAAACAATATTACGAAATTATAAATTTTACGAAAATAACAACAAGGCACGAACCTAACGTCATCGGTGAGAGTCTCGTCGCCCCTCATCCATAATACAGACTCGTTGAGCCTCTGGACGACGTCTCTCGCTTCGCATCGAAGTTTCAGGGCGCTACCAGCCTTGAGGTGTCTCTCTCCAGACACCGGACGTCCCGAATCATCGGTTATCGTCAAAATCGGGGCTGCAAAAAAAGAAATCCCTACATTTCTACCCGCTCATATATCTATATATATAACGTGGCAATTTCGATCGAGAGCGAAAAAAAACGTGTCTCACGAGACGTCGAGCGTAAATAACGAAAAAATATCGTCGTTGGACAGTAAAAAAAACAACAAAAATAAAAAAGAAACGAACGATATAATCGTATAATAGAAGAGAGGGTCTGCTCGGTCTCCGATCGTTTACTAGCGTTATTTAGCTTCTCGCAAATGTCGTATACCACGCTTCTGGCAAACGACTCTTGTCGTCTGATGCGTATGTCGTTGTTCGTAACAAAAAAAATCATGAAATAGGAGAAAGATTTATCAGATATGTGTATAGACTATGGATTCGTAGGTCGGTAAAAGCGAGCGTCGTTCGGTCGGTAATCGTAGCGAATTGGATCATACGTTGGATCATACGTTTAATCTTGTAACATCCGGGGATTTTATTGATCGATATATATGTAGGATCGACATTTCGGGTTCGATTCTCGTCTCACTTCAATCTGGCTATTTCTCTCTCTCTCTCTCTTTTTCTCTCTGTTCGTTTCGTTTCCAGGAGCGAGGTCATACCAATCCCTCTATAGTATCAACGGAGATTTAGTGTTCGTACGAACCAACCGCATATTCTCTATTGCGACCACGTTTGGTCCTCTCTCCAACATCCTTTTTCTCGCGCGGTCCTCTCTCGACCTGTGCGTTTCTACCCTCAACCCCGGTACTCGCCATTTCTCCTTCGCCATTTTCTCCCTCTCTCGTTCCCCTCCCTCAAGCGAGAACGACCTCGTGGCACGCCATACCCGATTCATAAAACTGTCCATCGCTAAATTTTTGAATTACGAAGGCATTGAGTTATCGCGAAAAAACGTGACTGTTTCGGAAATTTGAGAATATATACAGGGGAACGATATGAACATCGCCGTGAGCGAGTGAAAGAGACCGAGGGGGGTCCGAGAGGGCACGAACCATCGGAATATGCATCTGTCTCTCTATACTTTTTCACACTTCTACCTTTTTCTCTCTTTTATTTTTATTTTTATTTGATTTATTATATACCAAAATACTTGAAATGAACCGAAAAGATTAAACGAAATCTCGGGAAAAGTTTAATGTGAAAAGTCAAAATGAAATAACGCGAAGATTTATTTTTGTTTCGTAATTATCGGGAAAAACTCATTGATGGTACATTATCATCATAAATAATAATATAAAAAATTGATAACAATAACAACAACAATAATAATAATAACAACGATAACAATATTTTATCAGAATTATTATTATTATTATTAATATTGATTTTAAAGACCGTGTAAAATTAATCGTACAGATTATAAAATGCATTAGATAAATCCCGTTCCGCGACACCTCTTGAACTATAAGAAAAAAGTCCCTCGTAAGAGCGAAAAAAAAACAGTATACATAATTTTATGAAAGGATGATTATTAGGATTGAAATTAGATTTTTAACGAGCCGTATAAAAGGGGTCAATTAAAATTCGCATATGTTTTGACCCTGGTGGAGAACCAGGTTGCGAGTGGGTAAACTTCGGGATGAATTTTGGGGTATAGCGCGGAGTGTACGAGTCTCGTCGTCTCGGGCCCTCTATCTCCGAATTCACCATGCAGATCGCATAGCACACGAACGTTCCTAGCTTGTACGAATGATTCTTTTCATCGGGAAAACCGCTATTAGGATTCAGAGCAACTTCCTGACTGCAATCCTCGGGGGAGTGGGCAAGAGTCTGTGTATTTGTGTCTCTGTTCGTGTGGGTGTGTGGGAGAGAGAAAGAGAGAGAGAGAGAGAGAGAGAACTCTATGCAAATTCGATGGGAGCAGCGTTGCTGCTATCCCTGGAAACGTACTCGCGTGTTTCCCGTGGCTTTCCACAACCATCCAGACACGACTCGAGTTTTGGCCATGTATATGTATATACGTATATTCATATATATATATATATATATATATGTATGTACATGTCGGAAGTCAGGTCGAGCTTCGAGCAGCCCCTTCGTTTTATCTCGGACTGACAATGTCAGCGCAACTGTTGATTGGTCGAACGAACAAAAAAAGAAATACGCAACAAAATATTTATCTTTTTACGTACGAGGTTCGTTCGGGTCTCATCCTATTCTAAAATTAAAACAAAAAACTCTAGATAATTGAACGATTATTCCCATCGAATAATATTATCAATGAAAATAAAGAACGAATATTAATAAAATTTATGAAAAATGATTATGATTTATTACGAACGAGGGAAATATATATATTTTTCGTTTCATCGATCGAAATGAAGAATAATTAAAAATTAATAAAGTTTAATATTATTTTTCATTATATCAAGTGTCAATAAAATGTATTAATCGATGTCGATTATTTCAATAATATTTAATATCAATTAACACGAATTTTTTATTGTCCCGGTTTTTGGAAATTATTTGATTAAAACGAAATTCGAATCTTTCCTATCGATATCATGTCAGGCATGATAATTATGACAGGTTGATGTGCTCGAAATTTCAGGAGGGGGTTTGCAGTAAATCGGTCCATCAAATCGCGCGGATTAACAGCGTGGGGTCTTCCCGTTGGGACACTCGGGGACATAGTTGCACCGAACGTCCGTAACATCGAAACGGTTCGAGTATCTCGCAATCGTGCAAATTCGATACGGCCTTCCGCCGATACGAGTTCATAATCGATCAACAATTTCATCGTACCTAATCGCGATATCAACATGATACATAACTATAGACGAACGCCCGTTGTATGTAACGACGTTGTACGTAATTATACGACGTTGTAGATCTCGATGTATATATCGCATTAATATTAATGAGATTGTACAGTGCGAGCTGTATGGAGGCATGTTACTCATAATTGAATAATCAATCGATTTCACAGAACGGCCCGCGTCGATCCGATTCAATGACTGGACGCAATTAAATTTACAGCTAGTTAGATCCCCGAAATATCCTATAACGGCGAACAAAAGAAACGCTGCCTCCCCTAAAAATCATCCATCAACAAAAATCTACTTTTTTTTGCAAAATTCCATTCGTTCGATCGAATCTCGTATCGAACTTACGAAATGTTCTTTCATTTTAGTATGAACAATTTTTTTGTTTTGATAATAATAAAATTCTCATTTTTTAAATATAAATGTAAAAAATAAAAAAAAATAAAAAATATATGATGTTTTTTACATTCCTTATCGACGAATTTCGTAATTTACGCAACGTGACTCGCGTAACGATGCTTTAGGGGACATTTGGCGCTAGGAGGTGCACGCAACGTCAATCTTTGATATCTTATTCCAACAATGAATCAAGTAGGCCTTTCTCGTTAATTCACATTGAAATATTACGGGCGCAATGGAACTCACGTTGAGACAGAGAGAGATCCAAAGAGAGAGAGAGAGAGAGACACACACAAACAGTGAGAGGGTAGTTCAGGTGCCCTTCGTATTCTCTATCTCGCTCACTAAATGTATCTCTCTCTCTCTCTCTCGCTCTCTTCAGATATAAACGCACATACACACACACACACACATATGTATGTATATACGTGTATACGAAGGTTATATATACAGTACATTATTATACAAGCGATGTGCATAGGGGGTAGTACGTGAGCACGAGAGGCCTTCCCGAATGTACGTCCCGGCGAGTTAATGTTAATTGCTTCGAGACACAGTTACGCCGGAGGCGTCCGGAACAAGATATATTGCGCTGGACGTAACAACGCCTCACTCTCTCTCTCTCTCTCTCTCTCTCTCTCATATACACAGTGTGTATAACTCTCTGAGAATACATACATCGGGCACGCAACTCACGCAGTGCGGCACAATCGGTGCATCGGCTCCATAGAATTCGGGAATATAACAAGAGCGAGACTAAGAACCATTGATAAGATAAAGTCAATCTACGAGACACAAGCTCGTCGACATTAGGAAATATAGTCGAGGAAGTTTGTTCAAACTCAATTCTCGATCTTTGTGTCGGTGTTGAAGCGAGAGTCGACGTTAAATTGAAACCGAGGCTGTTGTTTCGCGGATCCCTCGTAAATTTAGGCTCGTCTTATAAAAGTTAAAATTATATGCGAGCTCGAGGTTTCTTTCGCAAGGGGTGAAATAAATTGTTCTTCCATCTATCTCCGGTGTTTTCTCTTTTTCTTTAACATTTTTTCCCTAGTTTATTATTCTATACTTACCATTTTTTCATGGAAAGTTAGCCTCAGTTCAGACTTTACATCTTTTTCTTTTTTTCCCTCGAGTTCTTTCAATTTTACAATCTTATCGCGAAAGGATCTTCGCAGTTTTACCATCCTCTATGTTTCTTTGCTTTTGTCTTTAATGAATTTATTGGAAAGCAATCGGTCGTTAATCGTTTTATTTTCTTCCCTCGTTCTTTTCCTACGATATTTTACTTTAAGAAAGGAAAAACAAAAAAGAGTTTCCTTCTTCTCGTCGAATAACTTCTTCTTCTTCTTTTTCTTCTTCTTCATCTTCTTCTGTCGAAACTTCGATTTGATAATTCTCCAATAACGATATTATTGCAGTCGAGCTTTCGGTGCGTTCTTCGTTTTTTTTCCGTCGAATCGTTTCGAACTCTTGTTCCTGAAGTGACTTCGGGCCGTTATCCGAATGCGAATTGTTTGTCGAAAGTCATCGTCGTCGTCGTTCAGGACCGACGAGAGGAGCGAGAGAAAGAATAATCGACGTGAGAGGGAGGAGGTGGAAGGAAGACAAGGGAAAGCAAAACGGTTGGTCGATCGATCCGCTATCGCGGGAGAGTCTCGAAACTTTCTTGCTCTCTTCGTCTCGTCGTCCTCGGATGAATTTTCCACCGGGGGAAAAGACTCATCGAGGTCTGGACCAAGATTGAGAGAAGCGATATATATATAAGCACATATATCGTATCATAGAATCCTCTCTCTCTCTCTCTCTCTATACATATATATATATATATATATATATATATATATATATATATGTTTATATGCATTTTCTAGCACCCAGAAGCCAGAAAAGAACGAACGATCTCAAACTTCATTTCCGAACTTGTTTTATCCGTCAACGAAGTCTCTTCCCTCGGAGATCGAGCAAGAAAACCCGATCGATATATAATCTACGTCTTATATGTACGAGACGTTCCATCTCGCATCGATGAAATTTCTATCTCTCTCAATTATTGACCGAAAATTCATTACTTTTTTCTCAACGAATATTAAACTTTATTTTTTGCCACTCTTTGATTTAATTTAATTTAAAACGTGGTTTTTGTTTTTTTCGATCGTGACGACGACTTAATTAACTCGACGAATCTCGCTCGAGAGGAGCTTATACGTTACGTAGCTTTCGTATATCGGAAGCCTCGTGTTCCGAGCTTTCCTTTATATCGAGAGCTCGAAACTCGAGACTTCGCGAGCTTTTACGTCTAAAGCTTCTATTTTCCATGGGTTTAGTAACTCTCGGAAGAATTGCGAGGGAGAGCTTTATACCGTGAGGCATCGTCGAGAGGAAGAAGTGGGCGTGGAAGAACGGAAAAGAGAGAAGAGAGCTCACTTCGGAAGTGACATCCTTTATTTATCCAGCAGTTTCTAATAAGACCTACTCGTTTGTCCACTCGACGCTCCGAGTACTCTATATATATATATGTACTCGATATACATTATATACGAGGATATATACTTTAGAGACGCCACACACACACACGTACATATACATATATATATATATACATTTTTATAAACCCTCTCTCTCTATACACATATCAATATATATGCATGCTATAGAGGTAGTTCCGTGTATAGGTGGCTATATATGTGGAAAGTCCGGGTCATATCGGCCACCGGGTGGCTTATTTAGTCGCCTGGAAAAACACATCGGGGGGTCGGGATTCGCCCCTTTAGTTTTCCTCGCAATTTTCTCGCGCGCTTTCCCGGCTCAACAAGACATACGGACCGATTCATTTCCGGCGCGTAGAAATTAACCATCCAAGCGTTTCGTGAAATAACCGGGGGCAATATGTATATATATATATATGTGTGTGTGTGTGTGTGTGTGTGTGTACGTGTATGTGTGTATATAACATTGTTTGAAAAGCTCGAGAAATTTGCACCGGGGTTAACGAGTGTTTCGCGAGAAAGGCCGACCCTCGTACACGTGAGAGCGACTTTAAAAAATAAAAACAAAAAGGTTCTCGTTGCATCGGTCGTACGTAAATTGTTTTTTTTTTTTTCTTTCTTTTTCGGCGTCAGCAACGACCCAATGGCAAAAGCTTCGACTACTACCGAATTAATTACACGCTTCTCCGACTCGAACTCACCCCTTTCCGACCATCTCATCCTTTCGTTTTCCGTTTTTCTTTTTTCTTTATCTTCATTCTCTCATCATATCGCTGTGTACGACCGCCGCTGCTTTACTAATTCTTTATCTCGCTTCGTCGTCTCTGTTCTCTCGTCGCGCGTCAACCATATTCTTCTCTCTCTCTCTATCTTTTTCTCGAACGAAACTCCGAGAGAATTAAATTTGTCACGAAATTTCATTAATTTCCTCGCTTGAGCACCTCGTCCGGCCTGTAATTACTATATACATATATATATATATATATATGTGTGTGTGTGTGTGTATGAAGAGGTTGTCGGAATGTTCCTGGCAGGCTGCTTGACGATTTCGTTCAATTTAAATTCACTCGAGAGAGAGGAGAGAGAGAGAGAGAGAGAGAGAAAGTGGGGAACTGTACGAGTGAAGGAACAACGGAACAAACCGCACCCTCTGGCTCTACGCATCAACTTCCGTCTCGTCTCAATTACCGTTTTTATATATAAATATATTTCAACCCAACAAATTTAGGAAAATGTTAATAAAAACAATTTATTTTTCATTCGCGCGATGGGTTCGATCGAATTTATAAAAATTTCCTACGATCGTGAATTTTCGTCACGAATCAATATCTCGAGGAGGGAGGAATTTGGATCGCGCAAAATATGACAATTATTTTCCGTCACTCTGGGATATACTCGAAAAATTCTCGCACGTTGCCCGGCGTATAACGAGATGTCATCGTGTTATTCCCCCACGTTCCATTTGGTACGAAGCGATATGTCATATTTTGCGAAGAGACGAATTTCCAAAAATTCGTACGAGGGGAAAATATCCCTTATTTGATTCAGGATCGACACAAATCGAGTGAGAAATTATATTTTCCAACGAATTCTTACGATAAAAACAAGAACATATATTTCGGAAGAATATTTTTTATCGATAATTACGAAATACGAAAGTAATAATTTTTGTTTAATTATTCGAAATTGTGTTAAACGTTATTTCCCATCTTCGAAACTTTTTCGTAAACACATTTTTATTTTTTTATTTTTATTTTATTTTATCTTTGTTCAATATTGTTCGTGGCGAGGCGAAGTGGGATCGAAGAGTTAGTGAATATTTGACGAGCTCGAGGCGAGTACGAGAGTCGAGTTCGAGAGGACAATTTGGAGAGGGGATAGAGAAGAAGGAGAAAAACGAGAGGGATCCATTGTTTTGTGGGAATATTTACGCGGGGAGTGCTTATACGCGAGAAGTATCGTACGAGTATCGTGCATGAAAACGGTGGAGCTTTTATATTTCGATCGTCAGTCAGTTCGGTCAACCAGAGCATGTGAGTGCTATGTGCCCGCTGGCTGAAATTTCGAATACTCCTCTTTCTCTTTCTCTCTCTCTCTCTCTCGTCGATATATTACGAGCATACCATGTTGAACACGTACACTAGCTTTATTCACGTTGATGAGTGTACTGCAGTTTCAACAGAGCTTGAACCAAAGAGAACTTATGACCACTGTATTTGTGTTTACACATACACGCACGCAGCTACATATATATGGGTTATTTCGCTAATAATCGACGAACCATGGGTTACCTCGAGAAATAAAAAGCTTCATTAAAACTCATTATATAATCATCCCTTTCGTGTCAGATTTTATATTATTCGCATAAGAAAAAGTGATATTAAATTATCGGAAAAGATCAAAATAAACGTAATTTAGTTCGCCAAAGAAATTTAGAAGTAACGACTCGTTGGTTCGCGATGGAACGACCCATATTTACGAGTACATTTGTATAATGAAGATTCCACGTATAGAAGGCGTTTGATTCGATGCGAGGTTATATTTAACTGTATACGTACAAATATAGAAATAGCGACGAAGCGACCGCATCGGTTCGTTGAATTTCGTTTTGACCGTAGAAAATGTCATTTGACGAAATTTCGAGCGAAGCCGCGGTCTTTTCATAAATTGTGAAATAATGACTTTTAATCAAATCGAATTGACGGTGAGTAAATTAATTGCGAATTAATTTTCGATGCGTTTCTGAAATAGCCGACGGAGTGATCGAAAGAATAACCAAATTTATAGTAATCGAAAATAATTAAACAGTTTAATAATCAATAAACTTTATCGATTGGTAAGAATGTCGAATAAATCAAATCTTCGTATTTAAATAAACGTCTGTTCGTTCTTATGGAATTTTCGTTCCAATCTCTTTCCCTAAAATCCTCTTTTTCTTACTCGTCGTTTCGTTCGAAATTTTCATTTCCCCGTATTATACACCTATTTATTTTTTCACAATCTTTTTTCCCCGCTTCATCCTCCCTGCAATCTCTTTTTCGTCATCGCGATCGAGTCAGCAGTAAAAATATAGAGAGGATCACGCGGAGACATATCCGGAAAAATGAGAAAATCTACATCAGAATCGAACAAGTTATTCAGTGCTCGATAAAATGGATAGACCACGAGAAAAATCGTGCTCTATCCTATATATTGTATATATATATATATATATCCTACATATATATATATGTATATATGTGTGTATATATGTATATATGTATATATATATAGATATATATCTTTTACGTACGAAGCGAAGAATTCGTTCCGTCACTCCAAGACACACAGGAAGTGTAACAATGTCGATCCGCCAGGTCGTCTTCTGCCCCACTTCGTATACACACTGTACTTGCGGTGTAGCTTTTGTTCAACGTTGGACCTCGCTTCGACCTTCCCCAATTCTCAACCCCCGGTCCATCTTTCTCAGTCCATCGCAACCTCTCGTCGACCCCTCTCTCTCTCTCTCTCTCTCTCTCCCCCGTACTTTCGAGGATCAGATTACTACTGGTCTGCACTGGCTACCTCTACTACTAGCAGTGAAACGCGAATGACGTGAGGGGATGCGAGTTTTCGTTGCACCGAATTGAAGACATAAAGGGAATTGGGCTACCAGGAGAGGAAGAATATATAGAGCTATTTATAAATGTATATATATATATATAGATATCGTTGATTTCTATAGCTTTCTCTCTTTGCTCGATTCGTCATTCCACACGCTGTTTCTTAGCCCCCGCAACGTCAGAACGAATCCTACACACCCACCCTGTTCCTGACCTTCGTTTAACCCCAAACCCGATTATTTCGGGGATAAGATTATCCATCTCGCCCTCTGTGCCAGACCTCTTCGACGAAAAGCTCTCGAGCTTTACACAAACAAAATTCACCCCCGAAGCCCCTTTTCATCGGATTCGACAATGCCAAATTTACTTTCTACCCGACACGAGTGGTTATCGGTAATTCTTGAAAACAAAAATTCAATTTCAATCTATGTCGCGAGGGTGGATTTACCGTGTTTCGTTGATTTTATCCTCGTATTTATCAACTTTTTAAGAATGTTTGTTTAATTATAAAATTTTGTATAAAATTGTCACAAAAAAAATGTTGAGAAAAATTTAAATATATATATATTTATTTTATTACAATTCGTCGTTAGAAAAATATATTCAATACTTTACCAGTGATTATAACGTTGTAACGCTTCACGAGAGATCTGGCGTGATCGATCTCGACCTGACATTTGTACAGGCCGGAGTCTCTCATCGAGGCGTAAGCGATTTGCAATCTCCAATTGTCCGGATATCTGTGAAGTAGAAGCAGAGATCAAAGGAATTGGATGTGAGAAGAATTCGTTGATATATATATATATATCTCCCTCCTCGAATCCCATAATCCTTTCGAGGGATCCGTAGCCTACTCGTCTCGGAGATCAGTTAAAGCTTTTCGCGCATCCGCGCGGAACGAGCCTCGACCGATCTTATTTCACCCGACGACGAGAATCGTCGGAAGAAATTGCTCGAGATTATAATTCGAATCGAAAGAGAATAAAAAAAAACAAAAAAAAATCATTTTCCTTCTTGCCAGGAAAATTGTGGAATTTTTCGAAAGAACGTCGCGGTTTCTCGAACGTTTGAATAATTTTGAAAACAAAAAACTAAGGATAAATAATTTACCAAAAAGTTAACAAAAGTCGGAGATATTTTTAATTTTTGCGAACAAAAATTGAAATTCGACGTATCGATAACAATAAATGGGCGACTTATTTTGAAGTGAAAAAAAAATACAAAATTGAGATCGAACCGTACTTACTGAAAGTTCAAGCTGATCCTACGATCGACGCTGTACGACTCTCGTTCGACGGTGAGCAAGCGAAACGAGTCTTTGTAGTGCTGCAGCCAAGTCACCTGAACAAAGAGAGAGCAAGCAGCAAGGAGCAAATAAAAATGAATGAGAAACTGGAGCACACGTCGCGCACCATTAAATTTATTCTACGCAGGAACAAGCCCCTCGCTTTTGTTTTTTGCATTCTTCCTTGTTTTTTTTTTGTTTTGTTTTTTTACATAAAGTGTTCCATACATATTCCACCTGAATTAAAATACAATAAATCACGAACCCATTCGCATTTGTTTGTTTTTTTTTCTCGCCTCCGACCCTGGAATCAAAGCTCTCCATGGAAAAAGAATTTCGCGATCTACTTTCGTCCCACTCTCAGCCCCCAGACCATTTCTCTCTCGTTCTCTCTCTCTCTCTCTCTCTCTCTCTCTCTCTGTCCGAGAGAGGAAGAGAGAGAGACTCGCCTGTGTCCCGTAATTCCTTTCGTTATCCTGGACTGTGTGTGCATACCCTTGCACGCCGGTAACAATAATATTTATGGATATCACGCATACGGGCTCGTAAAAAAAAAACAAAACCAAAAATAAATAAAAAAATACTCACGACCCCTCTTGTATGCAGGTTAGTCTGTCTATGTATGTTGACAAAATGGAGGAGTAGAGAGCCAAAGAGTGAGAGAGAGAGGGAGAGAGAATGAGAGGGCAGAGAGCGAGAGAGAAGGAGAGAAAGGGAGAAAGGGAGAGGGAGAGAGAGGAGGACTTTAAATCGTACGCCAGTAGCGAGCCCAACGTTTCTCTCGGTCTATGGTGGGGCTTGCACGTTGTGGACTCGACTCACTCTACGATACAGTCCGTTTATTTGCCTGCTGTTACTACTGCCGAGAATGGTCGACGGTCGGCTCTCAAACATACACACACACACACCTTATAGTCCATTCACAGAGAGAGAGAAAGAGAGAGAGAGAGAGAGAAAGAGAGAGAGAGAGAGAGAGAGAGAGAGAGAGAGAGAGAGAGAGAGAGAGAGAGAGAGAGTCCCGAGATCCATACGACAAGCAGCCATTAGTTATAGAATTAAAAAAACAAAAACAAAAACAAAACAAAAAACGTAAAAAAGAGAAAAACGTCATGAATCCGTTGTGACAACGAGAGACCAACGGCTGGGTGGATCCTGCGTTGAAAAGGTCGAAATTTAAGAGAAGTCAGTCGAGAGTGTGAGGTGTTTGCGTCAGGCGGCGTTTAAACCAGTCAAGTTTATTTTGTTACTTTTTTTTCACATCGAGGATATATGTATTTTCGAAAAATAATTTTACAGTCGTTCTGTCATCGTTATCATCGATCCTCTTTCGCGCTAATTGTCAATTAGGAAAAATTATCATAATCGATTTATTAATTTGTTAATTACGAAATTGATAGTTAGCGTAAAGTTTATAAACACACATTTTTCATTGATAATTTCATTGAAAATTTCATTGATAAAAATAGTGCGAGATGAATGGAAATAATAATAAAAAAAAATCGATATATAGTCAAATGTAATAAATAAATAACGATTGTTGAAAAACGAAAAATACATCATGAATAATAGAAAAACTACGACGACGTTACGAATAATACTGCGCAAAAAGGGATCTTGGCGATAAAAATCAAAATGAAAAAAGATAAAAACACGCTGAAAGCGCCCGGTGACAGAATACATGAATAACAAAATACGATATATTTTTTTGGCAGATATTTTGACACTCGATATTTTTTTTTCATCCAAAATATTTTGTCACCGATATTTCGTCTTTGGATAGTTTGACTTAGGTATCATCGAGAGCGCTATGAACCATAGCTCTGTGTTTATAGGCGATGTTCGCGTGTAGGGCTCGTGTTTTTCGTGAAAATATCGCGATGCAGTCGAGCTCGGTTATAAATTCATATCCTACACAGTAGATTCATGACTCGTACGAGACTCAGAAATATACACAAACTTTTTCGAGCTCCCCGGAAACACTTGTTTTCATTTTCCGGGTTTCGGAAAACCTGCGGTACAAGACCAGATCCGCGCGTATATATAGGGCGTTCCGGGTCAATTCGACCGAATTCTGACCTCCGACATCTTCGGAATGAAAACAATCTCTATTTGAAAACAAAATTAACATAATACTTTAAACAACTCTGTCGAACATGAAAATTTGTCAAATATTTATATTTATCATCGAATTCTCAAAAATTCGAAATCTTGGCTAATTTTTTCTTCGTTTTTTTTTCAAAAAATCATAATAAAAAAAGAACTGGCTAAATAAATCTAAAAAAAAGCTGCATGATTTTCATGGTTGTAACGACCGTACGAAATTGTAAATTCGTCTCGTATCTTTGTCGAATTTACACAGAACGCCCTATACATTTTTGTTGCATGCTCCAGTTACTCCTTCGCGTCCAGTTTTTTCCGAGCTTAGGCGTTCGAACTCTTTCTCACTCTTCCCACCTCCTTCCATCTCTCTTTCTCTCCCTTGCTCTCTCTCTCTCTCTTTCTCTCTCTTTCTTTTTCACATATCCTTCTTCCATCAGTTTCACATTTCGTATTCCGGAGAATACAAATCTCGAAGGAATTTAAAGCATCTAGGAAAGACCGTTTGAGAGGCCGCGTTAGAGAGAGATAGAGAGAGAGAGAGAGAGAGAGAGAGAGAGAGAAAGGCAGAGAAAAGAGAAAGTCCCGCGAGGGAGCCCCGAGAGGAAGGGGAGAAGGCTGGAGGGTGGAAAGGAGTCGGAGGACGCGGCGTGCCAGAGGGAAGTCTGATTTCAGGCGAGAGCCGTTCTCGATCGCAAAAACTTAGGACGACCCTTGAGAACTCTCGCCCCACAAGCACCCCATTCGACGAATATGCTCTGATAGCCCAACTCCCCCTCCTCTCTCTCCACGTCACGAAATAGACGATATTTCTCGCGTTCTCAATTCCCATTTTATAATTGGCTTTTCGTTAATCGAGTTTTTCGTCGATCTTTTCTATGTACAAGAGAATTTACCTCTCTCTCTCTCTCTCTCTCTCTCTCTCTCTCGCTCTATCTGTACAGGAGAAAATTCTTCTATTTCTCCGTACAAGAAAATCCCTCTCTCTTCTTCTCTTTCACGAAATTTAACGAGTTCTCTTGCGATACGCAAACAAAATTATTGAATATTAATTACGAATCTGCTCTTAATTAGAAAAACTAGTCGAGCGAAAAAAAAAATTAATTAAAAATATAATGCCGAATAATTATTGAAACTCGAAATATTGTCAAAAAGTGTGAAAAAAATTGTAATTATTCCAATCGAAAAATAACCGCATCGACGATTAGAATTTTTGTAAAGATAATACGAAATTATTTTTCATTCGAATATTTCGATTTTTCTCAATCGATCGAATCAGCTAATCGTTCGATCGTTAATTATCGTACACTCACCTTACGATGACCAAGCAGACCGATTCTGCAGTCCAATCGAACGGTATTGCCGATTCTCTCGGTGACGTTTCTGCGATCCTCCTCGTCGAGAAAATACGGCCCGAATTTTCCCAAAGCGGACGGCACACTAGGCGGTAAAAATCTGTCGACGCTACGTCTCGTCGTGGTTGTGACGTCGATGTCATCGCCACGATCCATATCCGTGATCAACGATGGTTTTATCTCGTAGAATATCTTGTTGACGCGTCCGTCCACGAGATTAATCGACTGTTTGGTGGAATTCTTGGCAACGGGAAACACGGATTTCGAAAGAGCAATTTGATTGACCGAGGCGGTTGTTCTGTCAGTTTTAACGCCAGGATTCTCCTTGGTAAAGTGGGCAAAGGAGTCTTTGACGTCGTGGCGTTCGAGTATACGAGACGATCGTGACGTGAACGAGGAACTTGGCTTCTGACGTTCCGTTGCCTTAAACGATCCGGCTCTTATCACTTTGTGATTATTCACCGAACCGCTGTTATCAACGTCGCTCGCGTTACCAACGTTTCCTGTTATCCTCGAGGCGTTCGTAGCGATTTCCGTCGCTTCCACGAACGAACCGGAAGTGATTTGTCCCGCATCGTCAATTTCCTCGGTGACGCTCGAACGCTGGAGGGTCTCGTTTCTAATCGCCGTTACGTCGATCGACGAACGATCGGTCGATCCTTTGTTCTCGTCCGTCGCGAGGACGAGACTCTCTTGTCTCGGAATATTCGCAGCCCTATCCCTCATGAAATATTCTTCCGATGGGAATTTCGTCGAATCATCCTCTTTAGTATAAGAAACGAAAGCTTTTCCATCCCGATTTTCGCGAGTTTCTCTCAGCGAGACTTCGTTCCGGGTTGAAAAACGTAACGGCACGAGAGACTCGTGATAATTAGTCGGATTCGAGGTCGAGCTAACGTCCTCGAGTTCCAAGGGTTTGATTCTCGAATCGAGTTGGAAAATTGGACTCATCGAGAGTCTACCATTGACGAAAGGATCGTTACCGATCGCGTCTTTGTTATTCACAGGGTCGAATTCATCCCCAGCCACGCGATCTTCCTTCGACTCGATGAAATTCGATACCCCACGCGTCGATCCCGTAGCGATCCGACCGATCGACGGCGATGTCATCGTCGTTACTCGATGGTTCTTTGTCACCGTTGACTCGACCGTACTCGAACTCTCTCCTCTCGTTCTCACGGAACCGTTCTCCCACGTCGTCGATATCTTATCGTCGTCCCGAGATTTCGTTTCACCCTCGTCCATCCCCGTTTTCCATTCACCGTGACGACGGAGACGCGATCCCGGGACGACGAGAGTCGGGACGATCCTGATGAAATCGGAGATCGGCGAGTCCAGAGTGACGTGAAATTTTTCCTCGCAGTTCCGTGACGACGACGACGCGACAGCTTCGACCAGCTCCTTGTTCTTGCTCGTTCTCGTTGGCCCGCTTTCAACTCTCGTTGTCCGATCTTTCGACGATTCAACCGATCTCGCGAATTTTCTTGGGTTTGCCGAAGTTCCCTCGGACTTTGGAGAATTCGTGGTATATTTCGCTGTTGGTACTTGAACGTTTAGGTCGCTGTGGCGAACGGTAGATGAACTCGAAGTACGAGAGGTTCTTGCCTCGGGCCACGTTTCACCAATGTCGCGACCTCTAGCGAGCTTCTTCTTAACTAAACTCGTACTCGCTACGTCGTCCAACCTATCGGATTCCGTTGTCACTCGATATCGTCCCGAATAATGCCTCCTCGAAATTCTAATCCTTTCCGTATCAACGCCGATCGTACGATCGATATCGCTTCCGCGATCGTTATCAACGCCGTTCTTCCTTTCTGCAACAGGAAAGAGGGTTTACCGATTCGAGCGAGCGGCACGAAGATTATCGGTGAGAATACTATTTTTAGGATTCGACGGGCTTGTCGGATTCTCGAGGATTCGTCGAATCATTGACTTTTACAATTATCGCACGAGTCTCGATTTTTGGATTAACCGTTATTTGCGTAAATTTGGGTCAGCCTGTCTAATCGAACCTGGAATCAACGCGAACGAACGAGGATTCTCTCAAAACTCCCGTATTCCTCTTTTCTAATTTCTCTTTCGTCCTATTTCTTTTTTGTTATCTAAAATCAGAATTTAGCAAAGAAAAAAGAAAAACTAACAAAAAAAATCGTTGTATTAACCCTCAAACGCTAACGATGGGTCATTTCTTTGTCCAGGACTCCGTATTTTGCATGAAAGTGTTATTGAACATTTTTTTTCGGCTCGGTCATTTAGTTAAGGGTTCAAAGAAGGTTCATGAAACGAAGGACAAAAATTACCCACCGTTAGCTTTAAGGGATCATTCTGATTTGAAATTTTTTAAAAATCGTTTTTTTTACATTTCTCAAAAGTATATATGTATATCTAAAAGTATTGTGTAAAAATTTGAGAACGATCGGAGGAGCCTATGTTATTTTGTGCCTTCTACGTTGCTACTGTTATTACCCGAGCGCCCTCGCCCAAAAACTTTAAACGCATTTTTCTCAAAACAACGTTTTTCGGTCGGTGGCCAAGATTTCTCCGGAACCACTGAACCAATCCTTATAAAATTTTAACCACATATTCTGCACATAAATAGCTTCCCCGCATTCTACGAACGTATTAAAATTTCCATTTTTACTATATTTTTCGGGCCAAAAGCAGTGAAAAAAAATCTAATTTTTTTGTTTCGTATTTTAATCTCTGCCATTTTTTCATTTATCAATAAATATTAATATTTATAGGATGTGAAAGAGCCACTATGATACTGAATCTAAATATTATTGAATTTTTTATTTTGAATAAACCGTTATCGAGATATCATGCCCACCACCGACATACAAACTTTTCGAGAAGTTACGTTTGCCTACGATTTTTACATATAAAAAGTGTTAAAAAAATCAATACAAAATGTTTCTATGTACTTCGAGAGTGCATTTCTTGTCCAATAAAGTTTATACCAATATCTATAATAATTCCTTCTCAACAAATTTACAAAAATAACCTTTTTTGAGCATCTAAACCAGAATGATCCCGAGGCAATGATACCGGCGACCACTTCGAAAATTTGATCAGCAATCATACGAGCATTAAACAACCGATCGGGTTAAAAATTGGTAGATACACAGAGAATTATGGCAAAAAATGGCTCTTGGTATTATTTTTCCAAAATGTTTCCCCTAATTCTCTAGATACCCTCAAAACTTTAACGCCCAGTGCCGGAGAAACTACGAATGGCGTTTTTGAGCCGGTCATTGGCTGCAACACTATTTTCAAAATTTCGGAAAAAAATACCAAGAGCCACTTTTTGCCATCATTCTCCGTGTACCTGACAATTTTTAACCTAATCGGTTGGTTAGTGTTCCTATGATTGCTGATTAAATTTTCGAAGTGGACGTCGCCTGTATCACTGACTCTTAATGGTTGCTCAAAAGATCGTCAGCTGACGCGGGTTAATTCCCCGTCGAACTCTCCCCTCGACCTCGATCAACGAAAACATGCTCTCGATCCCGTTTCGCCAACGTCCTCCCCTTTGCATTTCCATAGTTCCGAAGAATCAAACGGGCATGAATCCTTTTGAAACGAGTTTTCAACGAAAAGTCCACCCCCACCCCCCTCTATGACACGCAATTTATGATCCAGCGTTATTGCAGAATTGATTTTCATATCGAACAAATTTCCAGAAGGTTTCACCCCGGTTTATACCATTTCGAAACCTCGTCTATAACCAGCGAGCAACGGTATCGAGGCACGGAACGAAATTGAAACGTTGCTTTTCCCGGGAGTGAGATGCCAATACACATATATACATTATATAGATATCTGGAAAATAGAGCGGGGAGGGAGGGGGAGAGTCGAGTATTGGGAGTACACCAGTTTAGATCGCACCAAACATCCAACCGGTTTCTCTCTCTCTCGCCCCTCCCTCTCCTCCCACCCCCCGCCTGTCCCTGCCTGTATCGTACACCGTGTCTCGGTTTATTTCGATATACGTCTCTACACATCGGCGTCGAATTTGTTTGCACGAGTCTCGTGGATATTACCGACGCCCGTGAATTTCTCTCTCTCTCTCTCTCTCTCTCTCTCTCTCTCTCTCTCTCTTTTTCCATGTACCCGTGTGCGCAATTGTAAGGGAACTGGAGGGAAAGCAAAGGTACTCAAACCAGGATCGCATCCCTTTCAATGTTTCCTTTTGGCCGTCGGCACTTCCGGCTTTTTCGCAAACGTGTATGCAGCATGCCAGTCCCGGGGAAAGCAATTTCGTAGTCAAAGTGTTGGGCGCGTGTGCGATCGAACGTGTGGATGGGGGTGGGAACGACGTGAGGGAGGAGAGGGAGGGGTGATGGGTGAACACATACGACGTACTAGATTGATATATTACTCGAACGAACCAAGTAGCTCAACCGACTCACGTGTGTTGTTACAACTATAGTCGCGTGTGAGTGTGTGTGTACGCTTTATATAGCTATGTATACGCTCGTATATATATATCAGTATTGAGAATCGAATGTATATATCAAGGATAATTTATTTCTCGCGCTCGATTTGACATTAAGAAAGTTTCGAACGATTTTCCGTGGTGGTGATCGAGTTTAATCGAGCTGGAGGGAGGATTTTCTGGGAATTCGAGAGAGTGTTTACCTGGAGCCGCTGTCACCAGTAAGGAGACTACGGCGATTACGCCAAATCCCGAGGTACCAAGACGCATCTCTCCGACGGGGGTTTGTGTTCGACGATTTTTCACCCTCAGCCTTCGGGTACCTTCTCCGGAATTTCGTTCATCCTCGAGCCTGAAACACAACGAGACAAATCACGAATTATATTTATATGATTATATTTCGTCAAGATTTTTGTTCTCGACGTACGACAATCGGTTATCGTTAAAGTACGAAAAATTGGCAAAATTGTGAAAATTGTTTTTCGTGGGTTTTTTTTCTTTTTTTTTTTTTTTTAGCTATTTCTTTTATTTATCGGAATTTTTGTTACGTTTAATTCTCGGCGGTTATTTAGATTGGAAGAAACGGCTCGAGGTTCGATCGTAGATCCTCGATGGCCACAAATGCCAGAAACAGGAATGCTCGAGCTGCAACGACCCGACGCGATATCGCGCTTAACTACCCGGATATACCCGAGGCGTGCACAATTCGCAACGTGATATTGGAGGCTGGACGAGTTTCGTACCGTGAGCAAACGGTATATGTAAGAGAGGAAGATATCGAGCTCTGGTATTGCGGTGAACTGCTCGCGTTGCGACCGGGGAAAATGGTCCTCGACTCTGTGTACGATCCGGAACCGCCTGTGTATCGCATGGTAGCGATTGCGTTTACCTGTACACGCTGCCTCGGGCTGCCGAGCAAACACTGAGATCGCTTACGGAGATTGAAAGGGATCATCCAACACGACGATTCTTGTATATTTTCCAAACGCTCGAGAAATCGTGAAAATTCTTGGCAAACGTTGAATTATGAGAACGTTGTACGATGTATCGAACGACGAATAATAATGATCGAATGTCAAGAGGAATACAACGAAACGTTAAGTTTCTTGATGAAAAAAAATAGAATAAATTATAATAATGAACGATAAATTATAATAATGAACAAATAAATTATGGGAACGATGTACGATGTATCGAACGACGAATAATAAATAATGATTGAATGTAAAGAAGAATTTTATACAAAATGTTCTCGGAAAAAAAAAAAATAAACAAAATTATAATAATGAACGATTGACAAATAAATATCGAGTTTATAAAGAAATTATTCATAAAAACAAATCTGGAAATTACGATTTAATGAATAATTAATATTATATACATAAAACAATAATAATATATAAGCGAATATTGAAGAAGTACAAAATTTCTGATAAAACGTGAAAGAATGAATATTGTAAATATAATTAATTATACAAAAAATTGAATTATAAATACATTATCGACTGTTTCATATTTCTCGTTGACCCCAATATTTTCTCCCTCGTGCGATATTTTTGGACGAAATAAATCTTTTCGAATCGAACAATTTCCCGAGTAGGACGTTGAGATAATTTTGGTTTTCCCGTATTTATGGACGTTGCTGAAAATATGCGGAATGAGAGTTCGCAATTGCATTCCATTAGATTTGTCAATTGGTGTGCGGGAAGAGAAAGAGCGAGAGAGAGAGAGAGAGAGAGAGAGAGAGTGGGTCGTGCGAGTGTGCGGTGGCGCACAGTAGATCGTGGCAGTGGCAGAGCAGACCCAGTCAGGCTCGAAAATTTAAGCCGCCATCAAGTACGAAACGAGGTAATAGACGAGCGGAGGAGTTGAATGGGTTAAACTTCTTAATTATCTTACGAGCTGCTACTATACCGGGTGTGCAATGGCTTAATATTTAAGCTTTCTCTCTCTCTCTCTCTCTTTCTCTTACTTTCTCTTTTCTCCAAGTTCTCGCACTCTTGCCGGTACCGCATTCGTTCCAACTCCCTTTTCGGTCTTCTCTCGTTCTCTTAACGCCTCTCTTATTCAACCCCTTCTATATATCAGGTTTGTGTATACATATAACGTTCACCAAATGTGTTTGACTATACTTCCACTTTGAATCTTTCTCTCTCTCTCTCTCTCTTTCCGCACTATTCTACAGTGGAGAAAGCCGAGGGAAAGACCTTCCACCATTCGCTCCGTGAACGATAGGCTAACTTTGGAAAAGGGACGCGAAAACTATTACCACTCAAACCTCGTTTTTCATTCCACCTTTCTCTCTCTCTCTCTCTCTCTCTCTCTCTCTCGCTCTCTTTGTGCTCTTTTCCAACGATCTCGTTCTTACAACGACTCCCTAGGGACCGTATCGCTTTCTTCGTGTATACCTTGCTCTTTCTCTCTCTTTCTCTCTCTCTCTGTCGCTCTCTCTTTCTCTCTTGTGTATTTCGACGTTTAACTGAAAACTCATTCTTTGACGGAAAACGTGAGAATTTTATCGAACGATAAATCGAAAAAAAAAATCCGCCATTTCTTCGTTCCCTTTTTTTTATTTGTTTTTTTATTTCTTGAGCGACGAGAACCGTCATGACGGATATTTTCGTCGAGAATCTCGTCGTACGTGCTCCCGACGTTTCTAGTCACGGCGTATTCGGCGATTGCAATCCCCCGGTTCGTCACATTTATACCCAGATACGTCGTATTTTCAGATGAATATTGAACGTTCTTCAACGAGTGCACACACGAGATGCTTCCTATTATGCTACGCTGCCCCGACAATGTGGAAAACATCTCGACGCATGTTTCGTATGTACGCTATATATATATATATATATCATCTTCATCCATAGCAAGATCGTAGAAGGAAAAATACATTTTTTTCTCAACATTTTGTAGATCGACTTTTAAAAATTGTTCGATAACCCCGTCTTCGGTTAACCCGAAGGCTAGCACATTGCTTTCTACCGATTCATGCTTGCCAGCAAAGCTTTTCTCGCGCGAGAAGCCAAAATTGTGAGAGTCTCTCGCTCGAGACGGTAGCGACTTGGAAATGGAAAAAAACGACAAAAAATGAATGAAAAAAAAGCAATCGAAAAATTCCCATTTCGCAGATTTATAAAGAAGATGTTTATGTACAAAACTAGTCCAGTGACGCGAAATGCACAGGTCGGTACGAAACGTTTTAGGTCATGGGTGAAGCGCAGTTACACAGAAAAAAATGTTTACAAATAAGAATATCAAGAGAAACGAGAGAATACGACGAAATATATTTCCTGACGATACGTCGCTCGTTGTAATTATCACTTTGAAAAATATATGAATAATTCATTCTTAAAGCATTCGATCGATAACACTTCGAGCAATACGTATGCATGTATGGGTGTGTGTGTGTATGCTTGTATCTCGAGGAGAACATCCCTTCTCAATCTCTATAGAGATGTCCATCTCGCTACCGAGGAATAAATTTCATTTCGGTCGTCAGGTTTCTCGTGACTCTCAGCTGAGCACACAGTAAAAACCAAGAATTGAATTACAATAATAATAGAATTCATGATATATATATATATATATATATATATACTTATATATACTTATATAATATAAATGAAGGAGTAGGTAAATGCGAGCGCCGAGATAAGTCTGGATAGACGTGGTTCAATTGTGACTGTAGGGTGTCGGTGTGTTCCGACTCTATCGTCGACGACAATGTCTATGAAGGCGTCGAGGTTGCAGAGAATGAGACGCGGGGGTAGCCGGGAGTCATTCCTGATGCCGGTGTAAAGTTTGCGAAACTCGGTTTATTTTATCGTTCCCTCGAGTAAAAAAGACAAAAGAAAGATACGTTTTATCGGTTTTATCATTGTTATTAATAATAATATTATAATTATTATTATGAGTATTATTATTGTAGCTCGAAGAAGAATGAAACTCGAGGTATTGTTGAAATATGTTTATATAGGGGCGTGGGAATTAAAAATTGATGGATCTTTTAAATAATATTATATATCGCGCTATTTCATTGTTCGTCGCATCGGCCAGGTTATTTTTACCGGAGATATATGATTCATAAAGTAATCGCTTCAAATATAAGCCTTCGTTATAATTTCTTCATTTTTGTTATAGGTACAAAATAAAATAATGAAAATATATATCGATTTTCATGAAATTATAGAAATGATTCGGAAAGAGGTTTGTCCTCGTAACGATCGAGACAAAAACGCTGTCTCGGAGAGAGAGCGAGAGAGCGAGAGAGAGAGAGAGAGAGAGAGAGAAAGAGGGATGAAGATTCACGGAAACGATGAGGTATAGACGATAGAAAGTTTTACTTCGATCGTACTGAAGACTCATCTTGGAGAAATTAGGAAAACCTAGAGGGAGTGAATCTCTACTCATAGTGGTGAGAAACCGAACGAGAGAGAGAGAGAGAGAGAGAGAGAGAGAGAGGGAGAGAATTCATCCAGGCGCGAGATAATTAAATCTCGTTTCGTTATCGCTCGTGAATTTTCGATCACGGCTGCTAACGATCTCGGCTTAACCCATTGATTTAATCCACGATCCAAGTGTCGGTTAACCGTCTAAATTGGTGCGTGGTATTTTTTTTAATGAAAAAAAAAAAAAAAACAGAAAAAAGTCGCTTTTGATTCATCGAAGTGTTTGAAAAATTAATAACCCTCGAAAACTGAGCTTCACAAAAGAAATATTAATACTGAATATTTTCAAAAAAATAATAAAACACGAAGTACGTACCCTGTTTTTCATCCATCAAAATAAACAATGGTCAACCCCCCCCCCCCCCCCCCCCCCCCAGGAATCGAGTTAAAAAAATATAAAAAAATCGCCATTGTGAAAAAAAATTGCAATATATTCCGGCCTCTGCATGTAAAATTGCGCCCTCGATTCATCGAAATGGTAAAAAAAGAAAATTATTCAACCCCGATAAAAACAGAAAAATAAAATCTAATAAATGAAAGTTTCGGGAGGAAAAAACATTAAGATAAATCGTGTAAAATAGGACGAAAAGCATGCTCGTCATTCTTTGAAACGAGATGTCTCAAGTCTGACGTTAAAGGTCGGAAATAAATAATAATAATGTCAATTATTTTGATAAAATTGTACTCCCTCGTCCTATCAGTCTCACTTAGCGGCTGAAACCGTGGCCGGGGAAAGATTCCACTCTGCATGATAACGGTATCCCGTATGCGCGAAGAGAGAGAAAGAGAGCGAGAGAGAGAGAGAGAGAGAGAGAGAGAGAGAGAGAGAGAGAGAGAGAGAGAGAGAGAGAGAGAGAGAGAGTTTATACAACGTTGTTCTCATCCAGAGTTTCGCAACAGAAGAGGGAGCTCTCTGGCTCGCGCACACCCCTAAGCATAATGAATATATCGGGTAACCATAGAGTCGCCCACTTCGCAAAGTTGCAAAAACTTTTTCCGTTGGCGCACGAGCACAATACGTGGAAAAGGCGGATAGCCAGTGGAAGCAAAACTCGCGTGGCACATATACCCGTTACGTACACACACCGACGTGCGTCCGACCGCAAACGAGCGGGAACGTTGGAAATCTCCGTAGCGTTGCTAACCCCCTTTTTGCGCTCAGCCTGACGCGCCCTCAACCCTCTCCGTCTGTGTTGTGTTAAATTTTTATTCTTTTTTACTTTTTTTTTCTTTCTCTCTTTCTTTCCATCTCTCTCTCTCTCTCTCTCTCTCTTTCTTTTTTTTATTATTATTATCAAGCAAAGGCAACGCACGTCGCATACCCATGAGAAAGTTTACACATTTTATCATCTGGCGTCGTGTCGTCGCACCGCGAAGCTCGTGTTGGTGAGCTTTCTCTCTCTCCCTCTCTCTCTCTCTCTTTCTACTCTTCACTCTCGGCCTCCTACCCCTTTTCTCTCAGCTCTCGAGATTTCAACGAAGAGACGCGGCAAAAGAGGAAAATCGTGTGTGGCTCAAACGCTGTAGAGCTTTGTGTACACACACGGCGTGTACCATTTGATGCGCTTCGAAGCACAGAGTGCTTGCTTTTCTACGAGTTGCGACGTATGGGACGATTCGTTTTACCATCGACCTGAATTTCGCCTTCGTGATTAAAACAAGCCATCCTCCAACAGCAACACTATTATCTTTTACCTTCGTTAATCGACATTGGCATTACGATTGTAGAAACTCGTTCAAGCAACGTAAAATATTTAACGAGGATCGAATTTTTATTTTTTCAAAATTATTTTTCATCGGAGAATTAATTTTTGGGACAATTAGAGAATATAGTTCTGTTCGTTCTCTATTTAATACCTCTGTGACGTTATGACAAATAACAAATAAAATTAATTTTAATAAAATTTTATTTTACCTTGAACGACATTGAACTAATTTTCAAGATAATTATAATAAAAGTGTCATCCGTTCTTCGATTATGTTTCTATACAATTTTATATAAATAATCTAAAATACAAATATTCGTATTGTGCTTGATTCGACATCGAACGTCTCGCACACGTGACTATATGGTCATCCCTAACTTTATCGAGATCTTGATGGCTTTGGCACTGGCCAACAGCAGGGTAAGCTCGAAAGCACGATGTTTGGGAAAAGTATGTGTATAGAAAGAATTCGACGAAGTTGCATCGTGCTCCGATTTATCTATATATATATATACATAAATCATCTGTTATACATATATAATGTACATATGTATATTACCTATATATGTATATGATACGATAGGCAACAATCATCCCCGTATCTCTATATCGCTAAACTCCCCCACCACCACTACCACGAGTGACAAATAACGAATAAAATTAATTTTAATAAAATTTCGGTTGACCTTGAATGACATTGGACTAATTTTCAAGATAATTAAAATAAAAGTGTCATTCGTTCTTCGATTATGTTTCTATACAATTTTATATAAATAATAATGCAAAATCCAGATATTAAATTTTTGCTTGATTCGACATCAAACATCTCGTACACGTGACTATATAGTCATCCCCAACTTTGTCGAGATCGAGACGGGTTTGACACTGGCCAACAGCAGGGTAAGCTCGAAAGCACGATGTTTGGGAAAAGTATATGTATAGAAAGGATTCGACGAAGTTGCATCGTGCTCTGATTTATGTATATATACCTATATATGTATATGATACGATAGGCAACAATCATCCCCGTCTCTCTATATCGCCAAACTCCACCACCGCCACCATCACCACGAGTATTCCCATTCTTTGTTCCCCACCCTTCTCTCACTGACTCTCTCGTTTCACCTCCCGTCTGGCAGCCCGTTCTCACAGCTATTCTCACGGGTTACAACATCCCGATGGTTGCCACCCTCGACGTTCATGACATCGGTAGAAAGGACTACCTGTAGATTCATAGCGGAAAATTAACATTCTCAACTATCCGTCCGATATTCGTAAACGTGCCTCATTGTACAAAATGGAGTATCGAACGTTCATCTCGCTCTTGAATTTCAAATTCGTAATACAAAATGGCTGACTACGACGCACGGATGAATGAAGATCGGTAACAACCGGAAGTATTCCCGTCCGCCGTCGATGCGATCCTGCTTCTCTACAATTCGTGAATTTCGATCAAAATTGCGCGTAATCTAGCTGTGAGAATCATAATCGTAACGTAACGAAGAATAAATTATTACTAAGAATATTCGTTGAGTCGGAAAATGTAACAATATGAAAATCGGATCGATATGATTCGTTGGAGCGTGAAATTCGCTCGATAAACGTCGTTAATTTTATCCGAAAAAATCGAAACGAATGTTTCATTCTCAAGTCGGAGAATATTTGAGAAACGAGTCATTCATTTTCGTGAAATGGGGGATGGGGCGACAGTTTATGGTACGATTTATCTCGTTCCGGGACGTCGCTCCCACGGAACCTGAAAATAGAATGGATGGTACCGTTGGCTCGAAGCGAGGATCGGCACGGAACTACGGGTACGAACCGCGGATTCCTTGAATATACAACGCGACGCTACCACGAGGAACCACGAGCTACGCTATAAATGCAACGAAACTTCGTCGTAGACGATGCGCGAGAGGGTTTCTGCGCGTCCGCTAGATAGTATATGTCCTGAGAGAAACAGCGAAGAGAGGGAGGTTGGAAATTAGTCGAGAAGGTGAGCTCGGAGATATTCGTCTCTGTCGTACCGTTGATTAGCCTGATTGGGTTAGCGGGGAGAATTTCGTCGTGGTGAGGAAAACGGAAGGGTGCCCTGGAGGAAAGACGTGTATCGTTTGGTTTCCGAGGTTAACCGCTTCGGCGAGAGAGAGAGAGAGAGAGAAAGAGAGTGAGGAAGAGAGAGAGAGAGAGAGATATTCACCCCCGAGATTGTCAGCTCGAAAGAAGGGATGAAGAAGGGTCGCAGAGCGTGAAGCGTTTTCGTATTTTCCATTTGCCTGGCTCGGTCGCGAGAGGGTGAAAAAAGAAGAAAAAAAATACGCGAAGAATGAAATAAAGGAAGCGAGGGTTAAGTGAATAACGAGGGTTGAAGCGAAGAAGCATCCCTCCCTCCTTCGACGACGTTTATTCGAGTTGATGGTCACTTGGACGAAAGATTCTCACCAACTTTCCACCTGTCCCTCTCTCGTTCCCTTCGTTTCCTCCCTACTTTTATTTCTTCTTCTTTTTTTTCTTCAGTTTGCCGCGAGACCCGTTCACGGACAACAAATGCCATTAACGAAGTTGGGGTGCACCGAGCATAGAAGCTTGATGGCGTGGGGGGAGGGCATTCTCCTTGTACCCGCCATTTTGCCACGATTCTGCGGTGTACTAGTAACGGTACGTACTATTACCTATGTATTACAAGGAAACACTCACCCCCTACCCCTATTTTCACCATATACGACGACCAGGCGCATCTGTCCCTCTCCTCTCCAACCCTTTTGTCTTTCTCTCTTCTTCGCTCGTATATCGAACCGACCGTACCGTGAGACTTTCCTCGCTCTCGTGGTCGCATAAAGTGGACGACGAAAGTTTTCGTTCAACGACTAAGCATATCGTTCCGAGTTGTGGTTTTAACCTCCGTCGCGAAGTATCCAAGAGCGTTAGGGTTTGAACCGACAATGAAGAGAGGTGCTGGAAGGGGGGGTGGAGTAGGGGGGGGGGGTAAAGTTTGTTCGCACTTCTCGACGGATTTTTTGTATTTACCTAGATTTTTACATTTTCTCGTTTTTTTTTTTTTTTATTTTTTTATTCCCTTGATGAACCTCGGTACGATGAAGATAAAGAAAAAGATGAAAAAAAAAAAAAAAAGCAATGTTTCGAGATAAAATACGTAACCGGTGAGATTTATATTACGCACCGGTGAACGTCGTCGTAATATTTCTCATTTATTATCTCATCCGCTACGCTCTCTGTCCCCTACGGGGAAGGCGTTTGTCCCGTGTTCACGATGTGATTCACCAACGGGGAAAAATAAACGGTGAGCGCCGTCCACGAGCAAGAAAATGCATTCAATTTCGAGAAAAGAGATTTACGTTCGTAGCCTTCGGCGAGATATGATATTAGATCTGAGATATAATCAACCTGTCTCTGTTTTCAACCTCGGTCTTCTCCTTTTTCGAGTATATTCGCAAGAATTATTCGAGAATTAATCGGCTTTTGTTTCTTCTTTATTCTCTCACTCTCTCTCTCTCCCTCTCTCTCTTCCTTCTTACCATTTCTCTGGGTCGCCGAAGAACGCGAGTTCTAATTGAAACGAAGTACACGACGTAAGATAATTCAATGCCCGTTACGCATTAAATTGCGGAGGCGGTAAATAAGAGTCGGTCTCTTTTCCCTAAAAATAAGAGCTTTTAAGACGGCTTATCTCTGCGTCAAATAATTCGACGCTATTCCAGGAAGTTCAACTTTGTTTATTCATTTTATCTCGTTTTAATATCAATGCGTCATTTTTACCTCAAGATATTCTCAAAAAAAAAACGAACAAAAGTACGAAGCAGAGAAAAAACTCGTTCATCAAACGTTGACGGCTGATTCATCATGAAAGATCGAAACTTAAGCCGTTGGTCCCCTTTGATAAAAATGTATCTCGCGTTCGCGGATTGCTGGTAAATAAATTTTATCACGTCTTGATCTTGGGTACCGGGCTCGCGCCTCATATATTCCGTCGTACGTAGTTACGTAACGTTAAAATTAATAACGCTATTTTCAACCCTCCTTTCGCGTAAGAAATAACGCGCGTGTTTGTGTTTAATAACGACGATTAAACACCGGGACCATTATTCTTCGAGGAGACACTAGTTGCAGCTATACATATATGTATTTAATATATGATATATATATACATTTATGTATATATTTTATATATCTATACATGATCCTTCATACATTCTGTTTTCTCAACATTGTGCTCTTCCAGGCTTATGTCCTTCGCAGCGTTTTACCCCGTGTATGCTTTTTAGATCGGATTAAGAGAGATCGCCTCGTCTAATATCCTTTCCTTCCTTCAAGCACAACGAGAAGTATACCTACGTCGTAAAATAATAATAACGAATGAAAAAAGAAATTATAATAATTTTTATTATTTCAAGAAAATCGAATTAATTGTCATCGAACGTAATAATTTTAATTCGTTACGAATTAATCCCTCACGACGTATAATGGTACTGCGTTAAACGTTGCGAGGGAATGACACCGGCCTACGTTCGCGTTGAATTATCGCAATTGGCATTTTTCCATTGCCTTTCTCCCACGAGAGACGACCTCCGGCATCGCACGAACGACAAATTATCGAACCTCCGACGTACTCTACGGCTGTACAGATGCGGATCTATCGTGTGCTATACGACGGTTCCCCCGCGCCTCTAATTCACACTGTCACGTTCTTCGATCCGAGCTAACCGTTTGGAACCGCTTTTATTGGATACGGGTCGACGGAAAAAAAAACAAAAAAAAAAGAATAAAAAAAAAATAAAAGAAAAAGGAAAAAAACACGTCCCAGCTCGAAAGTGGCGGGGGAAGATTCATTGCTCCCCTACGAACCGGACGATAAGTCATCGATAATTAAGTTACCAATGTGAGAGGGATGATTCTTTACGGGACGATAGGCCGGAGCAAGAGCGAAATAAAATTAAGCGCGAGTGTCGAGGCTTCGGTGTTTGCGTACCTTTTTTTTCCTTCCTTTGTCATACATTTTTTTGTTAAGGGTTGATATCGACAGAATGGGGTGACTTAATGACGATGTTTCTATCGAATAAATTGTTTTCTCGTTATCGAGGGTATGTTATAATTATCTGTGCTTAAGAACAAAATGTTCGGTCTTATCGACTTCTAAGGGTAGTTTCTTGACTCTAGACATCTCTGTTATCGTAATTATTCGAGATGATTATTGTTCACTCTACTGATGTCACGAATACGAGTCTCCTACACATATTTCGCGTATTAATTAACGATATTTATTTTACACGTTGATTCTACGTTAATTTGACACCCGGAAAGCGCGATAACAAAAGTGATAAATCTTGAGTTCGGCATTGAAAGAAAGAAACAAAAAAGAAACGCGAAAATAACGAGTGAAAAAGCTGTCGAGCTTTGATCCGTGCCGAGACACTCGTTATCCGGTGTGTCGCGAAATTTTGTCGTGTTTGTTTTTTTGTTTTTTTGTTTTTTATTATTATCGTTGCCACTACATTGTGGCGAAGAAAAAAAGGGCGCGGGGTGGGGTTAGCCCGAGTGGCCCGCAACGCAGCGAGAGAGAGCCCTCGAACCTCGAACACAGACGGATAACCGTCTGGTACAAAAATCGGAACGGTTCGTTTTTTTCCCCCTCCTCCAGTTTTTACGGTTTATTTTTTTGTGTTTTTTTTTGTTTCTTTTTTTTTTTATTTCGTGCCTCTCCGTATTTCTCTGGCGGGACTGGCATCGGTCCCTGGCGAATGCCGCAAGAGGGTACTACAAACGGCGCGGCACAATGCTCTACCGTGAATGAGAGACCGTCGGGCCTAGAACGACTCTTTTTACCGGAGAATTGCAGAGACTCTCTCGCTGCTCTCTTCGTTCGCTCAATATGCATGTTTTTTAGTTTCTTTTTTCTGTTATTGTTTTTTCTTTTTTTTTAACTTGCTTCACTTTCCCAGAGGCCAAAAATCCAGTGAGTTTTGCAAAGTTGAAATTATTCTTTTTTTTTTTCTGGTTTCTTCTCGCTTCACTCCAATTCTCCCTTGTCGATTGTTCCATCCCTCTTTCCTTTGGCTCGTACCGCTTTTATTTTCCTTCCGTTCTTCATTTCGTCTTATTCTTTCGTAAACAATTTTTCGCATCCGGCCCGAAGTTCATGTCTTTTTATTTATCATTCCTTTGGCGCCTTGGTGCTTTCTTTCCACGTGGAATTTTTATACGCAAGCTGTACAAATTTCTTCGACGTTCGTTTCAACCCGGATGAAACGAACGTTGCGAAAGGCTTCTTTTACTTATTCCTACTTTTCTTGCACTTGGCGTATATATTGTGTATTTTTTTTTTTTTTGCTGATTTATATATATGGACAATGGAAGGTTGTACGTCTTTTCACAATAGATTCGTTGATTCAATGTCGAGTTTGTGGAACCCAATGGATATACATGTATATGTATATTTGAATATATTTTAGTATACTGTGTATTTTATACCCTTGGGAAAAACGACTCAACAGTAGAATTGAGAGAGACGAAGAGGGGGGGGGGGGGGGGTCAGAGCAGCTTTTCCCGAGACCTGTAACAGCCTCGCATCGCCGAGCTACTTCGATCGGATTTGCCTCAGAAAAACATTTACTCGCGAGAGCCTCCTTCCCTTCACTGAGTAGCCCTCAAAACCAGCCCCTCTCTCTCTTGCCCCAAGACAAATCGAAAGGGGTGCCATAGACAGTGTCTACTCGAGTCTCGTTTCGTCGAATAAACCACTCTAAGCTCCCCCTCATTTTTTTATTTTTATTTTTGGCCCGCTCTCACCATTCGTCTCGTTTCGTTCAAAATTTCATCAAACCCGTTCGGACGAATGTCAATGTGGACCGAGCTTGAAAAATTCTCGGGCAACATTCGATAGAAATCACGTTTCGGCATCGAGTACGAAAATTCGCAAATCTCCCGACGCGTCCGTGCGAAAGAAGAAAAACAAAAATCCAAAAAATAAGAGCAAACATCGAGAAAACAAATATCGGCGATTTATTCGAAATCGTGTTTTCGTTTTATTATATTTTTTTTTTATTTTCGAAAACGTCGGTGATCGCGAATAAATCATGGGGAGGAAAAAAAACGCTCGAGGAATCGTAAAAAACGATGAAAAATCGGCTTGCACGCCTTTTGAAATTTTTGTAATCGAGCTTGAATTTATGACGGATTTGCGCGAAGAATTTTGATTTACACGAGCGAGGTACTCGGTTCATGTGCGAATGCTCTTATCGTAATCGTTCTTTCGTGTTGAAGTCTCCCATGGCTTTGTCCATATGTCACACATATATATATATATATATATATATATATATATATATATATATGGAAGTGAGCAGGTACATTATTGTGTGTATAGTGGAAAATGGTTATACGCGAAATTTAAAACTCTAGTCGTAACTGTTGTCGCCGCTGATGTACCGGAAGCCATCAAAAATGCTTTTTCCACGCTTTTAATATGCGCCACGGCTGCTCGAGGTACGTAAACCAACCTACCGCTGGCAAGCGTGTCGCTCGAGGCAACGACGAAAAACAGATACTACAATGCGCCCCGTCGTTGCGGCTACCGAAAAAGTCGTTACACCTTTTTATTTCCCTTTCCGTTCCTCCGTCGTTAAGCCCGCATTGTCGATTGAAAAATTCCTACCGTTAAAATACGACGCTCGATAACGGATCAACGTTTCTTCGTCGTTACAGTCATTATTTTATATTATCGATAGATTTAACATATTGCAAAAATCGCATCGATAAATTCGAAGATAAAATCACGTGAAACTCCTTCAAATTGAATTAAAAATTCATTCAAATTACAGACCATTAATTTGTCAGCCCTCGACAACGTTTCGAATATACCGGACACAGAAAAATAGCCAAATTTTCAATATTCACAAAAGATACAATTTTTATTCAAATCTCAAAATTGATTCAATTAAAAAAAAAGAAATTATTAATCTTTCTATATTCTCATACTTGAAATACAAAATTCCAACGATCGTTTTTCTTTCCGCCCCGGGTATATCGAACCCTCCGAATTATACGAACGATGTGGCCAATGACCGTCGTGTTCGTGAAATATTGCAGTTATTGTCGTCGTAGCATGTCGGACGATTCGTGTACACGAGCTACCCCGTAACCGCGCAGTGGTTATAGCACGAGGGGAGTTTGTCCGTGGCCTCCGGGTCCGGAGAGAGTCGGACGGGTGGTCGTCCAGCGGTAAGTATAACCTCCGCAAACCGACCTCGCCCAATCTTTTCGCAACTTTTCCTTCGAAACTTTATTCCCCTCTCAGCCACCCTCCCTCTCTTCTTTTTTTCACCATTTTCTTCTCCCTCGCGAGCCAAAGCGTTCGACCGTGCAGCCAGTGTACAAGTAGAGAACTTTTTAACGAAAAATGCGATGCGCGTGTGCGCGCGTTGTATTTTCTATACATCGGTTAAGAGGGCGTGGAAACTAGACGGAGACCGAATGAAATTTATGATATTTTTCACTTACCGATGCGCGAGTTATCCTGCCCCTCGTTTCTCATTCTAACCCGCCCTCCTATCTCTCCCTCACTCCTAGACTTCCTGCTTTTCTTCAACCCCATCCCCTGTTCCCTCTCTTTCAACCGATTCTACGTAAGCATGATGATGAGATACGACATAATGGCCTTTTAGAAGTACCGTATTACGCTCGGCTACTTATACTTAAAGGGTATTAAATCTTTTGCCCCGTGTTAACAACGTGATAGAAAATAATACTCGGCGTGACAAAATAATTACTGTTTATGACGGGTTATAATGATTTTTTTTGTACGAGCTTCGTAGAGCATGTTTATAATTATCCGTTATTATTCGAACGAATATTTAAGAATATATTATATTTAAGGTAATTAATGGATAATAATTGCCGTTATCACTTAATCGTTTGGCGACAAATTGTCGAATAAATGGGAGACGATTATATATATTTTTTATCACTCGTCGTGTTATGGAAAAATTGTAAAAGCGTGCAGGATAATTTTATAGTCCGTGCGACGATAAGAATAAGTGATCGAATTATTATTCAGCTGGTTCAAATTATTTTATAGTTTTTGCAGTAAATATAATCCAACGAATCGTAAACGTCGTTCTTTCTGTTATTTCATAGGTTTCGATAATTATATTTATCCTCTCAGCGCATTCGTCTATATTGTCAACTGTCTAATACTAATTTAATCAAACAACGACGAAAAATACAGCATGGACCGGAAAAATTCTCGAGTTTTAATCGAATCGACAATTTTACTATCGTCGTCAACGAGTCTAAATTAAGTGTTTCGTACGACAAACTTTGTTACTCCGAGCTTTAAATACAGAGAGAGAAGAGAGAAGATGGCGAAAAGCGGAAACGCTGTTTTCTCCGAAATTTCAACAGTCGAAGGACGACGCTCGTAAAATTCATTAACGCGCATCAACCAATTTCGAGCGCACGAAGTCAAATTGATATTAGAGAGACGTTAATAACTGTCGCAAGCAGAAGTCTTTGAGAGTGGTATTTTCTTCTCCATAAATTATCACCCGAAGGGGGTAGAGGGGTGTGGGAAACGTTTTTTCTTTTTACTTTTTTTTTTAATCACCGACTGAGAATGGAAAGCCTTGATTCTTCGTCTGACGAGATTGGGCGAGTGTGTTATATATATATATATATATATATATATATTTGTATGTAGAGGAAACAAATAGAGAAGGATGAAGAGAAAAAAGAAGAAAAAAAAGAACGTTCTGCCACCATGGCCAATTAATGAGAAAGTCAGAGCGAGGAGTGGTTGAGAGGGAGAGGGCTAAGAATGAGAGAAAGGATAGAAGGAGAAATCTTACGGTATGTCGAAAGCATCCAGCAGTCCCTCCCCCCTTTCATTAACTCTTCGAATGTGAGCCTTCTCGTTCCCTTCTTCTTCTTCGTCCTCTTCCTCTTCCGCTCTCGTTCTTCTTCTTCTTCTTCTTCTTCTTGGTCCTCTTCGTCTTTCAAGTCGATTGAACGAGTTTTACCGGGAATCCTGTCTCCCTTCCGGTTCCTCGTGGTTTTCCCCATTTTTTTTTTTTTGCGAGATTTTTTCTTCTTCTTCTTTTCGTCATGGATTCCCCGGTCTCTCTTTCTACACGCGGCCAAAGCGAAATTACACGAGAAGCTTGCGCGGCCTGGCGACGAAATGAATCCTCTTCAACGAGATGAGAACGAACGAAGAAATAGGTTCCTTTTCGTACCACGACGATTTTTTTATTTTCGTATTTCATTCGTTTTATTCCTTTTTTTTTCGTCTACTTATCTACCGTTCTCTATCATTCTCTAACGGTACAAGGTTTTACCACCGTGATGACCAAATAGTAAATCTTTCGACACGATTTTCCTCAATATTTCCGTCCCTTTTTCATCCCTGCGGCTTAGACTACTCTGCCCCTTTATTCAAACCTCTCTTACTCTCCAATCTTTCTCTCTCACCCTCTTTCGTCTTCCCTCTCTCTCTCTCTCTCTCTCTCTCTCTCACCCTTTCACCCTCCTCACTCGCTCACTCCCTCACCATTACTCTCCCTCTCTCTCTCACTCTCTCGCGCACTCTAAATTAACCGTAAGCCGGCTCAGATTCAATGCCTACTGGATTACCACTCGCGGCTTAATCTTGTATTACGCTCTGGCAGAGCATGGACGCTATCGATCCGCTCCTCTCCGTCCTGGGGGACGTTCTGGGCCATGTCTCCCCTAAGAACGTTTAATCCCTTGGAAATAGATTGGGGGTGAAGATTTTCGGTACATTCTCCAGCGGTGGCAACGAGTGCGTACGAACATCGGTGAGAGATCGAAATGTAATGATTCCGTTCTGAGCATTAAATGGGATATTGATGGTGGTTTTTACGCGTTAGCACATCGTAACGACGATGAATTCATTCATTATCCCATTCGATCAACCGCGGATTGCATGATTAAATCCACGATGATCGACTTCCCACCTTTCACGATAAATTTCCAACGACCCTCAAGGATAATGTCGACGACGCAAAGTTCAAAGCGAAAACAATAATTGTAATTAAATCGATGAAAAAGTAATCGCTTCTTTTTTATAATAAAATTTAAATATAATATTTATCAATAATTAAAAACAGCAATTATTTGTTAGCCACCCTGATACAAGGGTGGTTTTCGTATCGACGAAGTTCGATCAAAAATAATTTTAAAAAAACCTGAATCGAGTTTCTTTTGTTTCGAGTAACTCGTTGGTCCGGCCAAATACGTACTCGTACTACTTCGATCGAACCGTCGATCAAACGAGATCGCTCGCAATCCCCGAAAGCCATCGCTCGTATAACTGAAATCTCGACTCCGTTATGTCCCTAATCGAGACGGGTGTTTGAGTGGATCGACGAGTTTGCGCGATTAGTATATATCCTCTCTCGTCCCTTGTATCGCAATCACAGCGCGTTGGCCTATACGCGGAACCAATATAATATACAACTTGGCGTTGGTATATATACGCAACGGGTAGTTCGAACCAGCAGCAAGTACGACAACGATCACGAACACGACGAGGACGAGGAGGAAGATGAGAAGCGACGCTTGCTCGCAACCCTAGAACGACGGGCAATTAGCGATTAGGATTATCCTAAATTAATTGTGGACGCAACCAGGCGCCCTCTCACGGCCAGGTGCTTGCACTATAGGACACTGGACTGGCCTATACTCTATACTACACATAGGTATATATATATATATGTGTGTGTGTATGTATATATACATGTGTGACTGGAGAAGCTCACGTTGGTCAACCAGTTACACTAACGGTAACCATTTAATCCACGCATCACTCGATGTAGCTATACCACATATGCGTTGAAAACCCCACCGGAAGCACATGTCGACGAGTATAATCCATCGGACGATACGCAAAAGCAAGCATCATCGATCGTTATTAATGTAACAAGCTGAGCCAAATATCCCTCGTATGCATCTGCGCGATATATCAGTCACGACTTGACGATAATTAAGTTTCCAGTCCTGGTTCATGAGGGAAAGAGAGAGATAAAGATAGAGAGAGAATTTGTGAGAGAGAGAGAGAGAGAGGGAGAAAGGAGAGAATTCGTAGATTCCTGATGTCTAGCATGCCCCAGATTTCATTCCATTTCTGAAGTACGCGGGCTGAGTTTCCGCAGATTCATACCAGAAGGACTGTTTTTTCTTTCTCTTCTAGCAAAGTAATTTCGAAGAAGTATTCAAATTCGAGAGCGACGCATCGACCTGATAATGAAGCACTTCAAGTACATTGAGTGATATAAAAATAGAACGATAAGACCTCATTACTAAATTGTAACTAGTCGCTTAATGAGATATCGATTTTCGCCCTTGTGGCACGCGACGATCAACGTTTTAGCTCCGTTTTTGGGAGAACGTCGCAAATAAAAAAAAAATTGGGAGAGCATTCCGTTCGTAAACAAAAGTATGGGCGAATTCGCCCTCGTATCTTTGGAACGTCATCGAGCGAAATGAAAGCAACCGAGAATTGAAAAACTTGGTGCTCTCGAATTCTCTTCGGTGGATTTCAACATCTCGTGAAAACTGTGACACGTGAAAGAGAGAGAGAGAGAGAGAGAGAGAGAGAGAGAAAGTGGTAGATGGAAGAAGGACTCATGGCACGAGTTTCCATCGGCTTCTTCTGCACCCTCGCTCTTTTGGGGGTTCACCTAGAAATGTGGTAGAAACGGAAACTTTTGGCGAACGAGAACTGGAGGAGCCATAGACATTTTCGAAAGGAAGGGATATCTAAAAGTGAGAGAAAGAGAGAGAGAGAGAACCGGGTATAAAGCGACCCAGAGCGAGAGTGAGACTCCGGATGAGAGAAGCGGGAACGTGCTTTCTCGGTGAAATATGACAAAGTTCGATGCGAGGAGTGCGAGGAGAGGGTGAGAGTGCGGTAGTCGGGAATAAGGTTGAAGAGAGAAAGCGGTCGAACGAAGGAATACCTAGCGAGATTCGCAGACGCGACCTGGTTCTATGGCTCTCTCTTCTCTCTCTCTCTCTTCTCTCTCTCTTCTCTCTCTCTCTCTCTCTCTCTCTCTCTCTCTCTCTCTCTCTTTCGACACCGAGAGAGAGAGAGAGAGAGAGAGAGGGATGAAGGAGAAGGGCCGAGTGCAAAGCTCGCTCAAGCTAGGATGAAGTTATCGGGCGCGCGGGCTTCCACCCCCCACCTCTCTCGTATATAGTTCACTCGTGCTTTGTTCCATACACTGGCATAACGCCAATTGCTATCATGGACTACCAGCGGCATTAGAGCATCAGCGAGGCAGAGCATCAGGTATGCCAAGTGGCGGTCGTCGTGATGGTGGTCTTCCCTTCTCTTTCTCTCTATCTCTCTCTCACTCTCACTCTCACTCTCTCACTCTCTCTCTCACTCTCTCTCTCTCTCTCTCTCTCTCTCGCTCGCTCGCTCGCACACACACACGCACACACAATCTGCACTATCCAGTCTCGTGCATGCTTACGATGAGCTCATATATATTCCGTACTGCGAGAGCCAGTCTTTGGACTTTAAGGTATTTCGGTCGTATGACGGCATCGTCGGGATATGATAGAACCGAGACTCGGTGAATGCAGGCCACCTAATAACGTTGGATCCTCATATTTCTGACGTGAAACTTTTCCTGGTTGGGCCAAAGATGCTGGCTGATCTAATCACGAACGCTGGAATGCAACTGCTACTTGCAAGCTTCTGAACGAAAATTCTCCTTTTTTTTTCGAAGATGTAAAAGTCTTCGTACGAAAGAGAGAAATATCGTGCGGATAATCTATGAAAAAAGTGGATACGATAACGAATTCCGATAATTATACGATTATTTTCATCCTGTAATAATTTTTTTACGATGAATCAAGAAGTTTCTCGTGAACGAAGAAAAGATAATTCGGATCATTCGGATAATCCGATATCAAAATGATGTACTTATATAATTTCAGTTTTTATAAATAATTGGTTAATTAGGCAATCGTTTCTCGTCCGAGTAACCTAAGGTAACTCTTTCGATCGGCCGCAGACGCGAAACATTGTCGTCAAGGAAGGTTCCGGCGCACGAAATCCTTCGAACCACCAACGTACTACCCTTACCGTATACAACGACAACGCGCTAATAGGATCGGCACAGTGCCTATACCTTGTCTCCAGTTCGAATATAACTTTTAATTGGCTCTTTCAATTTGCCACCACACTCACGGCCACGAATATATCGAGAGCCGATAGACGCAGAGGACGAGAGAAGGGCGTGTACCTCCGGGCTTTGTGTTACTCGACGATTAAATTTGTTCGTAACAATGGTTCTCTCCAAGAACATTGCGAGCCGTCTCGAACGAGCCACGAGTTTGTTTCCGAGACATTGTCGCACGACGTTATTCCCGTGCCTATATCGTCGAGGTAAACGGATTTATAAGTTGGCGAGCGACGAGGGAGAAGAACAAAGAACGAGAAGAAGAAAAAAGCGAGAAAAAAAATTAAAAAAAAAAAAACAAAACAAAAACGTAAGCGAGGCAGCCACGATCGTTCGCTCGATCGCGTCGATCGACGGATGTCCAGTTCGAAAATGTTCGTCAAGGTTTTCCCCGCTTTTTTCATTGTACTCGATGAATTTTTCATTTTCCTCGAGCTAAAATCCACCGAAGAGAGGGGATTTAACTCACGCCCCCGTGTAATCTTTCGAGCCAAAGCGTAATAAATGAGATGGAAAAGATTCACGACTGGACGTTTTTTCTTTCTATTTTGTTTTTTCGCACAGATTACTCAACAAGACTGTATAGGGTATTGTACTCGACGTTTCGGTAACTTTCATCGGATCGACGATCGCGACGTAAAAAGTTGTTTCTTTCGCGAGTATTACGATATTTTATTTTCTTCTTCTTTTACCCTGGGTTACCCGACTCCACCCCCATTCCATCCCCCCGCTCTCCTTCGTCGTACAGTTTCTGTGTCATTTCCGATGGGAAGAGAGGAGTTTCACGGGTATCGCGCGCACCAACGACGGGGGTCGAGAATCGGGTGTACCCAAAGCAACGGAGGTGAATATATACACTCGCGAAACTATACGATCCATTAGGACTTTGCCACGTAGCCGGCGGCAATTTTCAGTGGCAAAGTTTCGCGTCTCCCACAACTATATATATATATGTCTATATATATGTATATGACTATATGTATATATATATATATATATTTGTCTGTATATAGGGTGAACACTTTATCGTGCACTAGTGAGTGCCAAGCGCGCGAGGTATCAACGTAGCATCGAGATGCAGAAGCTCCGAAAAGTAAAGTCGTCCACCCCTCTCCCCGAGAGCTACGACGATATTCTCGGGGTGTTTCTCGAACTCCCTTTCCACCGATACACTTCCTCGAACCGACCGTTTTTTTCCATTTTCTTTTTTTTTCTCTTTCTTTCTTTCTCTCTATTTCCCATTCTATTTCTCTCGATTCCTTTTTCCAACCATCACTCTCGCTCTCTCTCTCTCTCTCTTTCTCTCTGTCTCTGCCAGATACCAGGATTTTACATTTTACTTCACAAAATTTTATACCATTTTCACTTTTCTTTATCCTCGCATTCACTTTTCAATCCTCGAAAACGCGCAAGGATTTCATCAAACACCTTTTCGGATTTATCGCCGAAATTTTTCCCTTTTATGAGAAGGAACATAGGATTTATTTTAATGAAAGACCGAACGGATATTGTTTTATTCGAGCTTATCGAATCGATACGCAAATAAATGTGTGTCTCTCGCTCGGTTTGATATTTCGTTTTTTGGCTTATCGCGTCGTATAGTTTACGGCTTTCGTCCCTTTTTTCTCTAGGACTCTGCCACTCGCAATATTCCACAGGGTAACAACCCCGTATGATGTGTATAAGGAGATAAAAAATGGAAAAAATGGAAAAAAATATGGGTTGTTCCAACATTTATACGCGCAAATGGAGCTATAACGCGTAAGGCACGAAGTTACAACGAGGGCACACTTTCTTTTTATACGTATATATTGTATAAGAAGAATGTATGTGTGTATATATATATATAAAACGATGCTTCGTACGTAAGCGAGACTGTATAAGTTAACCGTAGAAATTCAACGTTCTCTCGAGTTCTGAGTGTTACGAACTCACGAGGGAAATGTAGATATGACCGTGGCGACTGTGAGTGTTGGCTGTGCCCGGTCTCCGTCTCGCCCGAAGGTCTTATACTCTCGTGCATTCTTAATTTACAGACTCAGCGCGAGAAGGCCGTGGCGGCTAAACCGAGGTACGAGTGGGCGGACTTTAAAGCTCGAGAAATATCTCGGCCATTATTATGCCGCATATTATTTTATGCCGGAGAAGCCTCTCGAACTGAAAATTATGCATGATTCTTAACCATCGTACTTCGGACTTCCTTTATTAGATCTTATTTTTTTTTCTGTTATCGTTTTTCTTTTGTATCCTAGCGGTAAGAGACGATTAAACAACACGTTTTTGCTGATAAAAAATATGAATTAGAGGGCTTTTCAATGGAAATTTTTAGTGGTAGAATGAAAAAAAATGAGGGAATTCGCGAAAACTTCTTTTTTTCATATTTCCATCGGTAACTTTTCAAAAACCGGAAACGACGATGTGATATTCGTGATGTACGGGAAATTTCCGATTCAGTTAACTCCCTGTGGAGTTATTTCGGACGGGAAAAAGTTCAACCTCCCCCCTTCCCTTAGGTGCCAGATGTTCGAATCAAACTTCGAATTTGCGGACGACGGGAGGATCAAAATTTTCTTCTCATCCGAATTAACTTTAACTGCGAGTTTACGTTAATCACAATTTTCTCGAACATTACAAATATCATAGTGCCATTTTCGTAGTTTTTTAAATTCGCTTTTTAACTAAAAAAAAAGTGAAGATTTAGTTCATCGATCTTTCGATCCACGAAATTTAAAAAACCGGAAACGAGACTGTGATATCGTTGCCATCGACGAAAAATTTCCTACTCGATGTTGTATTCATAAAATTATTCCGGATAAGCAAAAAATCTTACCCCTTTTCAAATTTAGAACGTCGACGGTAAAAATTCACTTACGCGACTCAAGTCCCGTTCGATTATCGCACCAATATTCCTAACTCGTTCGCTAACCTTTTCGCTACAATCGCTAAAAATAAGAGCCGGCTTTCACACACACATGTCATCCGAACGATCGAATGAAAACGCGGATATCACGCCGTTCGGCGACGGGTCATAAAAAATATGGGTATAGGGAAAATATCTGAAACCTCACCGACCCCCTCTTCTTCCCGAAAGTTCCTCGTGATCCTTCTGTTTCCGCAGGGAACATTTTACAATCACGCTTTTCCGCGTAACGCCTCTCGGGCGTACCCAACGTTTACGAGAGGTAATTCGTTTTAACAACCGTAAGTACCTAGGTATGACGGGGCTGGCCGCGATGGATCTCAACGCGATAAAAGGTGGATTAAGGAAGATCTCGACATAACGCACATACGGTTTTACGTGTGTGACACATCGTACCTGTACGAAGACAAATTTTACATCCATTTATCTTTACTTCCACTTTTCTTCACCGACGAGTCGCCAATTTTTTTTCCCCCTTGTTTTCGTTACTCCGACTTTTTACGTACGAAATCGCAGCGCTCGATGAGCATTCTACGCGAAAGATTTTCCAGTTTATCGACACTCGATTCTACGGAAGATAAAATTATTCTTTTCGTCGTAAAAAAGAAAAAGAGTTCGAGATAAATCGATCGCGAATTCGTGAAATTATAGTATAATCGAGTCTCGTAAATTCATGAAATTTTTACAATCGTCGCGTCCGATGTTAAAAAAAAACAAAAAAGCAAACTACTCGAACACAAATTTCCACAATTCACAATTTTTGAAAATTTTCCTAAAAGAAACGACCGAAGGTAGCAACATTTCTTACAAATTTTGTGATTACAAATATACGAATCCTCTAGAATTCTTAATCTCGCCTAAAGTCGATCCTCGATTAACGAAATATCGAAATTTTTCAACGTCGTTGAAAAAACGAATTCGTAAAATAAAAATGTATTTCTCGATTACTCGAGGATGACAGATAGGACGGAACGAATGTACAATTATCCACGGTTAACTTGTCACAGGTGTGATATATTTCGTTGGCCGGAAGCTGTTGTATTTTCGTCTAGCTAAAATTTAATGCAACATTCGCGGACTGATTGCTCGGCAACACTAATTGCACTTACGTTTGTATGCTCTCGACGTTGACGACACGCCACACTACATATAGTATACATGAGTGGGTTACACATATACACATAGACACATATACATAGCCAAGTATACCAATTGGTACCTAGCGTATACGATATATGCGGGATACGAGGTGTAGTATGTGCGCTAAGGTTGTTCGTTGACGCGTATTAATCAACGCCCCGAGGACAGGCATCCTGCGAACGAACCGTGTAGGTACCAAGGGTGCTGTAAACTATACGTATATATACGTAACAACGTAAAAACTTGTCTCGTTCGACTCCCTGATGTGAAATAAGGACAATTTCGTACTTCCGAAAAATTTGTACCCAATTATAACATTAATGTTTATATCTACGTTGGAATATAAATTTAAAACAATTTTACATCACTACGGTATTATACAAGATGACTAACGGGAAAGATATTTCATTGCGAGAATAAGAGAGAGAGAGAGAGAGGAAAAATCATGAATAAATTAAATTTCACTATACTTCGGTCGCGATGAAAAATGTTGAAAGAAGCGCGTCGGCGAAAAGTTCAAACTTTTAAATCGAATCGCAAACGATGACGTCGTTCGTTCGGATGTTCTCTCTTCTCTTTTTTTTGTTCTTTTTACCTTCGTCTTTTTCTCTCTCTCTCTCTTGGTCTGTCTCTTTCGCTCTTTCATATTTCTCGCAACTGGTACCTTTTTCCAGCGGACACGTGTCATATCGTACGGCGGAATGTAAAAATGAAGTGCTGAGACGAGCTGCTTCTCCATCTCCGTTTTCATTTTTTCTTCTTTTTTCTCTCCGTTCCCCGGAGATTTTACGGTATGCATACGGAATACGTGAGATACTCACGTATAGGAAGATATACCGTGACTTTATTACAAAATGTCGTAGCTAGACAAGACCGTATGCGACTGTGCGTCGCGACAGTGACGGTTGCGTTCTCTCTCCCTTCTTTTTTTCTTCTTACGTCTATTTATTTTTTCCTTTCTTGTCCATCAAGATTACGCTCCGTCGTGAATGCTATTTATCCCTCAACTTCTTCGTAAAAGGGACTAGAAACGTTCCTTATCCTTATTTCATTTGATTCGTATTTAATCTATTACGAAATATTAGAATTATACCTTTTAATTTTACTCGATAATAAATCGATAGATAACGATTAGTAATACTTCCGATATTTCCTAGAAACTTAGAAAATAGTAAAATATCGATTCTTCCATTATAAAAGCTCGGAGCGCATCCAACAATTGTTGTAGTAACTTTTAACGGTTCTAAGAAGAAAAAAAAGTAGGAGATAGAGAGGATTCCGGGATGATCGTCCCCGTAATATGTACGTTCGAGGAAATGTTCCCGCGTCCACACGAAGAATAAGAATTCCTCCAGGACACGACTGGCTCTCGATTCAACAGCGAATTGTCGGATCAACTTGCCTCGATATCGAATCGATATTGCGCACACAAAGTCGCACGCACGTACGAGTTTTCGAGTTCGTCCAATAAAAATCGGGTCAACGGGAAACAAAGTTTTAGTACGTCGTGGATCGAGAGAGGAGTTAAGGTTGATACGAAGAGCCGATCCTCGCGACGGTTTAACTTAAAAAGTCGTAAAAACGCGCACGGTACTATAAACTTCATCGATTCGTGGATCGTATTAGCGTCCTAATGTTATTGTCGTATACGCTACACGTTGCAACCCTGCGTCGAGTAATCGATCGTGTGGATAAGACGATATACCTGGGCATTGTCGTACGGTTTGATACGCCACGAGCTTGATAGACACGTGATTAGAGGGAACCTTCGATCGTCAACGGTGCTTGTCCCTCGTATATCTATAGACCGAAGTAGCCAGGACGTCTATCTAGGTACGTGTAGTTAGGTGCACCTCCAATCTGTCTCGGGCTTTCGCCTTATCTCGTCAACTCATTTGCTCACTTAGCGCTCCTCCAAAGGACAAACCCCGCTATATTTACCTTCTTGATAAAACTTTCGGAAAATTTGGCGAAGACGACCATCTTATCAGCTCTTTGTACGATATAACGTTCACTTCGAGTTGTACTTTCATGACACTTTATACTTTGAAACGCAAGTTCCTGTCGTCCTTCGTTCTATTATTATTAATATTATGATTATTATTATCGTTTTAATCATTAATAGTATCATTATTATTTTTATTATTATTATTATTAATATAGTTATTATTGTTATTCTTATTCCTTGAAGACCAATAGGACAGTAATTCCTGAAATTTTATGAAAATCACTAAACCAAAAATACGTCAAATTTGTCTTTTTTGAAAACTTTCGTTCTTGAATTTTACGAATGACGCTGAAGTAAGGATTTATATAATTATGCTCGTAATTTGGATAAATCGAGTTCGAGGATATTCCAGTCGTTGGGAATGTTTTTGAATAAAAGTCTGGAAACGAACGAGACGGTACAGATTCGTAGATTTTCCGCAGTCACGGGATATAAATAGTATATGGATGCACTTTTAAGACCCATCCGTGGAGACTCGTCGAGAATCTTCGGGGTAGGTTTATCTCTCTGTCTCGTAGACTCTCAAAAGATGTCGAAGAGCGTAATAGACGCTCGGTGGAAGTAATAACCGAGGCACGTGATTCGCATTCGCGAGCTGGGTCCTCCTGATGCTGCTACCGGTGCTCCTGCTATATACGAAAAGCACGAGAGACTCGGTTGAGGAAAAAGCCACGCCAGGTTTTATGAAAGCTTTTTCTAAACGCCCGAGCATCGCGTCGTCTATCGCCTCTCTCTTTCTCTCTCTCTCTCTCTCTCTCACTTTTTCTCGTAGCCGCGTGAAGACTTCCGCCTTTTTCCACCCTAGAGTGACTTCATCCACCTCCGTCTTTTCGGAACGTGACGCATTAGCCCGCTATCCCCCTTCGCGCTTTCCTCGTCGTTCTCGTCGTGCCTTTTCGTGTCTTTTCGTCGAGGGTTAGCCACTATACCGCGTTGGTTCACTTCCCTTCCCTCTTTTCTCTCCATTCGATTTTTCTCACCGCGAGAGTACATACTGATGTTTATTCGTCATACTCGGGCGAGCTCCGTTCCACGATTTTTCCTCCACGGATAAGATTGAATATATACAACGTTGGGCTAACGGAAAAAGCTTCCGTTTCTCGTCGGTTCTTGAAAAACTCTGCGGCTGTGACGAAACGTTTATTTTTGTTTTCTCCCGTGTAGCTTTCCTTCTTTTTTTTGCTCCTTCTTTCTTTTTTTTCTTTCGGTAGGTTAGTGCAATCGGACCGTGAAATCGGGGAAGCCGATTCATAAATTATTTACCACTCTCGTTGCTTTCGTACGGGCGTCTACCAGTATTCCTAGAGACCCCGTTTAAATCTTGTGCACGTTACTATGTGTGTGTGTGTGTGACTGTCTCCTTACGTATATATATATATATATATAGGTAAGGGGATATATATATTCAGTTCTATACGTAAAGGAATCGAAGAGGGTCGAATCTCGAAACCCTCCCCGTAGCAGGCTTACCCCGAAGTGGAAGGATGAGAGACTTTTATCGGGCATGTCCGCGCGCACTCTCGAATCCTCCCCCTCGCGTTTTATATATACCATATATTTAATCGTCGTATACGCGCGGAGTTTCCCTCTCAACGTCGTCCCCCCCATCGATCTTCCATTCCACTACGAAGAGACGAGTATCGTTGAAATATTAATATTCGGCTTTTTAAAGTGCCGACAGTCCTTCAAAAATAAATCTAATCTCACTTGAAATCTCTACGAACGTATAAACGTTATATTTATGAGATGAAATATTGAAATATCAACTGTAAGAAAAAATAAGAGCAATTTTCTTGGTAAGTTTCTCTTTTCAATAAAACAGATTTTTTATTATTATCTTTTTCGTATGAATTTAGCAACAAAATATTTGTCTCGTATTTTGTTCGAGGAATAATTACGAGAATATTTCGGTCGACGGATTATCCCGTAGAGCCGAAAAATTGACGCGATTAGTGAAAGTCAGCGAGCGTGTGAACGAATATTGCAAGTAGTACGAGTCAACGTCACGCTCCACTTATTCCGGGAGTAGTGCAGGTCAGCCTGTGATCCGCCGCGTTATAGTACAGTGCAATGTCCGGTGGACGAAGCTGTCCACAAGAATATTGCAAGTAGTACGAGTCAAAAAACGAATCGAGCTGGCAGTAGTACGACTCGACTTCCTGTCAGCCGTCACAGCCGGAAAGTAGCACGAGTCAACATGCGTCGGCCTCGCAGTAGTGCAAGTCAGCCCGCGCAACTTCTAGTCAGCCGCGTAGTCTGGCAGTAGTGTGAGTCAACGTATGGTCTCTCGCGAAGTAGAACGAGTCAACGACCGGATCTCGCAACCTGACAGTAGTACGAGTCGGTATTCACTGCGACGCGAGTAGTGAAAATCAAAATGCGCGTCTACGCAGCTTCAACCTTTTGTTGGAAAATCAACGTATAATTGTATTCAATTCGACAGTAGTACGAACCGAGAACGATCAGCCGTGCTACTGTTGCGTACCTACTCATTAGCCTTGTACATCGACGATCACGGAAAAGCCACTAAAATCGCTAGTGCGCTAAACAAAGGTCAACAGTCGAAATTCGAAAACCCTTCTAAATCTATGAAATTGTTTGAGCGAGATTCGTTTTGGCAAATCTAGCTATTCGAACCAATTTAAGCGTACTACCTATTGTACGTACCGACCTACATAGAACGTCGATTAACGCGTAGGCCGCACGACGGGGAACACGGTACAATTGCTGTCTCTCGTTGACTGCACGAAGAGCTTTCCGGCAACTATTCCTCGGATGGATATGTATTCATTGAAATCAGTTTCCGGTTCAATCCCGAGTTAAACATTGAAATCGAAGTGGGCTTGTCAACAAATCGACGTTGAGCAACGTATCCACTCGTTTCCCCATTCCCTTTTCCCTCTCTCTCTCTCTCTCTTTCTCTCTGTCTCTCTCATTCCTCCCCACCCCGCCTATCCTCATCCACTTGCGGTAAATCGACTGTATGCGTATGCCGTGTTTTAGGATGGCAAATGCATAATCGAGCAATCCAGGCAAATTCGTTCCTCGTTCGGCAATAATTTCTCGCATCGACGATTATACGATAATTACAACTAAATTGATACGTTATTTCGTATAGAAAAATGGTATCGCGATAAAACTAAGTGGATAAACGAGAATTACGTCTAAAACGATGGTCGCGTCATTGGAAAGATTTATGACCGTCGATAAAAATGTACGAGAATGAGAGAAACGAGGCGAGGGTCAAACGCGAAATCGACACATAGAATATCCGTTGTAGCGACTTCCTGTCCCTCTGCCTCCTCGCCCCACTACTCTCACTAGTAACCACACACACGCTCTATCGCCTGTAATCGAAAATTGGAAATTCCATTACCAATAATTCGCAAGCCTCGAAAGCACGGACGTAAATCGTCCGAGTCCGGAGGGTACGCCACGGTAATACTCGATTACAAAGAGTTTTTGTGACAATGACGTCGAAATAAAGCGAAGTGAGAGACGAGAGAGAGAGAGAGAGAGAGAGAAAAGAATCGGCTATTCACAAAAGCTCGTAGTAAAATTAATGTCGGTCGATGGTGTGTACGTGTACGTTCGATCGAACATTTCCGAAGTTCGTTCGACGTATCCGGCGAGGGCGCGCGCGCGGGTTTCACCCCACTTGGGCGAATAACACCCACGAAGACAATGTACGATAATAATAGGCGGTCTCTATCGTTCTCTCTCACTCTCACTGTACATTAGGTACAGTTCAATAATTGCGCGCAATCAATGGATAACTGAATAATTATATATATTATCGGGAATTCGGGTAATTCGGCGTATAATATATGTAGAAAAGTGAGAAGGGGCACGATAACGACGTCGACCCGATATCCACAATGTATTTATCGTACATCGACGTTTTCATAGGGCTGCGGGGAACAAGGGGAGGTTGTACGTCGAGAGCCCGCGTTATAGATTCGCGATCCGTTTAACTCATATTATTATTATTAATATTTTTATTACGTTCGTATGTATCCTCATATATATATCATATATATATATATATATAGATATTTCGTTTCGTTGGTCGACACGATAAAAATATCTGCCGCGAAACGAGGTCTCGTCAATTGAGCTTGCGGGCGTTAAACACGAAAAAAAAGAAGACGAACACCGCTCGAAATGGACGTTGAAAGAGTCGACTCTGTGGGATTTTCGTTAAGAGAGACTCTACATTTTATTCGTCAAAGTGATTCTCCAACGGCGCGAAGCACGAGAGGATACGAGCGGTAATAAACGGTTTTATTTAACCCGTGACTTTTATTTCGGTTTTTTTTCTTCTTTTTTTTGTCCCGTTCTTCCATACGTTATTGTTGTTGTTGTTGTTGTCGTTGTTGTTGTTGTTGTTATACGTATATATATATACTTTTCTCCCTTGTTCTTTTTCCGCCGCGTACTTTTCACCGGAAGAAGCCCCGGTGCATATGCAACAGTCGTTGTCTCTCTCGCTCTCTCGCTATATTTTATTTCGAAATCTGGGCACGAGCGAACCAGGAGAGAGAGAGAGAGAGGAAGAGGGATAAAGAGGGAGCACGTCGAATGAAGAGAACAAGAGCGCGAGGGTGGCAAAAAAAGAGAGAGAGAAATAAGGGATGAGACGGTGTGCGAGGAAGGGGGTGAGATCACGAATATACCGCTGGAATGGAATATATTATAGTCGAATTGAAAAAAACAGCGAAGCGTCGATCGCACGAGGCGTTTAGAAACGAGCTCTAGCTTGGAGAAAGCACGAAAACGCGAATGGAACGATGCGACGTGGACGAAAGAAAACAAAGTGAGAAAGAAAAAGAGACCGAGAGAGAGAGAGAGAGATAGAGAGAAGAAAACGAGACGAGGTAAAACAAAACGAGAGAGGAAAAATATCGCCGAGTAAAAGAAAGCGAACAACAGAGCGAGTCGAACGCGGAATTATCCGCGAGAATGTGTGAGGGGGTAGTTTTCGCGCACATACCGTAACAGGCTATTTCGTTAATAATTATTTGTCCTCGACTTCGTCGCTCCCGCTTCTCGCGAGAAAAAGCGAGATAAAGAGAGTTCGCCCACGCGTGTCTGAGGATACGCCTCGTACGGGAAAAGGATCAAGGGGTGGAAAAAAAATGTTCGTATATCAACGCGTGTTTATACTCAGCTCGCTAAAAGCTTTTTCGTTCCGAGAATTACGAGCTCGACGAATTCTCTCGGATTTAAAAAAAATTAAAAAAACAGACAGACACACACACACACACACAAAAGTACACACGATGTACTTGGTTTTAGCATATATTTATTCCCCGAAGGAACGTTAACCGTTCGTTTTTAACAGTAAAGAAAAGAGTAGAGTTGTTTTTTCATCCCCCGTGAACGAAAGCTTCGTTCTCCAAGTAAAATAAGGACATAAAAATCGAGTTTTTCCTGTCTATTAATTTTCAATGATCGCTTTATATCGTCGAGTAAATCAACTATCGCATCGTTCACCACGTAAAGTCCAACAAACCGCGAGTCCTACGTAAACAAACCTCGATCGAGTATAATTTCGTCGTCGTGAAAAATCCCGTTTTTTTAACGAAACGTTCGCTACGCTCTCGACTTCTAAAACGCTTTGAACCACATCGTAATTCAATATTACTCAATCCAGTTGGGTTAAAGTTTAGTCGACTTCGATATCGCGACCACACTTTCCTTGATATAGCCAGTACATAACTATAATCGCGCGCCCGAGCTTATAATCAATTCGTAAATCTCCGCTGCGAATATACGTGGCTCGTCCCCTTTTCCCCCTCTCCTGCCATCAAAACCCTCGTATAACTCCGGATCGATCGTGTCAGTAATGAATGCCGCGCTGTTATCGGTGAAATCAAACAGTTGTGCGTCTCTCGCGAGGCGTGACGTTCGGCCGTGTCGTACGAGCCAAATCGGAAGCTGGACCTGGCACGTCCATATCCGTGTTTCGCCGGTTGGATAACGGTAATTTACATGAAAACGTTTGGACCTGTATAGAGGTAGAAAGGATATACAAGGGGTAGAAAGCGAAAAAAAAACTAAAACACAACGTACGTCGAGGCATTATAGCGAAATGGCGGAGAGAAGGAGCGAAGGGTGAGAGGAGCTAGTTTGGGGGAGAGATTCTCTCCCGAAACGGTTGTTAAATTTATCCGTTCGATTTATGACTGATCCAGGAACGAGCCGAGCTGGACAGCCGCGTTTCACATATACATAGGTATATGATCAGTTTATATAATCCATGTATATATATATATATATATATATATACGTTACACGTATGAATATAGGCGAGTTATTTACACGAGAGAGAGAGAGAGAGAGAGAGATTCCGTTAAAATTCATTTTTGACGAGAATTTCGCGAAGGCCCAGATCGCTCGACGCTCATCGCTCATGGCCAAAGTGGAGAACCCAACGATAGGGCGGGGGGCGTACGTGTGTCAGGACACTATTTCGCGGCTCTATAGCTCGCAACGATCAGACTGCGCGACGTGTATAACGAGATAGTCGTGTACACACATTTCACAGACGTGTAGATATAGATATATGTATATATGTATATAGATATATATAGATATATATATATATATGGGAGAAAATGTAGGAGGAAAAGGATATGAGAATGGCGAAGGGAAAACGGCGTAGAAGGGCTGCGGATTGTAGATGGGGTGTCGGCGAATTTAACAGTTCTCTACGTAACGGTTCACGTACGAGAACGCGTGTATCGAGAGGGAGAGAGAGAGAGAGAGAGAGAGAGAGAGAGAGAGAGAGAGAGAGAGAAAGAGAGAAGCCGGTGTACGACTGGTAGGAAACGAGTATAAAAGCTTTGCCGTGGGTGAATGAAAGCCAGCCTCTGGGGTAACGAGGAGCCAAATCGCTTGACATTCCAATCGACAATTTCCGCGCCGGCGTTCGAGTTCTTCGACCCGGATATATATATATATGTATAAAACGGCACGTGCGTATTATACGGGGGTGTGATAGTCGCATTGATTTTAGAACGAAAAGAAAAAAAGAAGGTTGAAAGTGGGCAACCCCTAATAAATAAGAGCGGGGGGGGGGGGGGGGTAGAAGAGGGTTGCTAGCGGGTCGTATTCGTAACATTCGCAAGTGTCTGTAATACGTGACACGATTTGTGTAAGATGCGAGACCGAATTCATCCCTTATAGATATTTTCAACCCTAATTACAATTCGTCAACTCGATTACGAAAATAATCACCATTCGTGCGTCTCGACGCTGTAACCGCGACGTTTTTTTTATTTATATAGATCGAAAATTTGACTCATAAAATTGTTCCATTTCTCGTTGTACTTTTAGCCCCAAAAATATATAGGTGGAGGGTTAACGAGAGATCTCGTCGGGGCGAACCATCTTTTTCATTGACGACCGAGACTTCCGAAATTTCTCCGGTTGTAAACAAGGCAATAAACGTGAGTGCACCGGGGTTCGTTCGAACTCTTACCCTCAAAACCTCATCGCTCGCTCAATCTCCCCCCCCCCCCTCCCCCGGCTCACCCCATGAGATCGTGTATTTCATCAACGAATTTCGTGGTTATACCCATCGTAACCAATTCGTAAATCCCAATTGGACAGAGAATTTCCTACCCTACGGTTTCTCGGTTCTTCCGGCTGGACGGTTGAACATCGATAAATTACCCTTAAAATTCGTATACACACTCTGCGACAGTGGTGTGACTGCTTGGCTAAACACGTTCTAGGATAAAAGCCGCCTGCGAGAATGCTGGTAAAGGCGGAAGAGAGAGGGAGATGGTGGAAGGAGGAAAGAAAGGAGTGAGGGGTTGCGCAAGGTTCTACACTGTTCCGCGATAATAAATCTCGTTCATGGCGCGAACTCCTGGTGCACAAATCTGATATTGAGTTTGTATAATGCATATACACATATGGGCTTGATGTGCGAGCACATATGCAATTTTACTATTACATATGCACACATATACGGAAGATCGAGCGAAAGAGAGAGAGAGAGAGAGAGAGAGAGAGAGAGAGGGATGGGCAGTGGTAAGGGTGGGTAAGACCGAGAGAGAACGCACCATATAGCAAGCAGCGGCAGCAGCAGCGGCAATTCCAGTACAATATATATAGAACGAGCCCATAGGAATTGCTCTTAACCTCCTTCATAACACTTCGATGTTACAGTCCCTGTGTATTACCCTCGTATATAGCTATATCTCGTATATATATATAGCTATATCTCATATATATATATATATGTAATCGAGGGTTATGCACTGTACGAGGATTATATAATACATACATTACTTACGCTAGAGCTTTTGTAAGACACACCTATCGACAAGGGTACATTTACATAGACAACCCATGCGCAAGGGTTGCAAACTTCTTATGTATATGTACATAAGTACATGTATATGTATATGTACATATGTATGTTTGTGTGTGTCGTATATATATATATATATAATTTCGTAACGTATATATGCACAATTTAACGTATGCGCATGCGTATATGACCGAGATATCTCGAGATGTTATGCGAGCTCCCGCAATACGCCGTGTACGCAGTAAGGGACCCTGAAAGGACTCAACCCCCGTCTCCCAGGATTCGAAGGGAAGTAGGTACATGCATGCACGCGAGAGGGCCACGTAAGTTAACGTCGAGCAAACGAAACGTCGGAAATTCACGCGGGCTACTTAAGCAAACTGTCGCGAGACAACGTCGTCGTTTGCGTTTCACGATATGCGATATCGTGGAAATTCCTGAATATCGTAAAGTCGTCGACGCACCGTGAAGAAGAGAGACGACGTTTTTTTGTAGAAAAAAAAGCAAGATCGAGATTACGAATCGGCGAAGAGGGATCGAGCGTTTTCGAAGGTGAAGGAAGACGTTTCGTTTTAATTCTTCGAAAGCTCGAAAGCTCGCGAATTCGTCGTTATAAATAGACGAATCAAAATAAAAATGAAAATAGTAGGATGAAAACAATTTCTCGGGAATGTCGTTATTTTTTCTTCTTTTATGTTGGGTTGTTTTTGTTTTTGCTAATTTCTTTTTTTTATACTCACATCCCACGGCTTAATTCTCGTCTTTCAATCTCGTTTATACCATGGAAAATTATTACGTACGATGCGATACACACACACGCACGCACACAGACACGCAGTTCGCGCATTATCGGATAACGACGTACAGCAACGAGAGGCGGTCTGGATGAAACTTTAACCGGGTGATGAGAAGCGTTTTCGTCGTCGTTACGGATAATGTATTTTCACGGTTTGACGGTACGAGGTAATAACTACGGTGTGCCGATGATGTCGTAATAAACGATCGGCGTTGTTGGACGCGAGGAACGAAACAAAAAAACAACAATAATAAAACTACAAAGTGAGAAAAAAGAAAAAAGAAAAAAAAACGGTATAAAATCGTAAACGCAAAGATTCGTATCCGCGAGCGACGATTACATAGAATTTTGAGCGCCGCGTATAAAGGATCTTGATGATCCGTGATATTGTGAAACGTACCGCGCGAAGCCTTTGCTCCAATTTGTTTTTTATTTTTGTTCATATTTTTTATTTTATACGCGAACAGCCGGTCTAATAGCTCATCAAACGGCAGATGGGCTTTCGCAATGTATTGCGCGCTACCCCTCTTATCCTTCATAAGACCAAAGTTATTTTCTGGTTTCCGGTTCGATCTGTACCGGTTGTGAACAGTTTGCCGACTGTACGTTACACACACACACACATATATACATATATGTATTAACTACGCTATATATATATATATGGTTGGTGAATTGTCCTATATATATCAATAATTCTATATATAGCTGTAAATACCTATATACGTGTGTGTAGTCTATATATATATATATATATAAGGCGATCAAAAACTATATATATCGTATCTGATCGTTACAAGGATAACTCGAGGAAGAAAGAACTGGCTTCGAGCAATCGGTCCGCTCCAATGAAATCCCGCTTCGAAGCTTATTGCAGAGAATTCGCTTCCGCCAATATATATATATATATATATATATATAGACGGTTACCGGAAGGTAGGCTGCGCAGGCGAGGGCCAATATATTGCACTTGTCGGGAAATTCGTTTCTCTCATGCTGCCACACCGTGTAAAGTGCAAGATTGGATATATGTGTGTGTAGGGAAGAGGGATGGGGGGGGGGGGGGGGGGGGGATATGTGTGTGCGTGTATGTTCCAGAAAGATCCAACGATTCTTTACTCACGCTGAAAAACTCAATCTTTCTTTTCTCTCGATTGATTTTTTGTTTTGTTTCAGTCGTTTTTCTTACTTTTTGCTTTTTTATGCTGTTTTTTTTTTTATCATTTTCTTTTTTCTTGCCAACTTCGCGGAAAGCGGATAGACGAGAAACGTTCGAAATTGGGCCGATCGATTATCCGTAATAATTGTTCTACCTTTCTCTCTCTCTCTCTCTCTCTCTCTCTCTCTCTCTCTTTCTTTCTTTCTTTCTCTTCCTCTCTCTCTCTTTCTGTTTCTCCTGTAAACAGAACGATATTTGCGAATATTTGTCCGTCACACAACGGACCAATTATTCGTTATGCTTGATGCGTAACGAGTTCGTTTACATTTTCTTTTATTTATTATAAAAACTGTGGGTATATGGACGAGAGATCGATCTTGTAATTATCGCCGTAAGGGTTTATTTGTGCGCGAAATTATACAAGGTATGATATATATATATATATATATATATATATGACAAAAACTGAACAATTCAATGAGCGAGCGACAGAAAGAAAGAGAGAGAGAGAGAGAGAGAGAGAGAGAGAGGTAAAAGTTAATGGCAATGGTCCAAATCGAGGATGGAAAATTTTCATGTCGTGCAAGCTGATACGGACACGTACGTCACTGCAGGTGGCCGGAAAACAGTTGGAGTTTTGGTGAGAGAAATGTTGAAATTGTACGAGAGAGAGAGAGAGAGAGAGAGAGAGAGCGAGAAAAAGAGACACAGAACCATCGATGGTGGAAATATGCGCTCTCCGATCTGCGGTTCTGTATCGATGATACCGAACGCATATTCGTATCGGATTCGACATTCGCGGACACTCTGGCTAATCCCTGGATTACCGCTACGCTCCGGACGTATTTGAATAAAACATAATATTTCTGTACATCTGTGTGTATTCACGTATAAATATATATATATATATATATATATATATATATATATATATATATATATATATATATATATGTACGTATAATAATACTCGAAACAATAGTATTTTCAAGCGATATGTGCGACACTGCTGACAGACTTTCAAAGTAAAAAACGGATGATACCGAAACAAAAGCGCGATGCATATAAAAAGCTTCATTTTGAAAATAAAAAACAAAAAAAAAACAAAAAAGAGAAGCGATAAATCTATCGAGAGATTTTTAAACAAAAACGAATGAAGATCGAACGAGAGCGATGAAAATTTTTATTTGAAAACAAAAAAGTTATCGGTGAATTGGAGTACCGACTTCTCGCAATTTCGAGTGACTCCCAAATTTGTCGAAAGAAAAAAATCGTTATTTCAAACATTTAGTGTCGAAATTGTATTCGATCGTTTGGACAAAAGTCACTAATTTCACGAGAATAAATTTCAATTTAGCGACGAGTCAATTAAAGCTCCCCTACTTTCTAGCATAATCCCACCGTTCGCTGTAGAATCACTCGGTGCTCGTGCAACGATTCAATTATTCGCCTTTAATGAAAAGTCTCGATTGAAACGAAACATCATAAATCCAGAAATCGTTCGACGATTCGTAATTCTTCCGAACGTTGAAAAAAAATAAAAATAAAATTAAAACATCATAATTTTAATAATTTTGGAATGATTGATTATCGTTTTTTCTTTTAAATATTATTTTTCTTAAAATAGTCGATAGTCCTACGTTATTCGTCTGTTTACGGACAAATCATTAAATTTCATGAGAATAAAATTCAATTTAACGTTAAGTAAAGTAAAGCCCCTACCACTTTTAAATACAATCCGCCATCCATCCAGGATCCTCTCGGTGTACACTCTGATTCAATTACGTGCTTTACCATTAGGAATGAGCCAGGGAGAGACAGACAGCAAGAGAGAGAGAGAGAGAGAGAGAGAGAAGTCTAGAGGACTTGACGGGTTCCTCGTGCTATACAAGATTTTCATCGGTGAAACGGTAGTAGGCGAACCCCGAGAGGAAACCTCAATTATTTATAATTACCGTGCATCAGGACGATATGGTCTCTATACACATACTTACATATATATATATATATATAGCATTGATAAAAAATGTAATTGGTTCTCGGACGAAGATCCGAAAGCGAATAAAAGCCAGAAAAGGGCCAATTTAGTGAGTGCAGCGTATCTCCCTTTTTCTACCGCGGTATAACGCGAGTTTTGGAGATATTCGGATAAATTCAAACATATGTACGAGTTTAATTGAACCAAAAAAAAAGACGACAAAAAACATTTTCATTTGTTAAAACGTTATTCAAAAAATTTACAAAAAATATGCAAAAATCGTTAAGACGCGCGCGAAGGATTACGAATAGGACGAGATGGTTATTCGATACGATCGTATATCGCGCGTGGTTCGAATTTACGAAGCTCGCGTGAATAAATTACGTTCGAAAATTGAGAATGAAGTTGGATGCGATGCGAAACGAAAGTATGACGAGAGAATATCGAGATTAAATCTATCTTGTCGGAGAATCCCTCGTCCCAATTAATTCGCACTCGTTTCAATCAGTTTACCCCGCCGCCGTATCAACACGGAGATAAATATTTTACGCGATTCGTCGCGAATCAACGAAGCTCAAAGCTACGTTAGGCAAAAAAAGAAAATGGAACAAAAAATTAATCGTTCGATCCATTAGCGAGGATATCGATAGTTTTACGAATCGATACGAATTCGTTCGAATTTATTTAGGCGCGAATTTTACTTAGAATTTTCGACTTTTCCCACGAATCTTCGTTTTTCGCTGGATGTGTTCTTTTTTCAATTTATCGCCGCAAAACGATAACGAAAAAAAAAAAAGATTAAAAAAAACAAACAAGGAAGTTTAATAGCGAAGAGGAGAAACAATTTTCATCGGACGACGTTACAGTCCGATGTCCAATTAATCGTCGGCCCGAGGGCTTCGCGACAGTCATCGGATCAATTTGCCGATGGACGAGAATGACACGATGACGAAGCGAGATTATCGTAAAAAAAAGTCGCGTACGACAAGAGAATCGAGCACCTACACATCGACAGTGACAGAGTGGCTGAGTGGTCTATCTCGCAACCCTCTCTTCATCCATCTATCTATCTATCTATCTATCTATATACTTCTCTTTCTCTCTCTCTCTCTCTCTCTCTCTCTCTCTCTCTTTCTCTCTCTCTTGTCTACTCTCGTTCGTTTCTCCTCGCATCCCCTAAATTCGTAAGATACCGGACAAGCTCAATCGAATCAAGTTCGCCGACTGTCATCGTTCCCTGCCAAGGGAAGAGCTCGCGTCCGGCGAAACTCGATAAGGAAACAGACGTTCGCGTCGCTTTTTATCGAGCGTCTGTGTTCTTAGGGGTGGAATGATGGAACGTGGAATACCCCTCGGTCTGATCGATTATTACATCAATATTTCTTCGGGACGAGGAAGGAAATTCTACCGGAAGAAATACATCGGAAGACGGTCGGGTAACCTCGCCACCCCTAATGAACAAATGTCGTGTGAAATTTCACGTTTCAACCCTTACGAAAAAAAATCATCCCTCGTACGAGATTTAAAGATTAAGACAAATTTCTACAGGTGGAATCCGAGAATTGATCCATCGGAAAATCATAGATTGAATAATTTGCCAGAATTCTAAAACACGAATTTTCATATATTTTGCAAAATTCAAAACGACATTTTCCCTTCGTCAAATTTCTTCGAAAAAACTACATAAATTCGTTCTCTCCTGAGAAGAATCTTAAAACGAACGACTCGAGTTCAGTTAATTGGAACAATCACGAGCTTAATGGTAAATAGAAAATAAATACGTGACTAGGGTGAAAAAACTGTACGATCGGACAATTCATTGTTTTTCCCTGAATTCAATTAAATGACCGCAAGCTCATTGAATGCTTGGTGAAACCAGTAGGACAACATTGCTGTGGGTGAAAGGGGACATGGGTCTGAAAGAGAGACGAAGATAGAGAGACACACACACGCAGAGAGCGAGCGAGCGAGAGAGAGAGAGAGAGAGAGAGAGAGAGAGAAAGGGAAAGCCAGGAGCACTGTGTTTGTTGGTGAATTAGCTTGCGTGGTATACTACGTGAGCTTGGGGTTAATCAAATACGTTTCCCGCAGCACAAGTGGCCTACTCGGTGCAGCGAGCAGTTAGGAGAATGCGTATGTAGAGAGCCGAGTACCGTAGTGCCTCGGTACACGAGAGTCAGTGCGGATAGGTTTGTGCTCATGACTGTTGGTCGTACCGGATAGTGCTGCAGTTTCTGCGGTGTCGCTGCGTCTCGTCCGGCGTTGTTTCTCGAGAATACAGGGAGTGAGAGAGAGAGAGAGAGCGAGAGAGAGCGAGAGAGAGAGAGAGAGAGAGAGAGAGAGGGAGAGAGCGGGAGAGAGAGAGAGAGAGAGAGAGGGTAGAAAGCTCGAACAGCACAACGACCAGCTGCTCCAAAACCGTACGCTCCATATGCATGAAAATCGTCGCACCTTTCCTTACACGAAAATCGTTGACCAAACTACGTTATATACCATTGTATTCCATATATATAACGAACGTTCATGTATATGGGACGTTTCATACCAAATCGACCATTTCGTCATTTTAAAAATTATTATTCTTATTTAACATTGAAATTTCGTAAACTTTTTCATATTTTCCCATCCTTGTCGATAGTTTCTTTGTCTCGTGTGATTTGTTTGCAAATTAGGGGTTGATGTAAAAAAACCATTAGTTTTCAAGGTCAAGGGCTGGTTTTAAGCAACAGCCCTTACTACTTTAGGCTCAGGAGGGGATGTAAATAAATTCGATGGTCTTTCGTTTCGTAGTTGCCGTGTAGAAAATTCGGGACGAAATCTCAGAGGGCGAGGGCACGTCCCCTTGATCTCGAATAGTCCGTATACTCGTATATCGTCTATATGTCACGTGTATAGCGCAGGAAGGCGGGCAGACTCTTGACGAGAAACGCAATTGAAATAAGAATAAGTATCCGAGTTCTCTCTCATCCACCCTAAGAATTCTTTCCTCTCTATATATTTATTTATCCCTCTCTATATATCTTTCTCTCTCTCTCTCTCTCTCTCTCATCCCTCTCTTCATCCTTTTCTTTCTTCTTACTCGTTTGCTGCTCTCGGCGTCTTGGCAAACTGAATTACGGAAAGTACGACGGTAAAGTCGTCCGAGCGACTTCACTGGAACTCCTTCACTTCGCTCTCTTGTTCTTTTTTTTCTTCTTTTTTTAATGGAATAAGAAAAATGACTACAGGACCATAACTCGAATGCTTAAAGTAATTAGAGGAAGGACGCGTATGATGTCTTTTTCTGTAACTAGTTTTACCCGTACGGCTAACGAACGATTTTTCTTCCTAAGTCTATAATTGCGAGATTACGAGAGGCGTCGTGAAAGCTTTACTCTAATGATGTAGAAAAGTATATATATATATATGTATGTGTGTTTATATGTATGTGTGTTTATATGGATGTGTGTTTATATGTATGTGTGTTTATATGTATGTGTGTTTATATGTATGTGTGTTTATTATATATATATACAAAAAAAATATGTACATCATACGAGAGACGGCTTTCAGCGCGACAAACATAGGGAGAAAGAGAAGATGCTTTTACTCGAGAAGGTTTACGCATAGTGGAAAATTACTGGCTGGAACTTTCTCCACCGACGTCACAATTTTTATCCTCCCTTCCTCCTACCTTCTCTCTCTCTCTCTCTCTCTCTCTCACACACACACTCGACTAAAAATATAACGAGTTTTCCGCGGTCGTCATTTTCATCGTAGTCGTTTTAGGGTTCCTCCGTTCCCGGCTACCGGCCGACTGGGGAATCGGGGGAAAGAAAAATTGTAAGAAAGAAAAAAAAACACAAATAAAAGTAAAAAAAAGTAGAAGAAAAATGAAAAACGAAAACAAAAAAACCAGGAAACTCCGAGAGAATTTCTCGGATGGTGAGAAATTTTGTGAAAACTCTCGTCTCGCGCGCTCAGAGACGAGACGAGCCGAGAGTTTTGTTCGTCGTTCTAGTCGGTGATTCAACGAAATGGCTCCCCGAGCACCGAAAGAAGGAAAACCGCGACAACGACGACGACGACGACGACTACGACGTCGACGAGGACGATGATGACGACGACCCGATGAAAACCTTAATTCCGCGACTGCCGAGCTTTTTCCCTGCTTTAATGCTCTCGCGATGAAAACACTTCGAGCACAAGTTCGTTCGTGAAGTCTTATTAAAGAAAGTCATCAATTATACGATGGGAGGGGGAAAAAGAAAAAGTAAAAAAAAAGAAGAAAGAAAGAAAAAAAAAGAAAAAGTCTCTCGGATCGTCGGAGATAAGCTTCCTCTCGTCACGGTATCGCGAAAACCTCTCGTTTTACCGTGTGGTGCAAGGGTGCGAGAATAGGGGACGGTTTTTTATTCATGAGTCACTCGCTAGAAGTTTCGGTATTATTCGCGAAATCAAGACTGAAAAATAGGTGTCGTGTCCCTGTGGGAGGATGAAGGGGAGGAAACAATCGTCGAAGTAAAATTCAACGTAGCCCGCGAGTCTTCTCGCACTCTCGTTTTGCGAGAGGGTAGAGAGGAGAGCTTTTAATAATTTATACTCGAGAAAACGTGTTGGTTAGGGCTGAATCGACGAGTTTACCCTCCGCCGAGAGTCGATGGAGGAAACGATAATCAACAATATCGATCGCTTTAAATACATAGACCGTGTAATTACGTCGTTAATTGAATAAGAATCCCTCGAGGGCTGCGAGTTACTACCCTCGAGGTAAAAACGTCGGTGAAAAAAAAAAAAAAAGAAATGATTTCGACACTCGCGACTGGGCCCGTCTCATTAAAATTCTACAGTTCTACGATAATTTCATTGAGAAAATTCGCATGTAAAATAAAATTGTACATAGAAAACAAACATAATATATTCGTCGAAATATAGAAAAATTAAAACAGTTTTTTTCGTCTCGCGACCTTAGTCAGATTTTTTAACGACAATAATTAAATGAAAAATCCATAATCCGGCGGTTCTTTGCGATAACTAGGCCTCGGCCTCGGCTCGTGTCCGAAAAAGAAAACAAAAATGTGGTAAATTTTGCGTAAGTGGCGCGATCGTTAATTCGAATGAAAAATGAGGGATGAAAATCTGTATGATAATTATACAACGACAATTTTCCGTTGCCGAGGGCCATTAAGCGATACTCGGAACGGTCTGAAAAGGGGGAAACTTCGTTAAGTGCATTGATGAACGTCGCGTAAGCGAGATAGCGTATAGTTTTCGCCGTTCTCTCGGCCACGCGAGATATCGAAACCGCGATATAAATTTTCGACGGGTCTTAAACGGCCATTATCGACTGGTCAGCGGCGCATTCGATGCATACATGCGAGTACCGGTAAGTACATATTTCCGGAGGCTCTCTCTGACTTGCATATCTTCCACTCTCTCTCTCCCTCTCTCTCTCCCTCTCTCTCTCACACACACACACACTCTCTTTCTCTCTCTCTCTCATTCTCTCTCTGTCTTTCTCTGTCTTTCTCTCTCTCTCTCTCTCTCTCGAATTATACCGCAACGCAGATGGGTCCTCTCGAGGCGCTCCACGAATGCCGCACATCTGATCAAATTATCCTTTCCCCGGTCCTTCTCCCCTATCGGTAATTACCCGAGTAGAGGTCGAGAGAGGAGCGAGTGGTGTCGGAACCAAAGGGGTAAAGGAGGGCGTGGCGATTCGAACATAAGCACAATGAGGTAAATGACTACGGTATCGAGCCATACGAGATTCGATACGTGAGAATATGTAACCAAATATATCTGGAACAATAATGGACTAAAATTGATTTTTGAAAATCTCAATAGAAAACATTTTTTTTCAAAAATATTCCTATTAAAGTTGTAAATTCCCTAAAGAAATTAAAAAAAAAAAAGAATAAAACAAACGCTCCAAGATATTTTTCCATTCCTAAAAAAACATACGAATTTAAGCTCTTTAAAAACTTTTGCGAATATTTCTTCGTACCCTAAAAAAAAAAAAAAAAAAAAAAAGAAGAGAAAAAAGACCTCGACGGCTTAAGCTCAACGGCAAATATTCCGCGAATCTGCATGATTATTATCATCATTATCATAATCCTCTTACACGTAGTAATAATCAGACGTCTGGTGAGGTTCCGTGAAAAAGCTCATTTCCTTCGGTTCACTCGGTGCTTCAAAAATATTCATAAAAAATAATATATTAAAATTTTGTACTTCGGGGTTGAAATGATAATTATTATAATCATCCCGTTGCATATAACGCGATGGCGAATGGCGAACGAGTGCATCGTTCTCATTTTCCATTCGTGTTTTTCCACCTCTTTTAAGGGATAACAAGAGAGATAAAATCGCGAAGCTCTCCACACGCTAGTGCGGGCCCGGCATTAGGCCATTAAAAATGCATAACGTTTGTATTTCAAGCGCATCGGAGCATCGTCTCTATCTCACTTCCGTTACTTCTCTATCCATCCCTCTTTCTCTCTCTCTCTCTCTCTCTCTCTCTCTCTCTCTCTCTCTCTCTCTTTCTCGCTCTACCCCTCGCTCGGGCTCTCATCGTAACGGCTATAGAGTCGAACGCCTCTTTATCCCTTTTAACCCTTGGGTAACGGGGCGCAAGCTCTCCGAGCTCTCGACATACTGAATATACTTCCATATGTATATATATATATATAGTTTACTGTACATATCCATATATATATATATATAGTCTAGTATAGTACACTTTACTACGCGCCGTAGAGAAGCGGGATAGTGAAAGCTGAGTTCGTTCCAACGTTGCGTAATGCATGAGGAACGGCCGACAGGGAAAAGCTGAAGAGCTCTGTTTCCCCAGTGGATCGTCATTTTGGATTGGAGAAGACCAACGGGACGCAACGTCTCTACTTATGCCCGAGCTACTCTACAAAATACGTTATAAACAACATTACATACATATACATGTGTATAAAGCTATACGCCCGACCAGTTACTTATTCGTTCTCCTTATTCCTTCTCGTCTCTGACGCGTGAATCAAGCGCTTATCACATTCCTTTGAATTTATCAAATTGTATTTTACGCGACGTTCGAAGAGAACCGTTCGTTTGTTTTTTTTTGGTTTTTTTTTTGTTTGTTTTCTGGAGTTAGCAATGTTTATTGAATAATTTATTATAACAATTTTTAAGCCAGTTTGGAGATAATTTTATTTTTTGACGATGATACATTTTCAATTACTTCCGGACGCTGTTTTTCTCTCGGGTGATACGAAATATTACGTTTCTGTATTCCTCGTTCTAGGTTTCTCGCATTTCGTTCGTCTCTCGTTTCTCACTCGAATGTGTTATAGGCGGAAACGACGACGACGACGAACAACAGAAACCTTTTTGTCTATTCCTGCTGTCCCGTGTCTGACAGGACTGCGCATCAAGCGAAGAGAGAGAGAGAGAGAGAGTGAGGTGAGAAAATGTAGAGCACGTATTCTACGCTGTGCAGTAGACGAGGGTTACGCGTTGGAGGACGGAACGAAATGCCAAAGGAAATTCCTAGACAGTAGTACGAGTCAATGAAGAGGCGGACTTTATTCGATCGATCAAGGTGACTATACTTTTAGCATTGTTTCAGCATTATTACGAATGACGTTATTCTTATATCGATTTCGTTATTAATATTATTTATTGTTATCATCGTCTATTATTATTATCACTGTTTATACAATTTTTAAGGCTTTTTTTCGAGTGAAAATCAACGACTATTTTCATTTCTAAAAAGTAAAGTAACTTTTTGGGATATTTCAAAATCGATAAAGTTTTTATGTAAACTGAAACTCGCGTAATTATATCGGGCAACCAATAATCGATATCGATAATTTTTCAATGATTTTTTTGTTCAACTTCGAAGAGCTTACTGATACTCGATTCTTCAACAATTTTCCTATTCGTTCGAACCATCGACCACATGACGCGAAGCCCGAAGAATCCGTACGCGCGAGAGGGAGGTATGTTAATTATCGACTCATTAACTGGAAAATTCGTTCACCGATAATATACGATAATCCATACATCGCATAGTTTATTAAATTCTTGACACATTTCGTAACTTAAAATGAAAGTGGCAAAAGTGCGAAGGAATGCAAAAATGGATAAATCATCGATTATTTCGATTATTTTGTACGTTAAAATAAAAGCAAAATTAAATCGATTAAATTTGAAAAGAATTTTTTTTCGAAAATTTCAGCCAGCGTCAAGTAGGCCAGATCAACTTAAAAATGAAATAATCCTTCTTTGACACGTCATCGACGTGCGTTTATTTACACGTTTGTGCAAACACATTACTGCTATATAATATGTACGAAGCTCTATTTCTCGCTTCGCTCCTTTTCCGTCGACACTTAGCCAGGCTTTGCGCGTCCACACATCTTTCTATAATGCACGAGATAAGGCAGACATGCGCCAACGGATGGGTGGAAATGTCGGCCCGGGTGTGTGACTCGCGATAGGAGAAAAGCTGCCTCTCGACTTGCCTCCGCACTGCCAGTTTTCCCATATGTGTTTTGTTCAAGTGGATTTTCTTGTTTCGCTCGATTACGCGTAACGGTCCTCGATTTTCTCTGTACCGAACCCATTTGGTAATTTGTTTTTACTCGCGAAATATCCACGACCGAGACGTACAAAAAGCATTTATTTTGCAAATCATCCCTCGGATCGTCCTTGAAATAATATTTACAATAATTCTCAAAGCAAAATTACAATAAAATATTCTTTAATAAATATTCAGGACGATTAATGCGTTTTTTTTAAATCGTTCATTATTGTTCTCTTCTGTTTATAATAATATTTAATCGTCTTAAATATTTATTAAAGAATATTTTATAAAAAAAAAGGATTCCTCGATTTAAAAAAAAAATGAATCGTCCTAAATATTTATCGAAGAATATTTTTTTGTAATTTTTTTTCTTGTCCGAGTTATTGTAAATATTTAAACGAGAAGGAGAAATTTAACATCGGTGGAAAAGTATTATAAACCTCGTTCGGACGAATTCATCAAAAGTCAAACGATAAGAAGGACGCGGTAGGATTTATAGTTCTCGTTTAAAACTTGCCAGCTCGGCATTGCAACCGAGCCCGCATCTCGTTCCTCGACATCACCTGGCTTTTTTCTTGTTCCGTTCGCTTCTTCCCTTCCTCTTTCGCCGGCAGGGTAGCTACCGTGTTCACAGAAAAACCCGACGATCGTGTATCATCATTCATCATCGTGCTCTCTCGCTCTCTCGTACCCTTCCTTCATCCCCTCTTACTCTCTCTCTCTCTTCCTACGTCTGTCTGTCCAACAGCGTAGGCTACGTGTAATGCATTATGCGTATATATAATGGACCGCGACGGGTTAGCTTATAAATGTAAAATGTGCCGACTTTTTCTCTCTCCCCCGCACATCCACGAATAAACATCGGTCTACTTTTCTCTCGTGATTCAACACGTTATAACATTGAGATTGAATCGTTTGTCTGCCTACCGATACGAGCAGTAACAAAAAAAGAAAAAGATTAAATAAACGAAAAGAAGAACATGATTTACGATCTTTATATGCACATATAAATACATATTTATATCTTTCCCTATCGCGACTCGCTCGACTCCACCAAACGGGTATGATCGTCGATCAAAGATGAACTCTCGAATCCGAAGAAAAATGAATTTATTGAAATTGGAAAGAAAAACAATTTTGTTTTATCTCTCTACGATAAAACATATTTCTTATTTATTCATTCGTTAATCTCTTCGTTCATTATTTATTCATCGCTCCAACAATTCTATAAATATAATTCTCCATAAACATTAATATTCAGTAAAGAAATAAAATTTCTCAATTTCTCACTGTGTCGTCCCAGAATTGCGTTTTTTCGCCACGAGAGGGCCGATCGAGCGACGAGCCCGGTAACGAGGAAATCGATCGTTCCTTGCCCGAGGTATCGAACGTTTATGCCCAGTAGCGAGTGAACACGATAGTTGTACGTCAAAACAAGATGTAGAGGCTAAATAAATGAAGAGCTTCGAGCTTTCGTACCGATTATGCTAAGGCTTCGCTCAAAGCTTACCAAACGGGCCCTCTCCGTTCGTTTCCCGAGGCTTAATTCTATGCATGCGCGAAAATCGGGTTCCACACAGAGGCACACGAACGGAATCTACTGTGCATAACACATATGTGCATATATATAAACATGTAGAACCGATGGTGATTATAAAGGGCAGGCTTTGCTCTGTTCGACCAGCTCAGTCGGTACCGAAGGTATCTACGGATAAGCTTTCGTAATCGCTCGGCAAATTATGTAGCCACGTGAAATAGAACGCGCCATTATCTTACAAGAGTATTGGATAATAGGGGCAAAAGGGGTCAGTTGAGTAGTTTGAGCAGAAGAAAGGGGGGAGGGAGCAATGAGGAGAGGACAAGAGGGCCATTATACAATTTTGCCGCTGGACATACACGAAGCCCTCTTTCGAAGAGTAGGTAAAGAGGGAAACACAATGGATTATGAATATATCAAAGCAGATTTAACTCGAGCTTTCCACCCTCTCCGACCAACCCTCGGCGCACCCTTATACTTGAATTGTGTAATACACGTGGTTTTCACGTAATACCCTGCGTAACCTCTACGACCGGGAATACGAGAAGTCGCGTCACGCTATTTTGTTGTTTCCCCTCGCAATCTCCGATCGTTCCTCGATCGTTTAGTGTGAAGATTTTTTTTGTTAAAAAAAATCATTTTTCCTCGCGGGTTTTTTTTTAAATTGTTCCAGATTTATCAAAAATCGTTTCAATCGTTGATATTCGTTCCAAATTTCAATTTATGTTGAAGTTTGGAACGGTTCTTAAAATGTCTCGGATAAAAAAAATCAATCCGAAGATTCGATCATTGATAATCGCTTTGAATTTCAATTTTTATTGAAAAGAAAAGACAATCAATTCACGGGATAATTCGATCGATAATAATCGTTTCAAATTTTCATTTTTATTACAATTTCGAACGATTATCGATGATCGAATCGTCCAGCGAGTTGTTTTTTAATTTTATTTTTATATGAGAAATTTGTTAAGGGTGGAAAAACAAGATTTACGAAGATGGGTAGAAAAAGGAGCCTTTGACCTCGACCCGCTGTCATAGTCGCGTACGCGATACGCGCTATCAGAGGGAATAATTTTACACCGACTAATCAGTATATCGAGGGTAAAAGAAATGTCTCAGCGCGTCGCCCGCCTACCTCTCGACACACCGACAAAACTTAGGGAGTTAGAATAACTTGTAACGCCCGAAAAAACACTTTTATTGAGATTTTATTTTGAAGACCCGTTTTATTATTTTTTGATAAATTTTTAACCATAAACTAATACATATATAAAGAATATAGAATAAAATTTTCAAGACAAAATAATAATAAATGGCCAGGCTAGAAGCCAGTCTGCGAGGGGTTGAAATAAAAAAAGAGGGTTTGCGGTGATCACTGCCCCTCATACCTGGATCATCCGAAATCAAAAACTTTAGCAGTGATCATTAGTAAATCCTATTACGCGGTCTTTGAACGAAGGATTAATAAAAACTTCGATTTTTCCTACCTACTTGTACCCCCTCGACAGGGTTGCGCTCAAAGTTGCATGTCTCCATAAATAATGCCCCGATTCGTCTAAAATTATTCGGGAATACTTTTCAAACTTTTAGAAAATGTAACAAAAAACAATCTATTTTTTGAAAATGCTAAGTGACTCTAACCCCTTAACCCTCCGTCTGTACCCTTATATTTTGTGACGCCGTCTGTACACTGATTATGAGTCGTAAAAGTTCTCCCAATGTTTTTTGTAAGAAAAAAACCTCAAAGAAATCTGAAAAAATTCTGAATTAAGTTTACAACATTTTTTCCCACGATCCAATCAATTATTTGCCCATTTATTATAAATAATAATTTTCCCTCACTTTCCAAAATCCGGAGATATTCGATTTGAAAATGTAGCTCGTCCCTTCAAAAACCTGGTGTACAGACCGAGGGTTAATACAACGCGAAACGATATATCGCGATAGAACGATCTTTGCTTCGAACGGGCCACGCGGGACACACTGAAGAATCGTTATGGACACTGGGGTGTTAATCACCCCCCCCCCCCCCCCTGACTCGAACAACCTTTGATCACATCCAGGCTCGGCCGGAATTTAAACCAGAAACCTCTTCGGTTCTCACCACCCTTCCCCCACTCCTACCCACTCGTTGCTCATTCTCCCGTTCTTTCTACCCTTAAAACCTCCCTCTCGCCCTTATCGCTCGCACGAATATTCGAGCGGCACGGATGGTAATTACACTTTCCGGAAATCTTATTGCGTCCGGTCATTAATAACCGCCGAGTCTCTAATTACTTATCGGATGGAAAATTCCACGAAGAATGAGAACGGATCGGGGATGGTGGGGAACACATTTTGGCTGTTGCCACGACGAGTCGTTAACGATAAAAAGTTTTCGTCCAAGTTTCCTTACGTTAATGACTTATTCATCGATTAAAAGGCGCGTCGATGTCGCGGATGATGAATGTTCATTGGGTTATATCGGTGGTCTTGTCGGTTCGAGTCTTTCGGTGGAATTCGATGCAACGAGAAAGAAAGAAGGGGTGGGTCTGTGATGGGGTAGCGAGAGAAAGAGAGAGAGAGAGAGAGAAAGATCGAATTTATCAACAGTTGGCGAATTATCGCCCTCTATATAACGCTATAGTTGTATCATTTTTAGTTGTTATGTATATAATATATATATATATATTGTATATATATATACATAGATGCGTGCGTCTGTTCGTAAACACGTCGAGGTCGGTCAATATTCATAGGGGGTGAGAAGAGACCTGGATATTTCGGCGTAACGTTATACTTTAACGAGTCGATTAACACGGCAGGCATAACAGCGCGATGTTGGCTATCGATTAATAGCCCGGACGATAATTGAGACGGAATAAAATATTGTTGCATTCGGGAATGGATTTTCGAATTAAAAAAATCATCGATATTTCGTCGTGACGCTAAAATAGTGTCTTTATTTTTTATTTTCATTTTGAAACAATGTTTTCGACGTTATCGCATTGTGAAACAAAGAAACGTGATAAATTTATTACGACAGTTAAGGGTAGTCGTTCTTTCGTGGTGATCAAATCGCAATTTTAATGACCATGTCAATTTTTATAATGATTTGATTGTAGTAAATTTATTACGAAAATTACCTCAATTAGCTTTTCTATTAAGTTTAATCGAACGAATGTTTGTTATTTTTTTATTTACATAATTGAATATACGAGATGCCATATAATATCATTTGATCGAAGAATGAAATTCGAACGAAAAAAATCATCGATATTTCGCTCGCTAAAATATTGATTAATATTTCATTTTTATTGCAAATTTTATTTAACGTTAACGCAAGTTCAAAGGTCGTAAGTAACTTTATTCCACGAACGAGGATAGTTTTTTCATCTTGATAAATTCGAAACTGTAATCAGAATGAAAATTTGGATAATTGTTCGTTTTTAATTAATTTTGTTTTTTGTTTTCCTTCGAAAAGAAATGTAATTATTCAACCGAATCCCAAATGTTTTTGTCCCTCGAAGGTTCTTTTTCAAGCCGCAATGACTCGGGTCTTGATGGAATCGTATTACCGAATCTCGTTCTGGGGGTGGGTTAAGCGTACGATTAACTCGAGCAGAAATCGCCTAATTAAACCGAAGAAACGTCCAACTACCCCCTCCCGTCTTCCATGGGGCATGAAAAGGGTCTCCGGCTAAAAGGTAACCCCGCCATACTCCTACGAGAACTACGTGACGTGTTATTGGGGTAATTTCTACCCTCGGCTAGACTCGGTGCCGGTGACAAAATGCCCGAACCCAGGCTCTACTTCGACCCAAGATTCGCCGTAACACGAGGCGTACGTGTACTTTGGATTTATGAACAAAGTTGAAATAAAGCTCGTCTCGCGAACTTCCAAAGCGCTATCTGTTTTCCCGAACACACAAAAAATCACTCACTCGAGCATTATCCCACCGAGATGTTCGGCTCAGACGTGACACGAGTCGCCCACTGGGATTCGAATTTTCAAATAAGCCAAACTACCAACGACAACTTTGATACGTCTTTAATCAACATTTACGAACGGAGCTCGTTCAATTATCTCATATTTAATACTATTAAACGATACAAAAATTATCAATAATTGATCATTAATAATTATTTCTAACAATTATAATAATTCATCATCGACGAATATTCCTAATTATAAGATTAATATTATTAATAACTATTCATAATTTAATAACGAATCGATCGATTACCGTTATTATTCCTGATTCGATGCAAAACAAAAAAAAAATTTCTTCATCACAAAAAAAAAAGATCATCGATAAGATATCCCTTCGAGGTATATTGCCAAGGAAAATGCATCTTTTGGGATATCCGACAAGATGTTTTACACCCTTTGAATATGAGGGATGGACTAAAGCGCGACAATGAAAAAAGTGTAAAAAATGTATATTATATATATATATGTATATTATTCGGCGACCTTTATGAGGGACGAACGCACTCACCGCAGCACTTTTGTCCGTCCAATATATATATATATATACGCATATAAATTTATGTATATTTACATGTATATATGAATACGATATAAGGGTAACTCATACATATATATTTCAGAGAGGGTTGCGCGGGGGTGTGATACGAGATGCTCCACTTGGCGTGCCACCAATATAAAAGGCGATGCGTTATTGCCAAAAAGAAGAAGGGCGTAAGGAGGGGGGGGGGGGGGGGAGAGGAGGGATGGAGAAAAAGAAGAAGAAAAAGTAAATAAAGTAAATAAAAAATAACCCCGAGAGAAAGAGGCAAAGCACGATGAAAGAAAACGGCAAAATGGAACAAGAGATGGAGGGGAGCGAGACGGGCGAAACCGTGAGTATACGCGATCGCGTGACTGTTTTCGGTCCCTTTCTTTTTTTCATTTATTTATTTTTTGATTTTTTTTGTTTTTCTTTTTTTTCCATTCATTCGCCCTCGTATCACCGACGCGAAAAACTCATCTCCCCTTCAGTCACAATTGGCGCCGTCTCATCCTCCAGGATAAATCAAATTCCTTCACGATGGAAAGTCTCGCGTGACGAGACGAGGCTCGCGACGTACGACGATACGTGTTTCGTTCAACGTGTCGAAACCTCGAGAAGTCGAGAACGTTGTCGTCAAATTTTCTCACGATCCATCACGATCGCGATAAAAAGTATAATGAAAAATAATTTCCGGGCCTAAATCAACGTTTGGATTAATCACTTTATTATTATTATTATTATTATTATTATTATCATTAGAACGATTATTAATACTTTTTTCATATAATCGTTTTCAATGATTTTTTGCTTATTATTATTTTTTTTGTTCGTTTCGACATAAATAATTACCGTACGAACACGATGCTTTTATATTACGAGCACGAAGTAACGTCTCGCACGCGAAGGTCGAACGATACCGAACTCCGCTATCCTTCTCGCCTACACATCGGAATCTCACCGTCGGTGGTTGTCGGTGGTTCGAGCTTCACGGTTATCAACACGTCCCCCGGGAACTCGTCGGACGTGCTAATTTCACTTAGTCCCGTCCTTTTGGGACTTCCCACTCGTACTCACCACTTTCTCTCGATAAACGTATAATATAACACCGATGTGAATTTCGGAAAGGCACACCTGGATTAGCCGCGACGAAGCGCGACCTTAAAAATGTAAAAAATAAATTTAAACAAAATCGGAATAATTTTCTTTTCGATAATTTCCCAAAAAAAATATCGTAATTCTTCGCAATTTATACGCTACAAAAAAAACAGCTCTAAGTTTAATTTTTCATGATAATTATCGTTTATCATTTATTACTAATTATCAATTCTGGCCGTGGATTATTTTATCATTTTATAAAAATTGTTTTCGTTCTTATTTCCATGGTGAGCTTGATTTTCGTTTATTAAATTCTTAAGACTACGTATATCATCGGATAGAGGATGGTAAGAGAGAGAGAGAGACAGAGAGAGGATATGTCTGATGAAATATATATAGCTTCCAGTTGGCGAATTCGACCGGAGAGGGATTAGGGATGAAATAAGGATGGTGCGCACCAGAAACGCGAGTCTTGAATATGCTTTTGAGCGATTGTACGTTTCTGTACTACTGAACTACCCTGCATGCTTTGCGTACACACACATATATATATATATATATATATATATATATATATATTTCCTTTCTTGTAATGCATGCAAACTATATACACGTGTGTTTATAGGACATACGCGTAGTGTAAATGGCCCGATTGTGTATTTGTGTATACGTAAGCCAAAGTAGAGCGGCAAACTTGAAAGGTGTCGAGGGAGGGAAGGGGGCGAAAACAAGAGGGAATAACAGAAGCAACGAAGCTTTCGCCATTATACTCAGTTTGCCTACACGAAAATGTTATCCTTGCGATCTCTCGAATATGAGGTGATACCGGAATCACGGATTTCGTATCTCGCCCGTTTGCGTACAGAGATAATATATCGTAGCGACAAGGTTTAACCGAGACGCCAAACAATCACTTGAATTCTTACATCTCGAAGAGAACTGAAAAATCTTGAATTATCTACGTTTTTATTTTCATTGTTGATTTTTATTTGTTGGTTATATTTTTGGATAAAACCACGGAGATATTCGTTATCGATATGAAATCCTCGATTTGACATTAAAGGGAAGAATGAACGAGAATTATTTTCAACAGCTTGTAATTTTTTTGATATTTCAATTTTTTGAGAATTGAAAAAAAGCTTCGATTTCAGGTAAAACGAAGGGACAAGATTGTGCTAGGGTATCGATGATCGAGACAAGTATTTTTTGCTTTTACACAGAACATATCGGTCTGAATTGAAGAATTTCGATGTTATGAAACGAGACGTGTATTCTTACTGCGTAGGGACACTTTTTGTAATGGAGAGGGCATTATTAAAGAGGGTTGCCAACAATTTCACGGAACATTTGTGCCAGCAGGATATTCAACGTGGAATATTTCGCAGTGCTAGACAATGTTTCGTAGTACGTACGAGCTGAGTTAGAGACCGATATATAGTGACACGGTGCACTGGATCGTGTGGCACAGACGCGAAATATACACCCTACATACACATGGACACACGCATATATATATATATATGTCAAAGGGAGAATCGTTTGTAGACGATCCGAAAGATAGCTTCACTGGCAGCTTAGCTGTTTCAACATTTCTGCTTGCCCGCGTCGACCGTATCGAGATGCAGCAAGAATCGTGCCAAAATCACGAAGAAGACGGTACGAGACATCTGCCGATATGTCCCACGAAGATTTCACCCTCGTCTCTATCTCTTCGTCATCGACTCGATAAAGATGTTCGCGCAACGTGAAACATTAGGCAAAATCCATCGGAAAGAAATTAAATTCGTCGTATTCGAAAAATGGAGATATATTTTTGTCTTTTTGTGCACCCTTGGAAAAAGCATCAAGCTCGAACGAAACGCGTCTCGGTTTTATCCACCGATAACATTTTATGCAAAGAAAAATAATGACAAAAAACAAAATCGGTCCATTCATCTCGACTATTCGTTTTCCACTTACTACGAGGTACGAGAAAAAAATAAAGGAATAGGTATATACTCGTCGCAACGTGATTTCACCCGCGAGAAACGCCGACTCGCTAGGCCATCTTGCGGCGCGCGCGAGCATTAAGTCGGCTTCTTTTACAGCTCGGCCAATCTCGTATAATACAGTTTTAGGTTATGCGAGCTCAGGCGAGGAAACGAGTGAGGATCTGCCTCGGTTGCCAGGATCGGACAACGCAGACGATTCCCGCACGCCTTCAGGTGTGATCGTAAAGTTTCTTTCGTTTACTTTTATTCACCGGCGTGCATTTCTTTTTTCCCAAGGTATTCCCTCTTGTCTTTCCTCGGTCGCGGATTGATAGCGGTGCGGTTTCATGCACTCCTCGAGTTGCGACCGAACCAAGAGCATCCTAGAAAAGTAGAGGGAAAAAAAGGGACGCACCGATGGTTGAAAGAAGGAATAAGGAAGACGAGTCAAGGACGAGTGGAAAAGAAAACTGCAGAGTGGAACGAGATTGGCAGCCGTAGAACGTGTGTATCGCCCGTACACCCGGGGCTTTCACGTTGAATTAACCCTTGGATCGTACCAAGCCCTGAATTCTCGTTTCCATCACACGTGCGCCGATCTTTCAAGGCTCGAGAGACGCGATCGTGAGTAATTTCAGATAAAAATGCATTTCCCACTCGATACGATCTGTCTCACCGCAGTTGCGCGAGTTATATTGCCTGAAAGGATCGAGTGATCTCTGTGAACTCGTAGAAAGAGCGAGGATGAAACCCTCGGTTGATAAGACGATAGGAAACGAGATAGAGCTCTTCGTTCAAACATACCCGTTTTCTCGAACTTTTTTTTATCCTTCTCTCTCTCTCTCTACTCTTTCAAGCCTTTCTTCGTCGCATTAGAAGGGTTTTAGATTGTTTCAATCAAAGTTTTATGGAGAAGATCGTCCATTTCTATTCGAAGGGAAGAATCGAGACGAGTACCGAAAATTCGAGTCTCTCCTTCTCGATTATTTTAAATTTAGTATAATTTTCTTATCGACTTACCGACCGTCGATAAGTCGAGAATTGTCAAACATCGATGAATTTGTAAAATCCTTCGAACGAATCGTTCCATCAATTTTAAAAAATTCTCGCGCGTGTTATCACGCCTCGTGCGTCGGTTAGGACCACCCCATACTTTTTTCCCCCTCAAAAAATAGTGCGTATCATCGATAACGCTCGTATCGAATAAAAACGTGGACTCGAATCTGTCGATATTCCGTTCATGACGTTATTTTTTTGTTTTCTTCTCCTTTTTTTTGTCGAGGGCTACGTTTCGACGAATCCAGTTTCACGTACTTCACGGATGAACTACACTCGCGTTTTACTCGCGAAGCGTTAACCGGACATGCTGATTAATAGGCCCCGGACCAGCATGACGAGAACATTGACCAGAAGCCGGGTGGCGTTTGAATTTGGACGAGCCAGCGATCGGTGGATACGAGTGAGACGTACAACGAGCGTATGCGACGATACGCGCGGTAGCCGGCTCTGCGGATTTCTCGCTCTGGATAACTCGATTCCATAATACGATCTGCGTCCCGTTTCGTATCGGGGGAGGGGCAGTCGGGCTTCGGACAATTTCAACATTTGACACACGCACGCGGAACAACGGGATGTCTCATACACGGATAACGCGAAAAGGGATTACGGAAGCACGTAGAACGTAACGCGAGTTGTACGTGCGCGAATAGAGACGTATCCGCGATATCCGTTAATATTCACATTTTCACATGGAAATTTTCTATCTTGGAATAAAACAATATCGAAAATGAATTGTTCGATTAAATATTCGTTTATATCTCGATTGGAATTGAAAAACGTTTGATCGAAACTAATAGAGAACTACGTGGAAATGTTCGAAGGTTGTCCGATTCCAGTTTAGCGAAGATTTGCCCACTTCGTATAATCGTTTGCAACGTGATTCGTTCATGGTAGAATCGGAAGTCGAGACGAGAATACGAGAGACAAAAGGAAACCACATACGGTCGTTCGTGCGAACCAGGCGCAGGATGCACCCTGTGTTCCGTATCACGGAAATGTAAATAGCATGGACAAGTCAGGACCGAGTACGAGCTTCGGGCCTCTCATCCGCACTGTAAACACTCCACATGCCTCTGTGCCTCGTATTTTCCACTGACTTGCGAGACGGAATTTCCTACGTAATTTTCAAAGCGATTTGAGCCGAAATTTCTGTATAAGCGGCAAGAGAGAGAGAAGTGGATGCGTCGAGTGTAAGGAGAGTGGAACGAAGGACTACCATGAAAGGGACAATAGAGATTTTGGTCGACGCGCGCCATTTCATTTCGCACATTCTTCCAATACGTGTGAATATCGCTGTAAAGTCTTGGACTAGTTTGGTTTTATAAAGATCGTCCTTGCATCGTCCTGCAATGAATGTTGTGAATGCCGATGAGGACAGGAAAGATTGGTTCGGTTAGGGTTAGCGTCGTGGACCCTAGAAACGTTTCTTGTCAGCCTATTGACAAAATTTAGCTGGCTCGTTCCCGTGAGATTCTTGGACCAATAGAAATATCGCGGTTCCATTTCGGAATGTTGAAATCTTGTCGAACGATAAATAAACAAATGGAATTTACATCTGTTTCGTTGATCGACGAATCAAATTTGAAAAATCTGAATATATTTGCGTTCCGCAGGAAGTTTTGGATACAATTTCGTGTCTTCGGTGTTACTTCGAGCAAGCAACTGTTTTCACTCTCCCAAGGTGCTGATTGTCAAAATTTTAAATGGCCTTGGATGTAGTTGAACTTTTGGCTCAGTTTGATTCTGGCGCAGATGTTCTTAGTTGACTCGCTATCTCTATCGTAACGTTCCATCCAATAGAGAAAGAGAGAGAGAGAGAGAGAGAGCGAGAGAGAGATAGTTATTTTCCGTCACGATCGATCAATCGAGTGCCTCGAGGGGCGGTGGGCACGGGAACAAGGCCAGCTTCAAACGACAGAAGTGTAGAGTTGGAAAAGCTCGACGACGGAAGATGGAGAACGAGCGAAAGAAAAAAGGAAGGAGGCAAGAGCCGAGGTATAGAAAAGTAACGAAAGAGAAAAAGAGAGAGAGAGAGAGAGAGGAAGAAACTCTTCGTCGACAAAATCGAACCACGAGAGTGATCAAACGACCGACGCGAGAGATGACTACTTCTCTCGAGAAGGCCAGCATCTCTCCTCGGGGAAAGGAGCCTCGAGGTGCTTCGGTGATCCGTCACCAACCGAGAGACAAAGAGAAGCCAACAATGCTCAAAGCCTTCGACCTTTCTCGATACAACTTTCCTTTGATCTATTTTTATTTTTTTATTTACCCCCCCCCCCCCCTGCTCCCTACATCTCTGTTTCGTACCTCGCCTCTATCATAACGCAACATCGTGTAACACCGTCCAGCCCTACCAAGTATAACAACCTGGCGAAGACTTTCGTACTACCGAATGTTCGTACGAGCCACTTCCTTAGTCATTGTTCGTATCACTCGGAAAATCGCATTCGTTGGAACGAAGCAAGGCTCGTAGACTTCTGAAATGGCATTCTTCCCATCGTGACTGGACGATGACGTCGAAGACTATTAATCAAGTGGGGTTATCAGGCGTGATAAAGTCCATCAAATGGGCATTCCCTTTACCTCCGTGCATTTCGTTTATAGGAGAAAAGCCCGTGAGAATCCTGGCTGCGAATTGGATCGTAAGGGGTTTTATCGCGAAAGGAAAATGATGTGGTTAATGCACGGCCATTCCTAGTTATGGCTAATTCACCACGAAAAGCTCAGACGGAACTCTCCACCTCATCGTGAATCTCCTAATCGTTTCCTGATGGTGGTTTCACACGTGGTTGAATTCCTTCGTGGTCCCTCGATCGACGCCTCTTTCGTAACCCAAATGGCCCCTGCGGCGAATTTGATTCCGAAATCCCACATATTTCACCCTCCTTTAAATCGCGCTGAACCTTCGCACGCAAATATCTATGCCATCTCGGGGAAAGATAACAGACAAGCCTAATTGATAATTCAGTCTAATGAAGTTCCAACGATTGCGATAACGAGTGAGGAATATACCTACTTTTGCACTTGCCTAAATCGTCCTGTCGCTATCAGGAGTCAACGTAAACTCGAAATAGGTTAAGAGACAGTTCGGATCGATAATTCAAACGCAATTCGCTCCGAGAATACATCACGAGTGAGATATGTGCGGTTGGTCGACGTGTTCTTATGACGGATGAGGTGGGATATCGAGTTTGACGCGGGTCGCGCGTAATGGCCGCGGTAGCGGGCCGAGCCACGAAATGGCGGCGGGCGCCTCGGATCGAACGCGTCACCGCTAGTTCGATGAATTAAGGTCTACGAAGATGGAACGAGTAGGTGGGGGGAGAAAAACGTAAAAAAAAGCTATACGACCGTGTGGTTGGTAGGGCTTTTCGAAATGTTCTCGGGGGACTGTGAAATTCATATGCCAGAGAGAGAGAGAGAGAGAGAAAAGAAAACGAGCACAGGGAGGCGAGAGTCCCTTGTAGCATGGGGTAAGCGATGAGAAGATCTTCCGTGGGCCGCGAGGCGATGTTGCCAGGCCACTCTTACGTCCGCGGAAAAATCTTCTTCTTCTTCTTCTTCTTCTCCTAATGCCTAGCTATAACATTGCTGCTCACCGAAGAGGAGAGTAGCGTAGCACGTTTCACCGCGCTATATCGTTTCTTCTTTCGCTTCTACGAGAAGGTGCCGAGTATATACCGGTAAGTTTATTTCCCAACCCTCTCTCTCCCTCTCTCTCTCTCTCTTACTCACTCACTCCCCTTTCTATCTCCGCGCGGTCTCCTCTCCCCGGATTCTTCTGAAGCATCGGAATCTGAATTTATTCTTATTTAAAATGAAAAAGTTTTTCTCCTCATCGTAGTTGCGCGAGAGGAGGTGAGGGGTGTGTACGTATACGCAGCGATGTACACCGAGGCAAAGGTTCGTAGCGCGGTAAGAATTTTTTTTTCCATGGTAAACGAGAAAGAGAGAAAACATCGTTTTTTTTTCATTCCTCGTCGTTTTTTTTGTTTTGTTTTCTCTTTTGTTGCTGTTGTTGTTGGTTTTTTCTTAACCAGAACGCGAGTTGCTTCGCTCCAAACACGTAATTCAGTTTCGTCAGTGGAGACGACGAGGTGGGTGGGACTTCGAGAATGGGGAATGCAAAGACTGTAAAGTGTGAAAAAGAAAGTGGAAGAGTGGAGAAGCGAGTGAATCGTGCGTAAGAGAGTGAAGAGAAAAATTTCTCCTCGGGTTTCTTACTTTCGCAGAGAGAGAGAGAGAGAGAGAGAGAGGGAGAGAAAAGAATCGGTGAGAGGAAAATACACTTCCCCTCCTGTCCCTTGGCTCTTTCTACGACTCTCAACGGGCAATCCTCCTCAACTTCGCATATATTTTCTTATCCTTTCATTGTTTATGCTCGTCCTTTATCGCAAAGAAGAAGAACACACAAGTCCGAGAAAATAAAAGCGACAACCTCGACTATAATATTCGCCAACGAGCTTCTCCAATAAAACGTGTATAGGACGCTGTTGCCCTTGTTACGTACTGAAATATTACGCGACACTTGGACCAAAAGGGACGTGCGCTCTCGAGTTAACGAGGTTCTCAAGCTTTTCTTTATTTCTCAGGAAACAACTATATCTCCGGAATGAATAAAAAAAAAACAATAATTTTCTATCAAAATGTCGATCATCGAAATTATTGCAAAAAAAAACCATTGTCGTAAATGTTGGAAATAAAAACATTTTAAAAAATTGAAAACTACGTCGTTACTTACTAAATTTTACCGTCGATCGTATTTTCAACGAGATCGATGATACTTCGTTTTGAAAATATTTTCTTTATCGTGTAAGAACGAAAAGGTCCGGATGTTTCGCCACGCGGGAAATAGCGCTGAATAACGGGTTCGTCGGTTTTTCTTTTTCTCTCGTTGAATCCGAGGAAAGTCCGTTGCGAGCGTTACAACGTTACCTCGACTATCTTGGAAAAATTCGCCCGCTGGGCTCGATCTTTTCGTTGCCGTCGGTACGCCTCTTAACCCATAACCGTCCACTCTTCGTGAAAACTTGTAATACGCCCTTTTATCACGCACGACGTCGTCGGTATGGTTCTCGTTCCATCGTTGGCCGCTACTCGACGAGAAACGAAGTAACTCCTCGCGAGCTTATGTTGCCTCGCACGAGCAACGGGACAGTTACCTAACGCGGATGAGGCATGTGACCCGTGGGAAATCTTACGAGGGCACGATTGGATGAACACGCGCACGCGCACACGGCTCTAAAAGCAATAGCGTCCTACGAAAACTTTAAGTTTTTAAAAAATTGACGCACAACAATATTTTACCGTGCGAGTTTTCCGCCATCCTAACTTCGCGACCAACCGCTCCGTCTTTTCTCTCGTTTCGCTTAATCCTGATAAACGATGATGAAACTAAAATAATAAAAAAAGAATCGTTTTGTAATAATTTTTAATAAGCAAAAAAAAACATATTCTCGTCGATTGAATAAACCAACGTTCTCAAATTCGTCGTATTACGACTAATTAATAACTGTATTAACACTTTTGTGTTAATGACATTTTTCAACGTCGAGGAAACACGAAATCGTAGAACGAGGGTTTATGAAAATGCGAATAAAATTGGTTTATCGAGACGACAATCAAAATTTTATCATCGGCATTGAAACGTATTATGACGTCGTTAGCCCGTGATAATGGCTCACTGAAACGTGATAAACGAGAGCCGAGCGATTATCATACATCATTCGTCCAACAAGCCAGTTTGGGCGGTCGGTTCGCCAACCGAACGACCATTGTGACGAAAAATTTTGTTCCCTGTCTCTCCTCCCTTCTCTCTCTCTCTCTCCCTCCCTCTCTCTCTCTCTCCCTCGCCATCCCTACGTTTCATATAGGATTGCGCATATTGCAAAACCCCGCGGGTTATATAACACGTTTAAGGCGGTGTAATTTTGATTCGCTACCAGATTACGCTATGGTGCCAAACCTCGGTAACAACGATACACACGTACGTGCACCCAAACACGACCGGAGAGAACGCCGCTCTCGTGCGGTATGTCCTCGATCGAAACAGTTTATCGTTATAGTGTCGCCCTCCTGCTGCAAAATATGTTGCACCTGCGGGACAAGCGGAGACCTCCGCCACAAATTTAATCCCGCTATCGTTATATATTTATACGTATGGGTGTATGTGTCTGTGTGTGCGAGCATGCATACGTAAACGCAGGTATAAACTCATATTTCGCCGACCAATTCCACGATTGTTCAATTTATCGTCGACACGTAAATTATGTCTGATGCGAATGATTAATTTTGAATTTTTTTCCCTTTTTTTAGTATTTTTGTTGCATTGTTTGGTTTTTTTTTTTTGCTAATTCATTTAAGCTGCGTTAGTATTGCGAGGTTCGTGGAATGGATGAATGGAAATTATAAACGATCGAGCTTCGAGTTACAAAGGGTTCAACAAAAATTGGCATTTTTATTTAATTGTGAAATTTGAAGGTTCGGGTGATTATTGAAATTGTGATAAAGTAATTTAAACGTTTGTCTCGATTATGGGATTTTAAATGAAAGAGTTCGACGATTTTGTCTCTCATCGTGAAATTTGTATCGCGAGATTTAAAGCTCGTTATCGAATTCGCATTAGAAAATTGATATTCTTGTCACGTGATCAAATTTTGTATCGCGTTGAATCTTTAAATCGTTATATCAAGTCGGAAAATATAGAACGAAAAGTAACTTGGTGAAATAAGAAATTGTCATCGAATTCAAATTTCTGTGAAATTACGACGATGAAATAATCGTCGATGGAATCGTAAAATTTCAATCAATTACGAAATATAAAAGTACAAATATATTGATAAAATAAAATTGTAAAATCGACCGAAGACGATTGATCGCTTTTTATCTTTATTGCCAATAAACGATGGGAAAAAGTGGATGGAACAATCGGCGACGGGACGAAGCTACTAACAAGCCCGGATTGTACGAGGCAAGATTTGCGTAGTCCGGCTTTTGAAAGCAAAGTGCCTCGGCAGCTTTTCAATCTATACCACGAGGCTTCTCGAGAGCCGAGTAGCTGTATCGAGAATACTCTCGACCAGTGACAGTCTCAATCCACTTGGCCATTGTCTGCCTAAGCCGCGAGTTTCACGGCATTCAAGTCGCCTTGCTATCTACTTGCTTGACTTTGCACTCGAGGAACGACGTTCCCCTTGTTCCTTCAGCCACGATCGTCCTCCACCTTTCTCACTTTCTCTACCCTTTACCACTTCGCGGGGACAAATAAGTCAATACCACTCGAACAGAGAAAGAAAGAGTGAGCGAGAGAAATCGTGGAGTAGCCTGCGAAAAGACGAATGGAAAAGTCTCAACGTTGCGGAGGGTAAGGAGGTAAGATTGAGCTCAAAGACGTATGGATGGACGAGGGTGTCGAGAGTCGAAGAGTAAGAAGAAGACAATGGCTCAGATGTGGCTGGAGGTTTGATCGTCCTATATATACGTATATATATAGGAGTGGGTTGTCAGAGACGTCGTTGAGTTATACCGTGTGAATCGTACGAAATTTAGTGGAGTGTAAAACTAGATCACAGAGTCCAGTTTTATCGCCTCTCGACAGAAATGGCTGTCGGAGTTGGCCAAAAAGTAACCGCGTTTTTTCGTTACGTGCGAATATACGAGGCTCGTGTGTTAGAAACGCAATTACTTTTTGGCCAAGCCGATATTTAATGTAGAATGTGATAAGAAAGATAGGATTTTGTTATAACTATCTCACTCCCGACACTTTCGAATCATTTTATTTTTCGGATTTTTATACTTCAGCGATTCTTGTCAGTTTTTCTTACATAGAAAAATGAAAGAGGTAGAAATAATATTTTATCGTAAACGAATTGTCGTTTTTATTAATATCGAGATCGTTGCGAGTTGTTTTACTCAAATTTAAAGAAAATTCAATTTTATGGAAATTGAGAGAGCTGCGAATTTTTTATATTTGTCCATTATAAATTTTCAAAGTCAAGCTGATCTCGGAGTCTCGAAATCTTCCAAAAACTTTTCCAAATCGTAAATTTCCATATTTATCCGAAAATTTTCTTGTAAATTTGTCGCGTAGGTATCGAGAGAGAAAAAATGATCGGTTTCGTGAAAAAACATCGTCCTGGCGATTGAACAAATATTTTCGTGGTCTACGACCAAAAACGTGAATCGTATCGATAATTTCGTCGCGAGAACGCAGTGACAATGAGAGCTAGTGCCTCGTTACAAATAATTGCGGCTGTCGGAGAATTCTCGCATATTCGCACAATGCACGAGAGATCGTTAACGCCTACCGTGTCGTTATAACGAGCCACTCCGAAATATCGATTATTTCTCACGAGGACGAAACTATTTACGCGCAACAATATTTCGCATTAACGAGAAAGGATCGTCGGTCGTTCGCGGCCTCTCGCGTCTCCAGACAATCCGCGAATGCGGCCACTCGTTTCTCTCTTCACCGACGATTATTCTTCATACGTATAAATAACGCTTACCATAAAAATTAAATCTCTCGCGAAAGAAAATTATAAAATCGCAAACAAAAACGCTAAAAATAATTCGAGAAAAAAGAGAACTCTGTAGAAAAAAAAGGAAAGTAATTGCCAAAAAAGTCTGTTTAACGAGTGTGTAAACGTTCGAAGGACGCTCCGGGAAATTGATCAATTCGCGAGAATTTTCGGGGGCGGTGACAAATGCGAGACGAGGTCGGATAAGAATGACGCACGATTATTGCTGACAACGGTAATCGCGTGCGGCGATCGCCCCTTGGCAAGTCCAATCTCTCTCTCTCTCTCTCTCTCTCTCTCTCTCTCCTTCTTTCTCTCTCTCTCTCTCTCTCTCTCTCTCTCTCTCCAACGACCGAGATGCGCACAGGACGAAAATGAGAAAATGGAGAAAATTGCGAAAAAAGCGATCCAGACGAGTGAAGAAGAAATAGCTCCGTCCTCTCGCCTATACCTCTCGACATTCAACAAAACGAAAAAGTAAAAGAGCCAAAAGAAGAAGAAGAAGAAGAGAAGCGGTATGTATGTTATTTGCCCGAACGCTCAACTGGCCAAGAGAAGTGAACACACTTCAGTTGAGTAGAAAACGTTCGAAAGGACGTACGAAGGATAATACGTTAGATTCTATCGTGGTGCTCGCACACCGTTCTTTCTCATATAAACTGCACACCTGCTACCACACGCAGAGCGATAGAGGATGAGAGAGAGAGAGAGAGAGAGAGAGAGAGAGAGAGAGAGAGAGAGAGAGAGAGAGAGAGAGAGAGAGGGAGGGAGAGAGAGAACAAGTATAACAGCTCGAGGTTACTCCGTTTCATCCTCTCTCGAGTGGCGCGGCACGACTCTATTTCGAGAAAATCCACCGGCTCTCGATTTTTATCCATCCCCTCTACCAATTCTCCTAGAAGATCGTCGATATATAGTCCTTCGCAGGACTTATCCATCGTGGAATAATTCATGTCTCGCTATATTCGTGAACTAACGCTCTCTCTCTCTCGCTCTCTCTCTCTCTCTCTCTCTCTTTCTCTCTCTCTCTCTCTCTCTTTCTCTCTGTGTCACGCTCGTGTACGCGTATGTCCCATGACACGACAACCATCGATCGAAAAACGTGGCGGGACAGGATGGTCATCGCTCGAGACGAGAGGAAATGAGGAAGCTGAGAAAAAAAAATTAAACTCGCCCACGTCCCGAGTTACCTCGAGTGGTTCGTGTCACTAAAGAAGAAACGATACGCCCCAAAGTATAATGGAATTTTGTTTTTCTTTATGGTTTTACGCTTTTCCACCGAATATATGGAAAATAACGCGAAGGTGATACGCGACGGGAGACGAAAAACTCGAGTAACTCGATCGAGCTTTCGTTTCGAAACTTCTCCGTACGAAGCGACGAAAAAAAAAAACCACAAAAACTTGTATACTCTCCTGCGTTTTTATTTTCTTCTTTGTTTATCGTTCTTTTTATTTCTTCATTCCCCCGGGCAATTTGTCTACGAACCATTTTGAATGATAATTCGTGGCAGCGTGAATAATAAAATAGCCGTTACCAGGCCACCATTTTCAAAAGCAGGGTTGGACGATCCCGCCATGAAAACAAAAAACGTACACGAAAAATTAATATCAACGAGCGTGAAATAAAAATTAATTATTAATCATTCGTAATAATTATATTCACCGATAACGAGTCGTCGTTAACGAACGAAACTTTCGCATTGTTCCAATGACGAATAAATCTTATTCGACGATGTAACCGTTCCAACGAGTTCATGGGCTACGAAGCTTTTTTTTGCTTACTTTAACCCTTGTCCACTAACCCAAAGGGGTGAATCCGAGGGGATGAAAAAATAAAAATAAATCGGGATACATTTTCGAGGTATGGAACGAGCCGACGTATCGAACTCGTTGGAATTCGTTACGTCGCGCGTCAGAGAGAGAGAGAGAGAATGGAGAACGACGGGGGTGTACACGAGAAAGGGGTAGATATTTCTGGCAGGCTGCCAACAAAAAAAACGAAATCCAACCCCTTCCCGATGAGCGTTAACACCGTATAACTTATATCCCCCCCCCCCGCCGCCCTCGTATAACGCACCAGGGGAGCGCGCATATCCGGTTTCACGGGACCAACCCTCTCTGAAAATCCTCGAACCCTCGTAACCACCCCCACCTCCTCTCTCACCTCCACACCTCCACCGAGCCGGCGCATCTCTCGTCGCCGCAACCACAGTGGATATTCCCTGCACATCCCGGTAACGGGACACGGAGATAGGGCGCATTCAAGTTATTCGAGCATTGTTCGAGCTGCGAAAGCTCTCGCGGAAAGGTGAAAGGCACTCTCTCTCTCTCTCTCTCTCTCTCTCTCTCTCTCTCTCTCTCTCTCTCTCTCTCTCTCTCTCTCTTTCTCTCTCTCTCTCTCTCCTCCTACCCCCAACAGCCTCTGCACATATCCTCGACGGTGAGGGCGCGTGTGTGTATGCGCGACGAGTGGAAATAGGGGCGTAACTCGTAATAACGGTTTTCTCGAGGTTTAACGGCGCGCGATGGGTCATCGAAAAAATGTATATATATATAGGGTCGATAGATATCCAACGAGACTTCCTGTCGGAGCAACGCCATCGAGACAATAATCCGAGACAAGCCACGAAAAGGCGAAAGCCTGTGCTTTTCGCGTGGCTTGTCTCCCATGCCGGATTTTTTCGACGTTGATCCAAATTCCGCGATCACCTTTTTCTACCGCTATCTAGGCGAGCCATACCCGACGTCGGAGTTCATAATAAAAAGATTCCGGTTGGCGCATCGCCACTGTGTACCGAGAATTCTCATGGTCTACGTAGCGGGTGGTTGTCGGTTTCAAAATGAATAGGGAATGTAACGGGTGTCCTTTTTTGTTCATTGAATTGAGAAATATATCGAGTGACATAGCAATTTATTTTAGTAAGAAGACAGTGGGTGTCCCTTTTTTTTAAAGGAGACGAACGATATACCGAGTGTTGTATTTTTATGGAACGACTAATATACCGGGTGATCGATTTTTATTTTGTGAAAAGGTATTTTTATTTTGTGAAAGATACGCGAGTGTCGCGTTTCAATGAGGGTAATTAATACATATACGTTCCGTTTCGATCGATTAAATAATATAGCGGATGTCGCATTTTGAGGGAATTAAAATTGTACCAGCAGTTCACTTTTTTTTGGAATACAAAAATATACCGGGTGTCCCTCATCGAATTTCGGTGCTTTTTCGAATTGCTATCGAACTATAGAGAATATATTCGATTCGATGTAGAAATAGGGTAATTAATAACGAAAACGTGGTACGAGTAATTTTGAAATCAAAGACAACTAACCAGCTGATCAATATATCTATATATATAGATATATATGATATAATATATATATATAATATGTATAATATATATATATATATATAATCGCTCCAGCGACAGTTACAACCTCCAGGATAGTTCCAATTGTAGTATAATAGTTGAAGAAACTCTCCGAGAAATCCGATCGAGCTGAAATCGCTTTACCTCTCGCTCCTGGAAGGATTTTGCTATACGCGACGCGTTCGGGCGTATACCATTCCTTTAGCTCACACCCTCCTCCAAACCTTGGGCATTCCGACGTAAATATATACATATATATATATATATACGCACAAACGTACACTTATATACTTAACCGACCTTAACCTAGCCTAGCATTGGCCGTTTGACAAACATCGCGTGGCCCATCAACCATGCACTGGGACACCATTTCGTCGACCAGACGAGGCGAACGAAGAGGGCTGTGAGTTGGGGGACGATCTAAATTCGTACCTTCGCAAATATAAACTACCCCTCTCTCTCTCTCTCTCTCTCTCGTTCTCTAGCTCTCTTCCACTTTGGTATTAGAGGCGAAAGCTCCGATGCAAAGTACCACAGAGACCACATTTTCAAATCCTCTCGTCGAGAGTGAAACTTCGAGTTCCGAGCAACGAGAGCGCGCGTACGCGGACTTTCCAGTTTGTACATCGGTACTCTCTGTCTCTCTTTCCCGAGTGAGTATTTAACGGAACGTTGTTTACGTGTATACCAATCGATTACATCTCAGGCATCAACTCTCGAAGCGCTTCTCACACCGAGCCACTGTACCAACTATCCACATGCATTCTTTCCAACGATACACACACGTATGTATAGGAACTTCCACGCTCGATTCATCCGACACGGGTCGATTTTTTATTATTATTTATCATTAAAATGTGAAAAATTATTATTTTTATTTTTACATTGATTTATTTATATTTTTTGTTATTTTTCTTCGATGAAACAAAATCGTCAGTAATTTGTGTGTAAATATACCTACGTATGAAATTCGAATTCAAGTGTAGATTGCGTTGGACAATGTCGAATAAGCGCCGAGACTGGAGATAAGGCTAATTTTTTAGGCGAAAGGTCCGATGCGCATCGACGCACGGTGCAGTTTTAAAAACGAGAGGATTGTGACGAAACGAGTACATCAGAGTTTTCCTGCATATCCGGGTTCTATACGGACCGGGGCAATTTGAACGATGAGGGAAATTTAATCGATAAAACTCTCATCGTCGAGTACTTTGTGTTTAAACTCAATGGGCTCCTCCATCTGTCTCTCTCTCTCTCTCTCTCTCTCTCTCTCGCTCTCTCTCTCTGTCTGGCTGTCTCTCTCTCTCTCTCTCTTTCTCTCTCACTTGCTCTCTTTTTCTCTCTCTCTTTCCCTCTCTCTGTATATCTGTCTGTCTGTCTGTCTGTCTGTCTGTCTGTATGTATGTATGTATGTATGTATGTATGTATGTATGTATGTATGTATGTATGTATGTATGTATGTATGTATGTCTGTCTGTCTGTCTGTCTGTCTGTCTGTCTGTCTGTCTGTCTCTCTCTCTCTCTCTATCTCGTTTCCGTCCCCGATCAACTGTTCTCTGTCTCTCTCAGCCTCTCTCCTTATTCTCATACGAGGAAACAGACAACATATATCGGATCTTTTCCTGCCTGTAACGACAACAATATTGATCGGTACGATTAATTTCCTGCCGTCTATCGCGTTATTTCGTGTCAAGAATTTTCGATCGAGTTTCTTCCAACCGTGATAATTGGAGATAGTGCGAGTCGGCAAACGTTCCGATGATATTATCAAAGTGCGTTTAACTACGAACTATCGATAAAAATAGAATTGACTCTGCGTCCGACACTTCGATTCTTTTTTTTTTCTTGTTTTTTCGCTGTTTTTACCCCTAATCGTTATTTCCGTCACACGAATTGAAATTTTCACAATATTTGCTTATATTTTACTAAAATGGTGAAGTGGTGACATATATATATATATATATATATATACAGAATATCTGTTGTCGACGCTTCGATACCTTTTTTTCGCCATTTTTACCCCTAATCATTATTTCCGTCACACGAATTGAAATTTTTACAAAATTTGCTTCCTCTATCGAGGTTAACTATATATATGTGACTTAGGGGGTGAAAAGGTGATATATATACACCACAGGTATTCTATATATATATATAGAATACCTGTGGTCGATGCTTCGACAGAACGTAAATGGCTAACTGGAAACAAGACTCGCCCAAACGGTCCAGCTATATATATATATATATATATATATATATATATATATATATATATATATATATAATCGATAGAGGTTGGTCTAGCATGGTCGGGTGCAACTAAATTAGCCGCGAAGCGTAATCCAGTTTCGGCCGCTGCATCGGCCGGCTTCGTTCGCGCGCTTCTTCCTCAAGCCAGCGATTGAAACAGGACGAGAACAAAATAAAAATGAAAAAAGCTACGCGTCCTACACGCCTGCTTCGCTCAACTCGATTTGCGTCCAAAAATTTCGAGCCAACGTCACAACGGTCCAGCCTCGCGCGATCGCTCGAAAGATAATGAAAACGAGACGAGAGAAAAAAAATACAAAACCTTCGCGAATAACCAAAAATGAGAATCGAATGACGACGATGACGAACGACTTTTGTTTTTGATCAAAAATGACATCGAGTCGAAATATGAAAAAATATTATCAAAATTCTTGTTTTTTTCCACAAAATTCGTAAAAATTAAAACTTCGCGACTCGGTCAGCTCCGAATTCTCAACTCGTTGGCAGTTTTATCACGTATATTTTGCTTTATAATCGAGACAGATTTGATTTACGAAGAATTCGCGTGACACTGGCGCCCTCTTTTAGTCCTTAACGATACGAGGCATCGCGAGAGTTATATACGCCGTCCCTCTCTTCCCCCTCCTCGACCATCGCGACCTTATTTGTTCCTGCGGTACGTTTCTCGTGCCCTTCTTCTTTTCGTTATACAAGTCCCTCGCGGTTTTATCCGAGACGAGACAATGCGAAATTTATTTTCCAGATTGCAAAAGCTCCAAGCTCGTACAACCGACCCACCCCCCACCTACTCTCCCTCGACGTCACCACGCCCCTCACCGCATTCTCTCACACTCTCTCCCTCTCTCTCTCTCTCTCTCTCTCTCTGCAAGGACTCCACTGTCGCGCCATTAGCATATCTCAGTTCGACGGACGACAGGAAGATGGACGTAGGAACGACGGTAAAAACGGCAATTTCCTAGATAGCGGATAATTTATGTTATCGCTAACGTACGTATAGAACGTCGCATCGGGCACTCTCTTTTTGATCGCTCGAGCGCACTACCTTACGTACCTGGCCGTACATTTTGTGACACAAAACCCGGCCATGGCGCAATACAGGACGAGAGCCGTTTTCCCGACTCCACCAACCACCCACCCGCCCACTCATCCACCCGACCTCATACACCTCCCTTCTTTCCCTCTCCCGCGAGCAAACTGCGTCGAGCATACATTAAACACTTTGTCAAAGGAAATCCGGTAATTTGCACCCTTACTTCCTTTCATTGACTTTTACTATCCGCGCGAGAGAACGGTTCGCTGATGAGAGCGAAGGAAGAAAGAAAAGAAGGAAGACAAAAAAATCTCTCTTCACATCTGCCGCTCGTAAAACGAAATGTAAATCGTTCGTTGGAATTTACGATGTAAATCATCGCGCAAAGGGGTTGAAAAGGGAAGAGAGAAACAAAATAAAAAAACGATTAAGATTATTATCCGAAGATCCCGAGAGTAGGGAATCGAAGGAGGGAAGAAGAAAATAGATCGCGATGATTTTAAGGGGAAATAAAATAGCGATTGTTATATTTTTGTATAATTAAATAGCAATTTAGTACGAAGCGATAATTAATCCATCGTCCTGTTCGATTAGATTATTTTTCTTTCTTATAATAAATATAATTTTAGGTTGGATAAATAATTTCTCGTTGTCTCGTACGATAAAAATATTTCCTTTTCTCATTCTTATACCGTTTTTTTTTTTATATATAGTTTGGAAAAAAACACACACAATCGTCAACCCTCGAATATTTCATCGTGGTATTGTTTACACTCTTTCCACGAAGCGTTTTGTTCGATCACCCTTATCAACGAGAACCCGATGATATCGATCGTAAATGGGAGAAAAAAAGAGGTAAAAGAAAAATACCAGAAATCAGAGTTCGTGCCGTTTATTCAGGCAGGAACGTTAATGTGGGCCAAAGTACTCTTAAAGCTGCCGTTTTCATTCGACCCCGCTCGGAGAGAATTGCGAAGCCGCTGCTTGGCCTTGTATAGGGTGCCGCGCGTACGGCTAGAGTGGAATAAGAGATGTTGACGAGGTGGGATAGAGAGGGTGAGAGAGATGAGAAAGAGAGAGAGAGAGAGAGAGAAAACCTGCGGTGAAAAGCTGGAATGGTGGAGGATAGGGGTTGAAAAGAATGAGAGAGGATGCGAGAAAAAGCACGAGAGGTCAAAGAGGAGGGAAAACTGTGTTTATGGTGAAGAGGGGCGGGAAAGAGCAGGAGAAAACTGCGGGTGGAATATAGCCGTTTTGTAGATGGCAGGGTCTGGAAGAGCAGGGTTGAATTGTGCCACGAAAAATACGAGGGAAAATTAGAAATACCCTCTGGACAGAGCGAAATTGTGCTCTGCTACCCACCTCTCGGTTTCTCTCTCTCTCTCTCTCTCTCTCTTTCTCTCATACATTCTTCTTCTCTCGCTTTCTCTTTCTCTTTTCCGTATACAAACATCGGCGAGCATATTTCAGCCGGCGGCAATCCACGAAATAAACCCCGTAGAAATTTGCCATAATAGAGCGGAACACCGCGAGAAGTACGTGGAAGTCGCCACAGGGGGTGACGTGGCGGGGGTAGAATAAAAATAATCGTATATTTTGCGCATTAACCTGGAAAGAATATTCACCGCGTGAAAATCTCCAATAAAACGAAGAAAAGGGGAAATGATATTATCGCGAAGGTGGGTGAATTGTTATCGATGGGGTATAATTATATTCGTATTATCGGTTAAGGCAATTTTGCAAATTTATACAACGAGTTATAAACGTTCGAGGGTAAATTAGGTTAATTATAAAAAATAACGATTCGCTAATCGCGATAGAGAGCGAATCAACGATTTCGCATTGTCAACAATTTATTTGTTACGAAAAACCACCCTCTTGTTTCCAACCCCTCGTACAGAGTGGAAATAGGGGATGAAACGGGCATCGGTCGAATCGACCAATTAAATAATTAAAGGCGTCTATTTTAACCCACTTTTAATTGATTCAACCGAAACAATAGTTGATTCCCCTCCCCCCCCGAACTACCCTCTTTTCATCTCGTGGCGGCGGTAGCACCCCGGGGGGTGGGGAAACGAAATCGCGGTCGTAATAATAAGGACGACGAAGGGACCACGCACAGAAAAAAAAAAGGAAACAAACAAACAAAGTGAAAAATGAGCGAACGAATAAACGGTCGCCCAAACTCGGGTCTTTTTATGATCGTCGATTATGTTTGTAGTTCTTCTTGATATTTTCGCGATAAATAATACAGCGTATATGGTGAAAACGTGAGCGTTCCGTTCCAAGGGGTTAGTGAAAGATATATATATTTTTTTTCGGGGGATAAAGTGGAAACGCGAGAATCACGGGGCAAACAAGGGTGTGAGAGAAAAAAAGAGAGAGAGAGAGAGAGAGAGAGAGTCCGAAGAAGTTTTCTTGACCGGTTCAGTAGAGTGGTGACCCCCTCACCACCAACCCCTGAAAGGAATATGGATATATGGACCACCAGAAACAACCCCTTTATGCATCCGTTTCCACGTATTCCACATCCGCTCTCCAAACCCCCGGGAAACCATTTTTATTCTCGTAATATAGTTCTCTCTCTCTTTCTCTCTCACTCTCTTTCTCTCCCTCTAACCACATATCGTCGAGAAAGTTTTTTCACCGGCAGGAAAAAAAAAGGTCCCGGGTCGAACGAGGTTGCCGGACCGGTCGCAGGCGGAAAAAGGGAGAACGTCGCAGCAACAGAGCCCCAACGCCTATATACGATGGTATTCTAGGGTCATAGGGGACGATATCCGGCGAGTGATTTATCAAACTCGAATATCCTTCGAGCTTATGGTCAAAAGCGAATTCTTCGCTTCGCTCCCTTGGGTACAAACTCTCTCTCTCTCTCTCTCTCTATATATATATATATATATATATATATAGAGAGAGAGAGAGAGAGAGAGAGAGAGAGAGATTTGTACATGCCTTTGATAGAATAGGGTAGCGTGCGATACACTGGAACCGGAAATTTCACTGTCTTGACACAGAAGGACACAACGAGAATGTCGGGCATGCGAAACGAGAGATCGTTAATCTCGTCGATATATTCGTCCTTGGTCGGCCATCGTTGAGTCGATGCGTTGCAGCGAGAGACGATAAAACATCGATTACGACGGTAGAATGATCGAAATATGTATCGACTCTCGTATATACGAAAACTTTAGCTTCGAGTCTACGACAATTACGACCTAACGACTAATCTTCGAAATCGTCTTAATAAAAATTAAAGAAAATACAAATTTTGATTTTTCGCATAAAAATCGCAAAATAATTCGTTTCTCGATATGTTTTATTGTTACCAATTCTCGAGAAATGAAAACATGTATAAAAATTATACGATCGATAAATTTTGACGAAGATTCGTCTTTGAAATCCTTGCGAGTTGTAAAATCAACAAAAAATTGAATGATTCAAATTTTCGCGTATAAATCTACAAATAAATAGTTTCGCCCTATTTTCCTCGCTAGCAAACAACGAGGAACGTTAATAAATCTTACGAAAATTATGAAAATCGTTGACCGATAAATTTCGATCTGATAAATTTTTCTCCTGCCAAAGTCCGTTGGAGCAAACAACGAAAGAAAAGAAAACAAAAAAAGAAGAACTAAAGGGAAGATGCAAGAGAGAAGAAAAAAAAGGATTTTTCTTTCGCCAAAGCGAGCTAACACGGTAAAAGTATATACGGTTCATGTTAGTGGTCTCCCGTTTCCTTCCGAGCAGTCGTTTGTACGAAACGCTGAACACACGCTGCGGCGGTCTATTTCGTTTTATTCCCGAAGAGAGAGAGAGAGAGAGAGAGAGTACAAGAGAATTTCGTATACCACATATAGTTTTTCGCAGATCCCGTGGAAAACATCTACGTTGGGAGAGAAAGAAGAGCGGAAGAGAAGAACGATGAGACGTTTTCGAAACAAACTCGAGGGAACGAGGGAGGAAAAAAAACAAAATGCTTATGGAAAGAGAGAGAGAGAGAGAGAGCGAGAGAGAAAGAGAAAGAGAGAGAGAGCGAGCGAGGGGGTTGGCCTTCTCTTGTCGTGTCGTGGACGGACAAAAAAAGATGCTGTATCCCCGGTTATAGGAATGGGGTGGAAGACCCGTATACACGTTACCCACCTGTTTTATTTCGATACATATATATATATATAACTACAAACAGTACGGACTGAGATAACACAGGTGTACATATATATATATATATATGTACTTTTAGTCTGTCTACATATATAGATATGTCTAGACCACACTGGGGTATGTTTTGGGCTATAGGGTGGAACCGTAGCCATTCGTACTGGCCGTTTCCCGGTGGTGTACAACTTTCGTGCTTTGGCTCTTGGCGGTGTCGCGAAGAAGAGGAAGACCAAAAGAAAGAGAGAGAGAGAGAGAGAGAGAGAAAGACAGATAGACAGAAAAGAGAAACAAAAATGACAAAGAACGCTTTTAGTGCGCCTTGGGGAATATACACGGGAAAAAGTGAGAAGAAGAACAAGAATAAAAGGAACAAGAAGAACAAGAAGAAGAAGAAGAAGAAGAAGAAGAAGAAGAAGAAGGACAAGAAGAAGGAGTGAAGTAACTCGAGGCAAACAAGGTGGCGCAGTAACACAGAAACAGATGAAAAGAAAGAAAAGAGTTGAAAAAAAAGAATAAAAAAAAAAGGAAACTAAAAATATGTATATAGACAGATATGGGCAGAGCTTGCGAGAATGAGAGAACGCTGGAGGCGAGAGAGAAACGCCTGCGACGTAGAAAGTTTTTTAAATGTTGCGAGGCTTTCTCTCTCTCCCTCTTCGTCTCTGTCTCAACTGCCGAAGGCTATTCAACAGCCTTACACAGTCATTGGCTCGTCGACCCAAAGACTGGAGATTTTCTTTTTTCTCGGTAACATTTTTTTTCCTTTTTTTATCGCTACAATCATAATGAAAATTCGGCTCGTGGCTTGACAACGGTTAAACGTTCGCGCCGTTACGTCGCGTTGACTGCTTCGACAGCTTCGACGAGACAGCGATTTACATTTTTTATTAAATAAAGGAAAATAACCCAGCAATAAAAAAAAAAGTAAAAGCAAAAATCAAAATTGTAATGTAAATTAATTTATGACCAATTATATATATTTTTCATTGATTAGATTGTAAAATTCTTTACTAGAAAAAATATTATTTTTTTACGATATCGTGGCGTTTCGGATGGTGAACATTTTTTTTTTTTTTGTAACGAACGAATTTTGTATGGTAAATTAGAGATTTGTAGCGGATCGCACTTTAATTCGTTCGAACGGATAATTTTCATCATCGATACTTCCTCTTCCGCGTATAAGGGGTACAAGGAAGCTACGTCGAAGCATTTTGTGTTCTTTTTTTCTTCTTTTTCTCTTTTATTTTTAGCGTCACACAAGTCCCAGAGAAGAAGTACGAAGTGATAAATCCCGGAGACGACCCGGCTACCGGGATTCCCCGTGGCGTTTTGGTCTGGTTACCACTGCAGGCCAGTAGTGGAGGGACTGAACGTGGGCTATTGCGATACTCTACAATGAGTGAGGGAATGAGAAGAGAGAGAACGAGAGAAGGAAGAGAATGAGATGGAAAGGAGAATGAGAGAATGAGAGAATGAGAGAGAGAGAAAGAGAGAGAGAGAAAGAGAGAGAGAGAGAGAGATCAGTAGAGCTAACTCTCGAGCGACGAAATATTACCTTGTTCGCCAGCGAAGAAGGATCTCCCGCGAATAATTTCGTGACGTACGGGCACAAGAGTGTCTCTGTGTCTCTCTCTCTCTCTCTCTCTCTCTCTCTCTTTCTTTTTTCTTTCTCTCTCTCTCTCTCTCTCTCTCTCTCTCTCTCTCTCTCTCTTTCTTTTTTCTTTCTCTCGCTCTCTCTCTCGGTACTCGCGTCTCGATGGGTCGTATATACGGTCAGAGGTGGTTGGGGTACAAGTCGAGAGGGTGAGCTATATGCACAGTCAGGAAGGGGGGGGGGCGAAAGTGTCCCAGATAACGTTGCGATCACGTACAGAAACTGCGAGAGTACTGGGTACGAAAGAGAGGAAGATAGAAGGTATAAACTAGAAAACACATACATAATAATATACGCGTGCAACTTGCGCATATGTGTCGTATATCGATCACTTTTCGATCTAACTTTTTGCTAAATCGAGAAGAATAAAGAAATTCTGTCAAATTAAGCCGTTCGATGATTTTTATCAAAATTTTCGAGGATTATGATTACATGTTGCTTTATGATCGAGGAGAAAACGCATGAAATTTTATCTTTTCATAAAAATAAAACGGTTTACGAAAATTGTTCCAACTTTGCGTCTCGATGTAAATTCGATTCCACACTATGAACATCGTCTTGATCACCATTCAAGCTTCGAAGTAATATCGATATCGTAAAATTACCATTCTCAAAAAAAAAAAAACAATTTAAAAAATTGTACACTTTCGCGTTATTTTTTGCAAAATTTTGCCAACTTTTCATCTTCGACTGCCCACAATTTTTAAAAGACTCTTGTAACAATATAATCACCGAAACAATACTTTTGACGATCCTAAAAACGAGATTAATTCGATCAAATTTTGTATCTCTTTTTGTATTTTGAAGAATTAAAAAACGAAAAGCAATATCGTAATTCGAATCGTCGAGTGTAGCCTTGAGTCGCGTGTACTTGATATAATCGTCACGTTAAACCCGTCTATGGGTTTAACGTAAAGTTTGCTCCAATTAATTCGATGATATAAATTCAATCAATCTATACGTGCGAACAATTTTGATTTAATAATCGTGTCCTGCAGATATCGTAATATTCATGAAATTACGTGCGATCTGTTCACGTTCGTGCTTACGTGTTATTTTACATTCAGCGATTTAGCAAATTCGTGTTAATTCACATACACAAACACATACACATACACGATAAGAAATATATATATCATCTGTTCGTCTCATACATTTATTCATAGAATTTAGGTAATATCGAGGAGGATCCTCTTGATGCGCATTGTCACCGGGTACGTTTGTGGTTATGTGTTCGGCGTTAAGTTTCCAAGATGAAGACTGAGAACGAGTTCGACAATCCCCGACAAACACGACGTTATCCCGCGTACCCTCGCACAAACCTCGATAAATTAATTAATGTTTGGTACTTGTACCACGACGGGCCGTAGGAGCCGAGTTCGCAGCCAAGTTGACTTCCAAAATTCAAGTTTCACCTACCGAGGCGTGTTACCACAGAGACTTCATACACTACAACGACTGTGGCGAATCTCTCGAGGAAACCGACATGAGAGAGGTACCTATGCATAACGTATATATATATATATATATAAATTACAATTAAATGCAATTAAGGATAATAATAATGTTTAACGAAATTCGCATCATCCGCAAAAAGACAGGATTTAATTTATATTGAAACTGGAGGGTCGATTTACAAAAAAGTTTTTAACAAAATTATTAAAAAAGCAATGAATTTAATTGGAGTTTAATAATCAATGAAACTCAATTAAACTAATGAATGACAATTTATTAAAATTCGATCGATGTTCCGTAGGCCAGGTGAGCTTTTATAATGGAAACGAAAATTGGTTTGGCGAATCGAGCGAGAGTAGAGACGGATCGGAAAAATAAGAAAAAGAGTGAAAGGGGGAGGGGGTGAAGGGTGTAAGCGAGGGATAACGGAAACTCGATAATTCAAGTGATTTATTACACGACCTGTTCATGAGGTTTTTCATGTTTTTCTTTTTTAAACAATTTTTTTTTTTTTTTTTTTTGTTTTTTTTTCGATTGCCTCTCTTTCTATACGCCGTCGTGCTCTGCCTCCTGTTCCCTTCCCTTATGGATGATAAGTATCGTCGAAGCTTCGAAGAAAGATGGATGGTCGACAGGATACGCGTCGCGAAACTTTTCAAAGAACATCCTGCCGCGAATTATCGCGCGAACGCGCCCCCACCCGACGATCTCTCGGGATATCCCAACAAAATTCAAGATCTTCGACGCCTCTCTCTCTCTCTCTCTTTCTCTCTTTCTCTCTTTCTCTCTTTCTCTCTTTCTCTATTTCTCTCTTTCTCTCTTCGAGGAAACGGTTGCTTTCCGATCCTCGTAATTTCGGAGCAACGAAGGTTGATCTGTCTCGACCAAATATTTCCCCGCGAATTAATTCGTTTTTAATGAATTCTTCGATTAATATTGATAAATCACAAATATTAATTAAAAAAAAATTATTTTTCGTTAAATGACGAATAATATTAATGAATTCATAGGATAAATTGGTATTCGCCGTACGTGTATTATCGTCGAAAATCACTCACCGGTATCTCAGAACTCCGTCATTTTTTCCAACGAAACATCGAACAAGCTCCGATCAACTTTTTCCACAAGTACCCGTCAGTCATTCGTGATCCATTAACTTTTTCACCTTCGCCGTTTCAACTCTTCACCTTCTCATGAATAAATTCATTTTTGTTTGTGTGACAAAAAAAAAAAAAAAAAATTCATTCGAAAAGAAAAAAAAACGTTCAAACGCAATTGAGCTTCACGCACGCCCACAGCGGATCGACGAACCCGCACTCGATATATCTCGCGTAAAAATGATCGAGCGACCTTAACAAAAAAACAACAACAACAACGATTCCCTCGATCATCCGTCAAACTCGACGTTTTTCGTCGTCGTACGAAAGAAAACAAAAACCAACGAAAAACATTTTTGTATTTTTCGCGGACGATATAACTCGCGTAATTTTTCCGCTTTTTTTCGTTTTCCTTTTTATTCGCGTAACATCGACGCTATTATACGAAATATTTCGCGAGACGTTCGATTTCGTTGCGATAATTTTGTTCCTTCCTGGTCGCGATATATCGCGAGAAACCGTGAGAAGAAAAAAAAACGCGACAAGACGAACACCTCTCGCGAGACCGTGCGCGCCGAGAACCGGGCGGTGACTGAATCCGTGCAACGTCCGTCTCGCTCTACGTGCGAGGGTGTCTCCCTCTCTCTCGCAAGCTCGAAAGTTCGGCTGTTCGGTCGCCACCCACACGTTTTCTTTGCACACGCTGCAACCGCTACCGATGCTTTAGCGATGAGACGGTAAGAGGGAGAGGGTTGAGACAGAGAGGAGGGTGGAGTCGAGTTAGGATTAAGCGAGGGTAATGCGAGTCGACTAACGACGAATTCGAGTATTTGGGTCGTAAACAAAAACTTTGCTCTTAAAACAAAAAAAAAAGGAAATAAAAAAAAAATGACACTCAAACAAAACAACCCTCATCGAACTCTCGGCACAATGTTCGCGTCGAAATGCACCATACTCGAGCATCCCCCCGAAGACAAATCGAATTATCATGATTTGTTGCACGGGACGCTTTTGTAATTTATTCGCGAAGCTCTTCTACGAACGTGAAAACACCCTCGAAACTGTTGTCGCGGGTTGTTTTTTTGTACGATGATATTGTAGGGCATACGCGACGATGGAATAAAGTACGAGAAGTTCGTCTCGACGCGTTAAGGGTGGATCGCGAGAGACGTTGTTTATTAGTACGACGTTACTTTTTTCGGACAAATTTGTATTTCGAACCGATTCCCGTCGCTCCGAATCGTGCTAACGCCCGTCTCCTACGAACGAAACCCTCGGCGTCTTCCGTCATATAGAAAACTATATACGACTCTTATCCCGGCACAGCGACGAGCAATCCGTACCCGCCTCGCTATAACGTTAGCTTTTCTCTTTGTCGCATGCGCGCCCTCTATACGTGCACACTCGCTAACTTCTCTCTCTCTCTCTCTCTCTCTCTCTCTCTCTCTTCGTTTCTACCACGTACGTTGCCACTCGCATATTCTCTCTGTCCCCTCTTCCTTCTCACTCAATTTTCCTCCGTCTACTCGGAGTATTTTCCTCCCTGTTCTCCGAGGCGCGAGCACGTTCCTTATCCCCTCACTCGTGAATCTTTCGCTTTTCCTTGTTTTTGTTTTTCGTTGGTTGGCCCACACATTGGCGTGCGAGAAACTGAAAAGCGGGGTGAAGAGAGGACCGGAAACCCTAGTACGAAAAACCACGAGGGAGTGTACGACGTAAGCTCTTGACACACGTGCGTTCGCCAGGGTGGCTCGAGTGATAGCGAGAAAACAAACCTTCGTTATGTGCCCGAGCATGGCGAGAAAGAAGAAAATATATTTCGGGAACTGAAAGCTCCGGGTAGAAATGTTTCCGGGCGAATATCAGCCCCGTCGGAGAATCCGAGCTGGGCGAAACGATAAGAAAAATTATACGTCTCGTACGACGCGCGATGAACGAACGTTTCCTTTTCAGCGACATTCGATCGAATTTTCACGTTTATTTCACGTTTCGTTGAAGAAAAAACCAAATCTGTGTTAAATAAGCAACCCTCAATTTTCATGCCTCTCTCCTCGTTTAAGAATAATCACGACTCGTCGATGAAATTGTCCCGTAATTGTCTCTCGAAGAACAACGAAAGAAAGAAAGAAAGAAAAAAAGTGGTTCTCCGTTTTACTCCCTTTTGTTTTTCCAACCCCTGGACGCAAACCTTATCTCTCACTTTCAACCCCCACTGTCCTAGTCGCACGCCCTCTTATTTGCGTAATACTCGAGCACATTTACGCCTTTCGCGTCCACAATCGGTCGACGCTTTATGCCCGTACGTAGCACCGGAGCTTTCTTGCCACTTTAAGGGCGCACACACATACACGTGTACACAAGCACGCGCGCGGGAAACTCAACGACATTCTGTCGCGGCCTCTTTGTCGCTCTTGGCACACATAGAACACCGCAAAGACGCCCGTTTAGACCCTCTTCTCATCTTCATTTAACCCCCACGGCAACCCTTCTTCTTCGTCCGCTCCCTCTATCACCCTCTCTCTCTCTCTCTCTCTCTCGCTCTCTCTCTCTCTATTTCTGTCGACCTGTCTCAACCTCTCGCGTCCAGGGGAGGTTTTCCCTCCTTTCGCACACCACAGTGAGATTACTTCCTCCTGAAGATCTTTCTCTATCCAACCTGTGCGAACCCTCCTCTCTGTCCTTCTTGGAGACAGAGGGAGAACAAGAGCAAGAGAGAGAGAGAGAGAGACAGAGATAGAGAAATGGATAGCATGGCCACGCCTTTGTACTTCCGTGTGTATAAGTACACCGGAGGGCGTTAGGGCAGTCGGAGTCGTATGCACACTTCCCTCGGTGTGTGCAGCAGCGAACGAAGTAGCCTCTAGTATGCAACGTTCTCTCTGACGTGAAATACGAATTGTTGCTGTTTTTTCTCTCAGTTTTATCTTTTTTTGTTTCGTACCTTATAAACATTCTCCCTTTGAGCAGACGACAAGACCTTTTAACGAGGTTGGTACGAAGAATACGATTTATAAATCGTAATGAACCCTACAGGTCATGACTATTTTTTTACCTCGAAACGCACGACTGAGCTCCGAACGCCCGGCAGGATTTTCTTGATCATAAAATCCATCCTATGCTGATAAACACACTTTCTCATACATGGTTTTCTTTGTTTTTTTTTATAAGGAAGAGGATGGTGTACGAGAAACCTCATTTTATTTATATTGAGTGAATGAAAAATCTGTTCGAAGACTGAAAAACGAAAAAAAATAACAAAAAGCTCTTTTCTTTATAACAATTTGTAACTTTTCAACGGTTTAACCGATCTTAAAATCTCGAACGGTGTTTCGAAGGAGAGACATCAGATTGTTGGAGAAAATACTACCATTTTATTCAGTTAAAAAAGTATAGTTATTTGGGCCATTGAAAATGACGAAAATCCGAAAACCAAAAATCGTCAGAAGGAATATCAGGTCCTTCGATCCTCACTCTTTCTTGCAGCCTATCGATAAACTCCGATACGGAGCGCATATTACAGAGTCGAAACATTATCTGTACACTTTTTTTGTATTATTAGTGTTTATTCCAATCCGTAAATAATATATTTGAATATTATCCTCAGATTACGTAATAATATATATAAAGATTGATTTCAATATAAAATATAAAATTAACTTACCGTCAGAAAATTTAAACGTCAACTCACGACTGGGGTTTGTACACGCCCCACGCACGATTTCGGAACGCATTGCGTGACAGGCAACGATCAACTAAAGCTGCAACCGACCTGACACTACTCATATACCTTCGATTTAAATTATGGTTCAGATCAGGAGTCGATAATATTGCTCGCAAGTTCAGGAGTTCAAAGTTCGCGTGGGATTCGTTAGGACGCCAGTAATAGGGTTGTGAGTTGTAGGGTTAAAAAACGACGCAATGGATAATTATTGTGAAAATAAGAGAAAACAAATTTAATCTTTTTCTCAAGTTGAATAATTATGAATTGAGTTACGTTTTGAAGTTTGAAATAATAATATGAGTGAAAAGGTTTTGTTTAAAATTGTATAACATTACGTATAACGTAGAATTTCGTAGCAATTTTCATTATGAATAATTACAATGAGCTAAAAAATTATTTTTTGTAGTTTGCAGCGAGAATTATTTATCAAAGATATGAAATTTTGTGACAATAGGATTAGGATCCTCGCTTTTGGAACATGCCTAATGCAACGTTTCTCGAGCACGTGAGCTCTCGGATTACCCGAGCATGAATTCTCGCGGTACGCCGTAGGAGGAAAAGCGAGCTTTGGAGGGCGAGAGAAAGAGGGCGCGGGACCTCTCTCTCTCTCTCTCTCTCTCTCTCTCTCTCCATCTCTCTCTTTCCCTCTATCTCACCCTTTCCCACCCTCTATTTCTCTCTCGTCACGACCACAATCCGTGACGTCATGGCTGCGTGTATGTTTGCACGAGTGTCGCACGTTAAAGGTGCACAATTTTGCGTGTGTGCATCGTGCACTTAATGCACTTGCAACGAGCCCCAAAGCACACCATTCTCACGCTTTTCTCGCTACGAGGCTACCAAAATTGTACGCTCACTATCCCAACCCCGTGGTACTTCCGTACATCCATTCTTAAGTACGTAGCCGGAAATAAGCTACCCCATGTTTTTTAAACAATGAAATATAATGAAAATTAAAAGAAAATTTCCTTTAACTGTCGCCAGGAACACGATGTGTCATCGACTAGCCTCGACGTTTTTCTTCAACGAATAAATCCCTCTTTGCATAAACAATCGACTAGGATTTTATTATTATTATTTTTTTATTGTATGATTTATCATTTATGTTAAATTCTTCTGAGAATTATTCAATTGTTATTAAGGAAATGATAGAATAATTATCCGAAAGGTTTGAATGAAATTTCTAGCTTTCTTTCTTTTTAGTTTCTTTTTAATTTCTAGTTTCTTTTCTTTTTATGATTTATACACCGGATTTGCGACGTTGAATTAAATTTTTTTGCAAATATTCGTACGACGACAGTGATGTATGCTTGAGATGAGAGGAAAAGTGGACCACAGAGACATTTCTTCGCCGGTTTCCTCTGGCGCATTCAAGCTTCTCAATTTTCTTCATGGTACAACCATGCACTATCTCCCTTGCTTTTCATTGCTTTCATCGTTCTACGTATACCACGATCTCTCTGCATACGCGTAGAGCAGTCGTGCATCCAGCTGGGACGTTATATGAACTATTGGAGAGTGAGCGAGGGAGAGAGAGAGAGAGAGAGAGAGGAAGAGAGCACAGAAGAGATGGCCGTTGAGTCATTTCCAATTTCCAGCGTGCATACAATTCTACGAGGTCCTTCGCGTCCGGACTTTACCACATCGAGTGCTGAGGAGAAAAAGGCACGAGAGGAAAACGTCCCATGAGCATGAGCTATCTCTATTCGTACGATCCCCATTTCCAAGTTCCATTCGCTGTCTTCTTTATTACGTGTGACAGGATCGCGGCGCAATTTTCTCAGACTGGTATTTTCGAAATCTGCAAGAGAAAAGTTTTGATGGGAAAAAAGTTCGCGGATCATTGCTGTTTTTTTTTTTCAATTGACCGATCATATGGTAAACAAAATTCGCTAAAAATAAAGGAATAAGAATGTAAACGAAATATAAGAATGTATTGTACAATGGAAAATGCGAACTTTTACATTTTTCGTTCTTTTGACCGACAAATCGCAACAAATTGAGAATAAAAATTGTGATATTCGTACGGGAAATTTACGATTTCGCAACCTCCTAATAAAATCGTTTTGGACGGAAAAAAATTTCATTTACGCAATTTCGTTTACTTCAAAAAGACTTTATAAGGTGATTACGGAATCGGAAATTCCCCGTTCAATACGAATATCTCATTTGTCATCTCGTTTTATTTCAATTTATCGGTATAAAACTAGAAAATATCAGTTTCCACTTTTGTTCACATTTTACTTTGTTTTCAAACCATTCTCAAGATCTTGTGGAGTCTCCTATGCAAAACTGTGTTCTCTATCGCAAAACCGATTATCAAATAATTGAATAAAAGTATCAATATTTCCTTCCTCCGCTACTACGTGCCACACTTCATAAAAGACGACAGTGTACTCGATGAACGCGAATAATATACATTTATATATATATATACATACACACACGCATATACATATATATATATGCATACAATCTTCCCTCGCCATTCCAGCCTCTCTCCCACAAAGACCCCAGGAATACATATGCCCCCTTCGGTAGGAAATTCTTCTCAAAGATCTTGCGGGCATACAGCCCTGATAGATTCTCGATAACGCCCTGTTACGTTGTTAGGTACACGGTATGGAACGTGCGCAATGGGAAATCTTTTATCGATATATATCTATATATATATATATATATTAATACATTTTAACAAGAAGAGAAGGATACTCGATCCTTGTAGCCTGCCTAGATACTATTCCAACTATTCTATAGTATAGCAAAAGGAGTAATTGGCGAGAGGGTTAAGGGAAATGGGACGAACTACCGTAACTAGCGCATTATATGGTGCTCCAAAATTGCAGAATACATTCTCCAGCGAAATTCGCAATCGTCTTTTTTCACCTTTCCTCTTTGTGCACAATGTTCGACTCGGTGCTATCTTTCATTTACGAAGGTTTGTCGAATACTTGACAAGCAGAACAATATCGGGGCTCCCTCTTTCTTCGGGCCGATCTAATATATGTGTATTGTTTTGTCATATCCAGGATTATGAATTCGTTATACGGGACTGGAATTTATTACCGAGGGATTCGTGAGTGAAATATCGCGAATAAAGTATATAGAGAAATATTCGAAACATATTGACCTTGTATGTATAGATATATATGTACATACAAATGTCTGAAGGGCTTGGTGAAATATTGAAGTTTGTCCCGGTTCCGTTCGTAAAAGAATTCTGTACACAGGTGTGTGTGTATATATATATGTATATAAATATTTATATGGCTAGACTTTTTTTCCCGCGAGTGCCACGATCCCTTCTGGCACGGTCCCGAGTATAAACCTGCAATTTCCTGTTTCTTCAAGAGAGGAGCGTGCAATTTCCAAAATCGCAGCCTTTCACCATAGATCGACCAGTAGGGATTTCTCGGCAAATACTTATATATACATATACGTATGGGACATTCAAGACAAAATCGAGCAGTCGGTGACCCTCGTACATCTTATATTCCTAACGTAAATATATTTTGCTCGTAGCAAACGTTATACAGTTATATAAAAAAAAGATATGTTGCGCAAATTTTTCAATTTTCTCGATTTATTCTGGTAGTTACAATGCCAATTACAGAATATCTACAGGGTAGCGCAGAGAAACGCATGTTTTCAGTTAAACATAACATTATTTATTTTCAAAATAATTTTGTTTTAATTACAGCTGAAAGAAGTAATAATAATGCACTTTTTAATTAATAGTGGAAAATAATGTCAATCAAGGGTCCCCCTTCGTGGTATTCACATCTGCAATCTCTCTTGAAAGTTGTGCAACGCTCTCAACATCATTTCTTCTGGTATTCTTGCAATTCCTTGACGAATAGCAACTTTCAGTTCGTCTGTCGTGCGCGGTTTGTTAGCCTACACTGTAGACTTGATAATCCCACAAAAAAAAAGTCACACACCGATAAAGCTGGACAAGGTGGGGGCCAAAAAACACCGCCGAAAAGGGAAATTACATGGAGGTAAAACATTCGTCGAACACATTTCATTGCTGTTTCCGCCGTGTAAGATGTTCCAAGGTCCACGGTACCATGGCTATAACTGCATTACATGAGCTGGTAGTTGGTGGTGCGACGAGGTCGTCACGCCTTTTTCTGCAAAATACTAGCCAATCATAAAAAATGCGTTTTCTCTACGCCACTCTGTATAAAGATGAATATATTTTGTTTCTTGTACGAGAGTAAATATGTCGTACCCGTTATTTACGAGCTTTCTAGACATCAAGCGTATATTTCACGATGACGAGAGACACTGAATTTTACGACGTTGTCCCCTTTAACTTAAAGGGGATAACGTTAAGGCTATCTTAAAGGTTTTCAAGGATCTTGAAAATTCGAATACTCTACCGACAGAGTTTCAATCTTCGAACGTGTAAACAAAGACCGGGATAAAAGATGGCGACACTTCGATCACGAGTCGACGATGAGTTCGGCGAGCTTCCGTACCAGAGCGACGCTACGACCTTCATAATCAAAACATTTCGCGAACGAACGATGCCCGGCCTCTAGTTTCGACGTTGCACGGACAGTCAAACGTGGTAAACCGATCGATAATCTCGCTTGTTTCCGCTTTCACGCTCGTAGCATGTTGGGTCGGGTCAAGAACCGTCTTACACGCGTATGAGTAACCTGTAACCTACAAGACTCCCGGCCGCCACGCTCGTACGTGCTGTGTTTTGTCCGGTACACTAGCGGCCTTGCGCAATATCAACGCGCCTGGATGATTCGTTTTCTCGCAGCTTCTTCGCTCCTGCTCTACACTCGTTCGTTCCTTTATTAAACGTTCTCCCAATAAACAACACCACGTTCACTCCGTCGATGGTCCAACGTGAAATAAACTACTGCGATATATTAAGATGGCGCATCGGCTTTTTTCGGTAATGCTCGGGCGCGTGGCTGCGCGCGCATTCCCTCGCAGCATTCACAGAGGTGCTGTGGGTAGCGCGGTGCTTAGGGTGGGGGTAATGTCTGGCCGTCGCAGCAGACTTGGAGGGGGAAGAGGAGCTCGCTAGTATAAATAAGGTGTTGGAGGCGGAAGGAACCAGATTGCTTTAGGGTTTTTAAAATATTGTTTACCTAATTTTAAGGAAAAATTGTTAAACGGAAATACAAGACTTGAATATTATATCATAAATAGGCTACTAAGAGGATAAATCCTCAGGAATCGACCTGTAGCTCAAAGTGAGTACAAACATAAATATTGTTAAACGAATTTATGAATAATAAAAGACTTTCAATTGGAAATGGAACGAACCAGATCACGACCCTTCGTATACAATGCACATATCTTTTCTCAGTGTCAGCATATTTTAAAGGAATATTAAAAGAAAAGAACATAAATAAGTATTCAAATTTTTTCAACAATTTTGAACATTATACTTCCAAATAGCCGAAAAATCTGAAAATTCGTGTTACGTATTTTGTATGTGGCTTTATGACATACTATGATGGTAATTAGAGGAAAAAAGTTAAAAATCGATTCCCAGGGTTTCAGAATTAAACGTTGGTCGAGTCGCTGTGGAATTACCCATATACGTATGAAACATATATATATGTATAGTATTGGCTTGTTCCACAGCTTTTTTCTCCGGCATGCTCTGCTCTCCACCGAGAAAGAGAGAGAGAGATACTTTCGTGGGATACGTTCTCCCGTCTATACCCTCGCTCTCTTACACCACGCCAGTACTCTTGCTTCTCTCTAGCGCGAGGCGTACGTGTCCAGCCTCCGGACGACGCGAACGGATTTTATACTTTTTGTTTCTCTCTCTCTCTCTCTCTCTCTCTCTCTCTCTCTCTCTCTCTCTCTCTCTCTCTCTCTCTCTCTCTCTCTCTCTCTCTCTCTCCGCCTCACTCGCTGCACCCCAGGTCGGGCTTTTCGTCGTACACTATCGTCCTCCGCTCTCAGGACTCAACGACAAGGCCGTGTTACCAACCTCGGTCGTGTATATCGGACATCCCACGCGAAGCTACGCCCTTAAAAACGGTATCTCGGGTCTCGAGAATATTTTCCTACTTTTTTTCGTTTTTCCTCTTCCGCCTCCTTCTTTGCACAAAATATTCAATGTTTCTCATTGAATTAGGCTCGAGCCCACAAATCGACGGCAAAAGTGTAATTTACGACCGACCCGAAAAATTGTTTCCGGTGCTCGAAAATTATTAAATTTCGTTCTTTTTGTATTTCGAAAAAAATACCGATGGATTTTTTTTCTTAGATAAATTCAAAAAGAGCAACGTTAAACGACACGTCGATGGATCTTTTTTCTCGATTTTGAGCATGCCGTTGATATAATCCTGTGACAACAATTTATCAGTGTTGAAATTTGAATTTAATTATTTAAGTAACGTTTCTAAATAGGATTTAGTTTTTTCTTCATATTTACGATATCATATATTTCCATATTTTTCGCACGGCCGAATCTGCATGTCTGCAACAAATCCGTTTATGTTTTTCCGCATTTTCCTTTTTGTCTGCTCCTCGCGTAAGCCTCGATAGTATTATCAACTCTTTGATAGCGTGCATATACGTAGCTTGTTAAATTCAAGCCTTACAAATGAGTGAATACACTGCACGTGAACACCGAGCTCATGTCTTTCAACGTCATACATATGTATATACCACTCACAAATATATATATATATATATATAACGGTTTCATTTTTGGAGATTGCACACATGCACCGGGTGTCTCTCAAGTCTCGTGCTATCCGGTACCTGCGGGTAGCTGGCGGTGCCACGAACTCACGTACGAAGTACGCACGCTCGACTCCCAATAGTTTTCAAACCAGAGACGATCTAAGTTTTCCGATCGAAGAGCTTGGTAGTGGCGGCGTTCGAGACGCGATCGAGAGGTTAGCGGCGCGTGTCCGAGGTTTAAAGGGACATCGATCGTCGTAGGCGCGAGCTATAGAAATCGTAGTTAGAAACGCGACGTTCGACGTCCCTTTAAACTTCGAATACCCTTTGCTAACCTCTTGGCCACGTTCGAACACCACCGAGACCAGCTCTCCGATCCTACAACTTAGAACGTCTCGCGTTTGAAAACTATCGCGAATCGAACGTTGAAACTTCGCGGGTGAATTCTTGACACCGCCAGCTACCCGCGGGTACCATGCGTCTCTCGATACTTCTCGGACACCCTGTATACAAACGCGCAATCTCGAAAACGAAACCGCGAAATGCTCTTATCGTGGCAACCGAGTCGCGAAGAAGCTCGCGCGAGCGTGCTCGCAGCAGGTAGAGAATGAGAGAAGAGGATCACGATTATCGAGACTCGACGACGTCGGCGCGGTGCGACGCCGAGGACGAAAACCCGACGACGATCTTCAATATTCATGCACCGAGGTGTATCCTCTGTGTCGTTCTAACTGTGTATCAACTTGCCAAAAGCATGAATATTCAACGTATATTGCGAGGGCGTTGTGCGTCTCGTGGGCGTATGTAATCTCGGTTGCGGGACATACCAATTTCGAAATCTGCGTGCGGAGTAAGGGTATGTCAAGGCTTCCGTACCGGCAGGGCGTGCCACGACACGACGCGTTACACGCAGTTGGTAACGCGATACAGATAGCAATGTAAAGAGGGGTTGGGGACTAAAGGGGGGGGGGGGGGGGGTTGGAAACGAGACGAGAGAGAGAGAGAGAGAGTACCTACCGGCGTCCTCTCTACGCTGGTTCCTGTGCACCGAAATGTTATGTATACGGTGTGACGGTACTCAATCACCCCCACCCTCCCCCCTCTCGGCCCTCGCCTCTTGGGCCGGCCAAAGCTCGGGCTAGATCGATGTATATGCAGAATAGCGCGTGAAAATTATACGCATACATTTTCATAAGTGTGGATTAACGTTAGAACGTGAATATTGTTCAAATTTGCTCGTTGTTTTGGGGTGTTTTTATTATGTTGGGGGGGGGGGGGGGGGGGGGGGAATTTGGGTCACTGATTATTATTCGAGAGGTTGGATGGATCAATTCGTAGATATAATGGCGGATGTATTTTCGCGAGTTTACATCGACATTGAAACGTGACAATATTGCAAATTTTTTATTTTGCATTTTCTGGTGTTTTTGTGTTATTTTTTGTGTTTTTTTGTTTTTTAATTTGGACGTTAGAACATCATTCGTTAGCTGATCCGAATCGATGTACACGCATAATGGTTCACGCAAGTTTGTAAAAGTGGGAAATTAAAACGGGGCGAAAACTGCAATTTTGTATTCATTTTCGGATAATTCTTTCGTTCTTTTTCATTTTTCTTTCCAACGTAAGAACGATCATTCATATTCATCCTCGCAGAAGCCATTAAAAAAAAAACAAAAAAAAAAAACCCCCCTTCTTACGACCCTATAACCATACATTTTTCACAACTCGAGAAACATCCCCTATTTCCGGTAAACCGAAAGATCATCATTAAAAAAAACTGCCAATTACCCTTTTTCCCCGTGGATTCTTTAAGCTCTCGCGTCTAACGAGAGAGGAACGATCAAAGCGATAAACTAATACGAGATACGGGCGAGGGGATGGAGAACAAAAAAATAACGAAGTACAATCATGATAACGATGAGTTAATCATCGGAAGGGGTGAGACCGTGAAAATTTAAGCATCTGGCGCCGACTGACTTTGTTAGGTGCCCTCCGCATATCCCAACGGGAACTGCATTAAGAGTGTCATGAGCAAACGCGCATTTATCAACCGAATGTCCGTACAACAGGAATATATATGTTTATATATATATATATATATATAGGTATATATAAAATAGCGTAGTACCTTCAACGAACTTGCGTAAATTTATTTCACCCCTTTGCCTCCCGCCTCTCTTTGCCTACGACAAGTCAAGAGAGTAAGAGAGAAAGAGAGAGAGGGAGAGAGAGAGAGAGAGAGACTTCCATTCTCCCGGTATTGCTGAAGATGTGTGTTCGGTGAGGGTCTCTCACCCTTGCTCTCGCCCTTCCTCAATCCCCTTTATCCCTTCACCCTTTCACCCTGCCCTTCTCCATCGTTGCATAGCCTATATTCTCTTTTACGAACACGGTCACGTGCTTACCATCCCCTTTTTCCCACCCCTCTCATCCCACCGACCCGCCCCCACGTAGCCTCCTCTCCCATCCTCCCTACGTCAGCGAAACTGTAACTGTCTTGTACAAGAATAAAAGCGAGAGAAATTGTTGCCGGAAAACGAGACTGGAAGGCGTGGAGTTTTGTACAAAGCGATCTCGAGAAAAATCACCGCGAGTCTCGCACTCCGAGCACGAAGTGACCTTTTCGTTTTTTGTCCTTCGCAAGAAGGCGGAGGCTAGGGGGTGAAAAATAAACGCATTGGATTTGCATTTCTTTCTTTCTTTCTTTCTTTTTACTTAAGGAAATTTGATGTAAATTGGTTTGTTGTTGGGGGACAAATATGATTTCCGGAAAATAAAGGTAGAATTTTGATCAAAATAAATTTGAACAAAATTTGCCACTTTGTAATGCGCGAAACGAGAAGAATCGTTGATCGACGTAAGAGGAGATCTCTCTCGTCGTTGTTTCGTCGCAAATTGTCGATTTTGTTTTTGTTTCTTTTTTCCGTGCTATTGACGAATATTTTAAACAATGCCGAAAAGCATTTTCCTCTCTCGGCTTTGAGCAATTATTCTCAGTGCACGAGCGTTTTCTCGCACGAGGAGTTTTTTTTCCCCCTCGATACGAGATTACTCGAAACCGTTATTACGTATACGCGTGTAATTATTCGAAGGAGGAAAAAGGAGAAATTTGTCAAAGTAAAGCTCGTCGTTAATATTTTTATCGGGTCGACGAGAGAAATGATAAAAAAAAAAAAGAAACGAAAAAAAAAAGGAAAAACGTTAGACTCCCGATGGTGAACGACGCTTTGCATGAAACCAACAATTTTTTTCACTCGCGTTCATCGAGTTCAAAAACCGATATGCATATCTATGCAAATGGAACGTTGAATGCTTCTCGTCTACGAGGCCGACTCCCTATTCGCCCTTGCTTATTTCTGGCCAGCACCGGAAATTGCTGCGAATGACTTTGATGTGCACGAGGCCACGATCCCAATCGTCAAGAAGACTTAATTACACGAAAACAAATTAATAAATGAAAATATTGTTACTGAAAAAAATATATATTTTATGAATAAATCGATATTGTTTATATAAACAAAATATATATATGTTTCATCGATGCCATCGATGAAATTATTATCGTTATTACTATCTTAGAAAATTGCGCGATGCCTTTGATCGGATCAATCTACTCGGTTGCTCGCTCTTGCGACGCGTGAGAGACTCTCTATATAGCGTTATAGTAATAAATGTATTAGGTAAGTGATAAATTTTTTACATCCCCCTCACGCTCACGCAACTTCTCACCCCCATGAATATCCATTTTTAACTCGCTTTGATGTTAAATAATGCGCGAATTAATGCGTGTCATGGGTGACGAGCGAGTGGGGATGGGGTATGAAGGAGTGAGCAACGTTTTTTGACCCGACTCTGTCCGACCTATTTAATTAAGTAGCCTAAACGTTTCTACATAGCAATTAAAAGAATAGATAATGGGCGAAATAATAATAACATTAATAATAATGATAATTATAATAATAATAATAACAATAATAATAATAATAATTACCGCCGTTAACGAAAATCTTTTTTTTTTAATCGGAGATTATATTATAAAAATATAAGAATCATTGATTAACAATCTATTGTTAATCATTATTTGCTATAATTTTATATTATTACGTCGAACATTGCGATAAAGTGAAAAGATAAAAATGCCCTACAATCTTTACGTTTCACTGTTTGAAATTGCTTTATTTCGCGCGATACCTGCCGCCATCTATCGGTTTTGTCGGTGAAACAAGATAGTGGTTATTCCTATTTTACCGCACGAGCAGGTGTTTGAAACGTTTTGAGTACGCGGAGGCTCAAGCCTGAATGGAATGTGATAAACCGAAATAAACAATAATGTTGTCCTATTATCTTTACAGAGCGCATGAAATGCTGTACAACTTACTCTTAATTCGATTAAAGTCGTAAGCATTTGCTAAAGAAACATTTGAAATAAAAATGAAAGCTTGCAAACGGTTGGCGGGTAATCTCCTGTCAAAGCCGATCCTCACAGCGTAAGTAAACATTACCGAATCCTTCGAACGATGAAAAGAGTAGAACAATCCTCGATATAGTTAAGCATACATTGCGCCGTTTATACATTTACTGACAACGTTGATATGTATATTTTCTCACTTATTATTCAACGAAACGGTGATGTTCACTTGCGACTAGAGAGCCTCGTGACAGAGAGCGGCAAACCGAGCTCGTAACAAGTAGAGAGCCACGGGGCTCTCTACTTGCGACTCGACCCATGACTTCTGCAATCACAGCGCTCTCTCGCGCGAACACTGAAAACTGAAATATTCCTGGCTCATGTACTCATTGACTATTCGAAGAGAAAGTCTCTATTATCGTTGACCAATGAACATTCCTTAAATTTCTGACAGCTCACATGTTTTGTTACAAGAGAAATGTCTACGGGTTATCATAATTTTCTATGTACATTTATTTATCGATCAGAACAAACAAATAGCTAAAACCGTATCATTGTTTTCACGTCATCAAATTTCGTAGTCAGTAACTAACTGCCACATCATCATGCACATTTTATACATTCCATCGAACGTTGATAGAGAAAATCGTTCGTAAAAACGGCAATTCAAAGGTATACAAAATTGAATACAGCTCACGATGTATACGATGGCTACAAATAAGGGCAATTAATTAGCCACTAATAGTCATTTGTCACAATATTTTCGATACGTCAATTAAAACGTTCGTCAGTAAGTTTTGAGACACAACAAATTTGACGGCAAATCACCGTGATAGAAAATGACGTGTGTAGAGAAAACACCAATGTGCAATCAACGATGGGACGAAGGCAAAAATGATATTGCGACGGACGATACAGGTTATTCGGGACGAATGGAGATTGCCGAAACTCCGCATTCGATAAATCCCACGGATTTTTTAACCAGCAGTGAGAACATGGAACGAAAAATTTTTGCTCTCCGAACTGTTCTCGACCGCGACCCTGCAGCCGTGGATCTCAAGTGGTCGCTCTTCATAGCAGCTTGCAATACATATCGACATCACACTTGTCTCATGCCATTCCCACCGATGTTTACAGATAATGAATGCAAAGACATCGAAGCATTGGTGACGAAAATGATAATTTATTTGTCTTTTCAGCTTTCTCTATGAGCGCCTAATCTTAAAAAACTGAACTTTATAGACCGAAATCGTTTCTTTTTTCCGAAATATTTCTCATTCTCTGACTATCTGAAATCTTTCAAGTACCACAGCTAAAACTTCTCTAAAGAATATAATTTTCACGAAAATGAACCTTTGTCTATAGGGCGAGAAATATATTTTAGGTGCTAATGGGAAAGAAAGAGAATCAACGAATTTCATGAAATAAACGACATAAATTAATATTAATTTCAGAAAAAAGCTATAGAAGTCATACCGCCATTAGCAATTGTATTTCAACAACTTAATGAAATCGATGCTTATGAAAAGTATGCTCAAACGATCGATCTCCTTCACTGGGTACTGGTACAGTTGAGAGATCCATATTTAACGAGCGTTAATAAGAAATCCGTGAGTCTAGATGAATTTATAGCTCCGCAATTACGATAAAAATTAACGATAATAGTACATTATTATTTCTGCATTGCCAATCGATTTTACAGTACGAATCCGTGCTGAGACGAGTGCCGTCCGAAATGGCTATACAAGGACCCAATTTGATATTTCAAGTAGCAAGTGCCAAGCAATCTGTTCGTGAGGAGAAATGGAGAGCCGCTGCTCAAGGATATACAACGTTTTATGCTTACCACGGCAGTCGCTTAGAAAACTTCCATTCGATAATACATTATGGTATACAAAAGAACATGTCCAAGGTATCAGTCATAGAAAAAAATGCAATTTAAAAAAAATATCTGATCCGAATAATTCCACGACATTCATTAATTCGATTATTCATGTATTCAGACAGGATTATTCGGCAATGGAATTTATTTATCCAGCGAACTTGGAGTTAGTTTGCCGTATAGTCCGGTTGGTTATGGATGGGGCGGGAGTATCCTCGGCAGTGACCTCAGCTGCGTCGCACTTTGCGAAGTTATCAATCATCCTGATGTAAAACGTGGAGATACAGGTAGATCATTCTAATTTCATGAATTAATAATATTCGAAATTATTAATAAAAATCGTAATGATTTCTTCGGTGCTGAAAACATTTTTTGGTTTTTATAAATTATCTCGTAAATCCTGGACGTATCAGCATAATTTGTATTTTATTTTGTTCGTACGAAAGACCTTTGCAAACAAATAAACGTTCCAGGAGATGATCGAAGAAACATTGCCGAGGATTCTGTGAGTGGGAAAATTCCTAATAAATATTATCTCGTGCAAAATAGTGATCTAGTCAGAATACGTTATTTGCTCGTCTACAGCCAAGGATTTTCAAGATCGAAGTGAGTGTCTGTCCGGCGCATTTGATGTTTTAATGAAACAATTTTATCAAAAGATGTCGATGGGAAAAAATTAAATGTTTTTTTTTTCAGAAATTCGGAACAACGTGGAATGATGGGATGGTTCAAGAGAAATAAGATGCTGACCTTTGTCCTCGGATATGTGGTGCTACTAGCTTCGGTCGGCCTTACGCAAAACAAGAGCGTCGAAAAATTCTACAAACTGATAACCCAAAAAATTGGATTCTAACAATAATTTCGACCGTAACAATGTGATCTCAGCCGATTCGAAGATTCGTGATTTCTCGTCGTGTAACGACGATAGATACTAAAATTCCAGTCAACGCCAAAGCCAAGTTGAGCGATATGATCGAGTTTTTTTTAGAACTATATATTTATATCGAACACGTATATCCATCAATTACATCATTTTTGTTTATTTTTTTTTTTACTTAATTCGACCGTCGATCGCTCGATGATTCATGAAATATTCAGTGCCGACCGAGTATAATTGGAAAATTTTTCGTAACGAGATAGTCGTCCTCGAAAAGAACGATCAGATTAACTTCGAACTCTGAAAGAGAAGAAATTTTATAAACGTATTTAAATCACCGGAGTGATTGAAAGAAATGTCGAGTTTTCATTTTTCGGTAATTTAACAGAAAGGAGATTTAGCATTTGATTTCTTACCAACTTTGAAGTTACTTGTGCTCAGTGTTGGACATGTGAATAAACGAGGAAATATCATGTATATCGGTATGGCAAAATCTGCGCATACGTTACCCTCGCCTATTTGTATATTTTGTATTTCCGTAGCTGCGAGTAAGATACAATATGTATATGAAATGTAATATGAAGTGTTTATTATCTGAAATATTTGGACATTTGTCAAGCTCACCATCCCTGGAATAACCTTCGGCACAGCCGCAAGTTTCCACCCTTACAAGCTGTAATTCAATGGACTTTATAGTCGCCTCGCAATGTTCGATAACAACCTGAAAGTAAAAGAAAAAAAGTAAACGAAATTTCTTTTCGAATCCCCAGGATATTCTGGTGCTTGAGCATTTTTACACACTTCACCAGTCAGTGGCTCGGACAATTTGCATTCCAGCGAATCAATTTTACCCGATATGCAGAATCTTGGTATCGCCGATTTTTCTCGAATATTTTGCAACGATTCGGGCATTATCTTGAAGAATACGGGGTTCATCTGTTTTCTGGGCGAACTACTGTTCAAATCTTCAACGATGAATTCTAAAGACTTGCTTACGTCTTTGGCAAGAAAATTTCTTTTTATGTCGCATCTTATCATATATTGGGTATTCACGAATACCCCGTGATATGTTTCGAACAGAGATTTACTGCCGCGAGGCTTGAGCGGCAGTTCGAACGGTATTTCTGTTTTTCCACTGGGAATTTTTCCAGCCGGTGCAACGTCTAGTGTATATTGAACCAACTGAATCGGCTGCAAAATATATTTATCTACAAAACTAACTCTTTTATTTTAATTCAGGATCATAATTTCCATGTATTCATGTTTCACAGCGTGATTCAGTACCGAGGCAATTTTTCAGCAAGGATACGATCAACGTAAAAAATCAAGATTATAAGTTTTGTAGACAAGTATCCTAAAAGTTCAAAGTCAATGAGCTCACTTTTACAGAATTGTAGAAAGCTTCGAATATTCCAACATTTTTGGAGCTCAGCTGGAGGTTCACGGAACCTTCCATTGTGAGAAAAATACCATCGTGCTTGACGTCCGAATTAGTTTGCAGCAATAATAATCCCGATACGATTTCCTAAAATCACAATCTAACGAATGAGTCTGACAATTGAAAGATATTACAATTTTTCATACGCACTCCTTCATGATAAATTTTACTCGCTCGTTTCAATCTTATGTCCAAATTTATCGACATTATATATTAATTTTTATCAAATTGCATGGCTTTAAGAATTTCCGTATAAAACGTTATTCGATGTGTTTGTCAGGACCGTCAGGACTAGAACAGGAAAATTTGCAACTGTCAGATGACGAGCCGAGTGAGGAATTTGAGGTTATCGAAACACTCCCCTCACTCAAATCTCGTTTGTAAAATCGTAGAAGAAACATGCTTATACTCCGCGTCAAGCTCGAAATACTTGGAAATACTGGGGTACCGGTCTAGTTGGTACCTCAGTCACCGGCGTCGCTGGTGTCGCTGAAAAAATGTTCAGCCACAAATACGTATACTATCTTGTGACGTCAGTAGTCGACCGGTGCGACGCTGAGTGGCAGTTTCTGCCGAAGAAAATTTGACTTCACGCAAAGCATACATGTATTTCCTACTTCATTGCTACATACAATTCTTCAATTGAATTTTCAATCAATATTTTTTTCAAAATGACTTCATATATACGATGGAAACGTCGATAATCGGCAATGTTACTTGACAGACAAGATTAATGCTAAATAGAATTATTCGATTTAGTTTGACCGAATATAACAAATATATTAAACAAAAGGGTCAATAAAATAATACAGGCGGAGAGTGTAGAAAAACGACCTTAATACATAAAACTCGTATTATATCAAATAAACTTTTTAATAACTATGTGCATTCGTTTGAAAATAACAAATGTCTCGTTAACATTTGAATTAACCGCGCAAAAATCCAATGCCACCGCTGTTGACTGCATCCGTCCGCCTTTTACCACAGCCATCTGTATCTCTTATTTCCTGCTTGTCCAAGGCTTGGGGTGAGCTAAACAAATTCAAATCGCCGGAGTCGTTACTGCGAGAGAGGTCGTGTACACGGTGTTTGGCGATCGACGGTATTCAGAGATAAAAAAACACGTCGACCCCTTGCGATATTATTCTTCCGAATTAGTGTTTCATCTGTAATACGAGAAAAGACTTGACGATGGCGTTAAGAAATCGGATGGTGCTTACGGTAAGTGTCGAAAACCGAGAAAATAAGAGGCGAGAAAAAGTTTTACGTGACCGAGCGGCCCTCGAACGGCCGTTCAGGTTTATCTGTAACCGTCGGTTACCCAAGCGTTTAAATGCCCTCCTGACTTCTTTTAAAAGGCACATTCGTCTATGGAAACTATACAAAAGATTCTAAACTCTTCTTAAAAGATGTTTCATCGTATTTTCGACATGTTATTGTTAAACTTTAAGGAAAGAGAAGATATATTCGAAATTATAGAACTTTCAGTATATTTGACATTGACCGATTTGACCATCGAGGGAACGCATTGAATACAAGCAGCAGCCCTCGGAAGCGTGCTTTATAAACATGATTTTTTTTGTTGACCTTTCCTCGAATGCTTGTATCGTCAATCTCGCAGCTCGGCAAATATTCGTTCGACTAAACGAATACGAAAATTTCCGAAGCTCGATTAATGGGAAACATGGGGCGTCAGTTTTGTCACTCCCGTGAAGTTTTTTTTTTATATCCAGAAGTTCATTTTTACCTCGAAACATACATTTTTATTTTTTTTACCTACACAAACGCGTTTAGAATTGTTCCTTTCGAAAATAAATATTTTCTTCGCAATGGAAAAAAATACTCTTATGGATTAATCTTTATGTTGAAGTGTAAAGTTACTCTCATTCTAATCACCTTTATATAACGATCTGAAATTTGTACATTATCTTTAGGGTGCTTTAATCGAGTACAGAATATCGTTGTTGTATTTCTTTTCTATAATTATTAGAAATGTTGGCGCATCATCAATAATTCTATAGATATTAATCGAAAATTTTTCAAAATATTGGCGCATCATCAGTAATTCTATAGATATTAATAAAAAAATGTTCACAATATTTTGCAATGATTACGCAAAGTCTGTGAAAAATTTGATATTTTTATGGAAATTCCACAGCTCGAGGGTCATTTTTTGTTTAAACATAAATCTCAATTTAGTATGAAAACTTGTCTTCCAAAGTGCAGAAGGGTCGGTTAACTTCCAAACCTTTCGTTTCGAATAATAGAGGCAAAAATATTCATCCTGAAATATTGATAACGACGCACCATCATGATCGAAACACAAATGAATTATTTTTCAGCACATTGTTAATCAAGAGAACACGAAAAACACCAAGTCTGTAACAAATAGAATTCCTATTCAACCTACAAGACGAGCGGCTCTTGGTGAAATCGGTAACAAAGTAAACGTCGCTCGAGGTGGCGAGGGTGTTGATAAAACGAGTCATGCAACCAAAGCGCTAAAGAAGCCAATTGGCAAAGCGGCCGTTGTCGTTGCTGCCGACAAAGCCTGTTCAAAACCAGTTGCACCTAAGCCAATTTTGAAGAAAGAACCAACGATCGAGGAAAAATTGGAATGTGCAAAAATCATTGCTAGCGAAGAATCCGAAGCGTTCTCGTCGGATCTCTTATCCATCGAGAACATAGACGATGCCGACAAAGGCAATCCCGTTCTGGTATCGATGTACAGCAACGATATTTACGCTTATTTGAAAACACTCGAGGACCAATATCCGGTAGCGAAAGGGTTTTTGAGTGGTCAGGAAGTCACATCAAAGATGAGAGCCGTCCTCGTTGATTGGTTAGTCGAGGTTCATCAACAATTCCGCCTTCTCCAAGAAACGCTCTATCTAACTGTCGCTACGATAGATCGATTTTTACAAGTAAGTTTCGAATTTATTTGCAATCTTAATAAGATTTAATTATTATTTCGAAATTTCAGTACAAAAACCTATCTAGCGTTATAAAACAACACGGTATATGTTTAATCATAATTTTACCATAAAAATAATTGTAATACTGATGAAAACTTTACAGTCGTACAAGACGATAACGAGAAAAAGACTTCAGCTGGTTGGTGTAGCAGCGATGTTCCTAGCATGCAAGTACGAAGAAATGTATTCTCCCGATATAAGTGACTTTGTCTACATCACCGACAATGCCTACACAAAAACAGAAATACTCCAGATGGAGACGCTCATCGTAAGAATTCTGGATTATTCACTCGGACGACCGTTGCCGCTTCACTTTCTGCGAAGATATAGCAAAGCAGGCCGGGTGAGACATTTCTACAATCATCGATACTTTTTATCTCGATAACCTTTCGATAACGATTTGTCCATATTTTTATCTCGCCTAAAAGTCAATTTTCATTATTTTTTTCTTCCAAAGGCACTTCCGCTTCATCATACAATGGCAAAATATTTTCTGGAGCAAAGTTTAGTACACTACGATCTCTGCCATTATCCACCGAGTCTCATCGCGGCAGCGGCAATGTATCTTTCTTTCTTGTAAGTTTCGTCGATTTTATTTTTCTGGGTTTAGTATTTTTTTCTAATGAAAAAATATAATGTTACGACGAATTCGATGTTACTTACAAAAAACAAAAAAAAACAGCATCATCGGCCGCGACGATAGCAACAGCGGAGAAGTGATATGGACGTCCACCCTGGTGCATTACAGCACGTACACAAAGGAAGATTTGTTGCCGATCGTTCGTGATCTGGCTTGTGCAGTGGTGAACGCGGACAAGAGCAAATACCAAGCGGTGAGAAAGAAGTATGCCCACCACAAGCACATGAAGATAAGTCTCCGCCCCGAGCTCAAAACTCCACCTCTGCTCGCCCTCGCAAACGTGGAGAAGAATGAGTGAAAAAACAAAAAACGTTTTTTTTTTTTATTGTAACATATCGGCGAAACTTTGTGTTTTCCATGTTTTTTTTTTATATAACGCATATTCGTAATCGAACTGTGCGAAGATAAGGTCTTCGAAAAAGTTTTTTGTTTGTTCAATGTGAAACGGAGCTGCCAATATACGACGGCCGACATGCAAATTTTCCAGGCTAGCGAGTTAATATTAAAATTCTCTGTACTTTCGATCGATTCGGTTTATTATCCTCTTTTATTCTCAATTCTTTTTTTTTGTCGAACCGGGACAATCGTACGTGATTGAAAAAAGACAAATTCATGGGAAATAGAAACTTTTGATCGATGGAAAGTCCGGAGAATAAATATATTTGATAACCGACGTTGAACAGACAGGATGCTTCGTCATATATTCCAATATACAATATTTACGTCTATTCGCTCTTCGTCAGATCGTACGTAGCTAGAAAAAAAAGTAGGTAGAATAGCCGAAGGAAACATATTATATTTAGATTTGTACCGTGCATAAAACGAGGACAGACACTGACGAGCGAGCTTAAGGAGATTTCGACGCCGGTAAAGCTGCCGAATGTATTTGTTTTTTTTTGTCTTATTTTTTTTTTAATTAATATTTTATCCGCGACCATCGTAGCGAATCCAAGTATCGCGTATCACGACGCGCTACTAAAGCAGCACGCTATTTTTTTTTCGTTTTTGTACTAGATATTTAATACCATCATTTTTATCGCCCAACAGTTTTTTTTTGTTTTTCGTAACACTCAATATTTTGTCTCCCCTATTTTTATGTTAATATATCGGACGTTACCAGTATTTCGGAGCGAACCTAAGCGAGTGATTAACATTAATCGCGAGGCGGTGTTCAGCTTGGAAATTTTGACTCGAGACGACGCATGAAAAAACAGTCGCATACATAATTCCCATTCTTTCTTAATTTCGGACACGGACATATGTACATTTTTTTCCACTTTACAATTTTAGCGAAGTTTCGAGGAAAGTATTCTTTTTTTTTTCGTCGGTTTTTTTTCTTGCGAAATAAAATAATGTAATAGTCATCCCACGTTTTAATAATAATAATAATAATATATCGTCTGTATAGTCACTAAGGCTTTTTTTTCTATAACCACGACTCTGCCGTCCGATTAGGGTTGGAGAGCAAAGAAAAGAAAAGAGAGATACGCAAAAATTACGTGTAGATCGCGATGAGTTTTAAATCATATTGTACATACAATCACTTTCGCCTTCAGATTTAAAGAGAAAAAAACCGCCCAACGAAATTGACAGAGATAAAGAAAAGATAATGAAAATGATAAATAAAATTAAAGGAAAAGAGCAACAGAAATTATAATATATATTAAATAAAAGAAGAAATGTGCGCACGAGCGCAGTACGTAACGAAATTCTGATTGTAAATTCTAGCAATGATTATTATACGAGTGTATTTAGTCGAGATGATTTGATTGAAAGAGATATGAAACGCTTTGTAAATAAAGGTATCGAAAGGATTTTTGTCGTCTATGAGGAGAACAGAAGAAGAAAATGAGAAATCGTTCCTCGACCAGTTTCATTGTGCGAGCTTACCAGAAAATAATGCTTTATTGTTATCACAGATTTATCCAGAAACATTTTTTACAGCTGGTTGAAAGATAGCGACTTGCCATACGCTGTTACCTGAGTCCGGTGGATACATAAAACAAGGTTCTGAAAAAAAACAAATTAATAACGATAATCGGGCAACGATGTAAAAAGATTTTTAATTTTTTTAGTAACTCGGTTATGACTTACCGAGCAAACTTTGAGGGATGTTGCTCGGCTGATTCTCTTTCAAACAAACCGGCTCGTCTCGCTGCAAGATTATAAACAAAAAATATCCTGAAGAAAAGTCACGAAAAATAGTTTGACCCGATTAAAAAAAAAACAAAAAAAACATGTCTCACCATGTCCAGAGAACCGTTTAAAGATTTCGGCCAAATTTCATTCTTGCTACGTTCGATCAAGGCTAGAAACTCGCCGAAAGACTTTTGCAGTTTCTCAGCGCTCTCGTCGTGATTGAAATTCAATAGCATCTGTGTCACCAGTTTTACTTCATCTGCGATTCGTGGTAAATGTGAAATGAATGAAAAAAAGTCGAATATTACATAATTAACAAAATGGTCAAAAAGTAAATCGATTAAAAATCGTACCCTTGTCAGCATAGGTAATCGTGATTAACTGATGAAGAGCCCTTATCAGCGCGAGATCCTCGAAGACACTTCCTTCTTTGATACTCAAAAGTTTTCGCTCTTGTTTTCTACGATTTTTGCTCGATCGATAAGTCCTCCTGCCGATTTTTGTTTTCGTAATTCAAAAATATAACAGGTTATTTAAAAAAATTTGCAAAATTGGTGCAATTTTTTCAAGATTAAGCACAAAGGTTTCCGTAATTTACCCAGAACTTCGCGAACTTCGCGAACTTTGACTCGCGAGTGAACCAGCAACGCTGCTGGTTTCGCTGAGCAAATCACTGACTTCGCGTCCTGTCGGATAGTCGTAATCAGCACCGAAAGGTTCCTGCATTCGTAGTTCCCTTGTCGCATTTTCCTTTCTCACAGTTGCCAATCGTACCTTCTGTTTCCCGAACTGTTCTCTGTTCTTGTTGATCGTGAATAGAAGATAGGCGGCGTGTTCACGAACCCCCGGTTGCACGTGCGTTTCTAAAATTGATGTAAATGTACATTATAATTTCTGTTCCATCTGAAACGACATAGAAGAACGATCGAGCGACGAAGACTGGGCCAATGGATAAACGAATAACAAAAATCATCCGTACAATCGTAAATTTCCCTTTGAAGAAGGTGAACAATTTCCTATTTGATGCAAAAATTCAATAGATTTTAGTATTCGTTCGAAAAAAAGTGCCTCGTTCGATCGTTCTCGGATCAAGATGGTTGTCGAGACGTACCGATGAGATCGAGTCGCTTTATAGAATGTGCTATTCTCATTGCATCGCGCCATTCCTTGCCCTCGCACAGTACCGAAACAGCGTCCTCGTGTTGCTTCAAATAAGTCACGAGAATTTCCGCAGCATCGCGGTACCTGTGCTCTTCGCGCAAATACGCGACTAATTCTTCGTACAATTCCTGCATATCCCTAGGACTGAAACATCATCGTGATTAATTACTCTATTGCTTTTCAACGAAGAATAAATATTGAAAAATAAAAATTACTCCAAGTCGAGATGCGTCGCAACGACGATAACGTCCTGCCAGCTTCCGGCTGCTTTATAAGCGCAAAGAGCGCTCTTCAAATACCAGCTTCTCACATACATAATCCCTGCCTCGTGATACTTCTCGTTCTTCATCAGGACATCACCGTAAATTTTGGCAATTTCTCTGTACTCCTCGCTCGTGTTCGAGAATATTTTCAACGCTTTCGCGTACATCTCGTGATTGCATATAAGTTCGAGACACTCTTCGAATCTGTCCGGTGATTTTGCTATGTGATTGAGAGCCGAGTCGTATCTCATGAGATACTTGTCGATGCTGTATTTCATGTAATTTACTTCGCGGTGTTTAAGATCGTTCAACAGCGGTATATACTCTTTAGGATCTTTCTGAGATTTCGAAGCAACGAACAGCGCAAGCTCAAAATCGTACATGCCCAGCGCGATGTCAAACAAAACGTTGACTGGAACGAGATAAAGCAAATATCTTAGAGCATCCTCGGACGACGAGCGCTGTACGTCGCTCGACGTGTCCTCGAGCGATCTCACGTCCTTGACTTTTCTCAGTGCTGCCTCGAGACCCGGTATTTGCTGATTCTTCACGAGACTCGTGAGTATCGGTTGTATGAAATTTTTCGAATCCTCCCGTTTTTCCATAATTTTACGCAAAGTTTCGCAAACTCTCTCGACCTTGCCATCCCGAAGTGAGGAATTTATCGATTTTCCATAAATTCCACGATCGTGATACGAACTCTTGAACATCGTATCGGTGACATTGTCGTTCTGCAGTTCAGAGAGAAAGAGACTGAGCCAGACTGGATTTTTTATATCATCGACAAATTTTTCGGCATTCTCCATGAACGAGGATGGATCGTGATCGTAAATAAGATTGAGATTTATACGCTGTTTTCTTATGATATCGAAAGCAGAGGCATAATCGAGAGCATCGAGATACGTTCCGATTATTTGCAATGATAAGGCTCGTGGCTGAATGCATTCCAAATTTCCACGTGGCATTTGCAATATCGTTCGGGGATCTTTCGGTATAGCGATTATGAGATTCGAGCCACGCTCGATTCGTCTTACGCTCAATCCGGTCGGATTTTTATCCGGGCATACGTTTTCCCATGGTCTTATCGTTAGATCCTGATTTATCTGCCGAAAACCTTCGTCGTCGAGTTTTACGCATAATAACGTGTGTTGAAGAGTCGTTAGTAGCAAAAATTCCGAGTGAACGGTGAAACTCGTTATGTTGCTCGCGGTCTCGTTGCCGTCTACGAAAAAAAGTCCTCTACTCGTGAGCGATATCACGATGTGTCGATTGTTTATCTCGATTACTTCAACGTGACAACAGGACTCAGGAATTTCCAACGATGTCGGTGCTATACCCTCGCCCGTTATGTACTTGAAGATTGTTTTATCGGCGACGATATAAGCCACGTTCTCATCCGGCGACGATACCACATGCTCGATATATCCGTCAATTAGTAAAGTTTCACTGTGAAATAATTCGTGTTTTAATCTCAACGATCAGCTCATGTAAGCAAAATATTTCCCAAAAAAAACAATTTTATCTTGTATTCAAACTCCTATTTTGTAAGAAATTTATATCATTTTGTTACCCATGCGAAATTCCAAGCAAAGATTATGATAGTCAATTTACCGAACAACGACGCGTCCCTCGTTCCTGAAATCCTCGCCTTCGAGACTGAGGGTGCACAGGTAGCTATGTGTACTCGACGAAACTGAACACAGGATAATATTTTCCTTGAACCATAAAAAGTGATGGAACGAATAAGTCGTAGGATCGATAACTTCCGGAACTTCCCACTCGATGTCGTAGGTTCGAATATGCTGGTACTCCAAAGGACTGGAATCCTGAATTAAGGAAAGAACGATCGTATCTCGATGAAATCTCAAAATTAGTCTATAATTATCGATTATTCAAAATGTACCGTTGAATGAAGACAAAGTTCCAATCGATTGTCACTCAGAAGACACATAAAAACATTGGTATCGAGCCAGGAGTCACCGTGCACGATACCCGGTGAGAATAGGATCGAGTTTATCGTCTCGTAGAATTCCATTGTTTTGTGGGACATTGGTGGTGGGACGATACCTACGCGAAATCCCGTGAGCAAAGCTCTTTTTCCGTCGATTACACCAACGACTCCCTTGTCCATTATTCCGAGGCCACGACTGTGACTAACGACCCAGCGAAACGTATAAAACATTATATTGTTTCTCGTAAGTAAAATTAATCTTTTGCCAGCTCTCGGTGCGTCGCTCCAGGTGAAATACAAGAGAGGATTTTTCGCGGTGAATTTAATCGTTTGTTTGAGGTACCAATGATAATTATTTTCTGTCCAAAGTTGAAGAAACGTCTCTCCGCTTTTTGGTTCTTTGAGCCATATGCTCAGTACCTCAGAGTCTTGAGACCACGAGATACTGATTACCTGTAAAACAAATTACAGATTTATGTTTGTTTCCTTATGGATTTCGATAGATCGGATCATACTGGAGCGGAGCTGTTTTCAGATATTTTTCAAAATGGAAGAATATAATAAGGTACTTTATTTTTTTCGTGGAATGACCGAATAAAATACCTCAAAAAACGTTATGGAACGTTTTTGTCAAAATATTATCAAAAGCATAAGATCATACGTACATTGATTTCATTGAGCTTGAAAGGAAGACAAAGTTCTCTGTGCTTCAGACCGTTCTTCTCAAAAAATGCCACTACATGCTTGTTGGGCAGTACTTGACTCGTCGCGATTATATTACCCGATGGCTTCCAAGATACATGCGGTTCCAGTCCAGCTGTGAGTTCGCTCGTACATTGTAGAACACCTTCGCGATTGAATACTTTGAACAATCGTGTTTGACTCTCGTCTTGAAGAAAACTGACGGCAAACATCGTGCCATCGCCACGCCAGCTTATTCTTGGTTTTTTATCATCGTCTGCCGTTTTACCGACAACTTGACTCTTTGCTTTTGCGGCGGCTTTTCCCTCCGAGCCATGAAATTGCGTTTCTTTTTTTCCCCACCCTACGGTGATAAACTCATTTTTTCCATAGTGCGTGGTATTCAGATCTACCTGTGGAAAAAAAAAGTGAAAAGAAGAGTTTGACTGGTTTTTCATAGACAGCACGAATGACGCATCAAACTACCTTGGATACGATGTGAAAATTCGATACTGTAGTGATTACAGTGTCATCGGCCGTTATTAAAACAAGGATCTCTTGATCCGGACTGATTTTTATGCACCTCAGACCCTCGGCAATAAAATTTGTTGCTTCTTGATGCAAATCGGGCTTCGAGTTTATGGAAACTATAGCACCTGAGTCGTAAGCGCACCATAGTTGCCCGGCATCGCTGGAATATTCTAAACCTATCGGTTTAGCCGATGGTTCCACATCGACATAAATAACGTTGTTTTTAAAACCGTCTCTCGACGAAATTTCGCACAGAGTCGCATTCGTCAGAATATAAAGATCATCATTGTCGGGATTCGTGCAACAAAGAACATCCGGGGTCAATAATGCACGAAGATCCGTGGTATCATGATCTTCGAAATTTTGAGTCACGTGTGTATGAACAGCGAGATTTTTCATGCTTGTTGTTGTTTGACGTTTCGGCGTATCACGTCGAAATATCTGCGTAATATTTTTACGAGATTCCTCGAACGCGCGGTCGCACTATTTTCTTTCGATATCGTAGAAAATTATCTTAACTATGACATTTAGAATTACGCGTGTATTATTACGTCGATGGAACAAGTCATTACACCGAAAGGTTAGGTCGAAGTAAAACACATGTTTGGGAGGAAATGTGTCCAAGAAACATTGTTGTCATTGGTCAAGTTTATTTGTCATATTACCGTCTTACCGACGACAAAATTTATAATGATTATAGATAACGATATTACATTTAAGAATGTTAACAATGCTGCAATAGTTGCTAATAACTATATTACTGTTTGTTTATACTGATAATTGATACACACAATCGTGAGTAGAAACTTTTTTCCCAAGACTGTTTTATCGACCGTAGACCAAGATTATTGGGTATGTTCATTTATTTTATTGCATTGGTTATTCTGCATTTTACGTCGATTGGTGACACTGAGGTTACGGAAAACATATGGTACGCAAGGGGGATGGGGGATTCTTACGCCACATTTATGACTATCATAGCTTGCGGCCAACTTAATGTGAATGCCCAATAGTTCATCCTTTGGCCGCTCAAATGGCGCAAACCAAATCTTGAGGTTTCAAGTTTTGGCGAGCGTTGCTGATCGCCCCCTAATCTCTGACGCAACTACGTACTTGGCGCGTACAAATCATTGATGGTAAAAGTATTTTAAAGATTATGCTGCATGAGGCGCTGTGGCTGCTGTGGCGCGAGCTACAGCGCTTGACGCTCACGTTGCCGTTAGGGCCGTGAGCGTGAGTCCACACGTTGATACATATGCGTGCGCCCGTATAAGGTAGCATGCGTAGCCAGCTTGAGTTTGCTATCGCTATATACTTTTCGCTCATACGACTGGCGTTTTCCTCTTTAACCTGTCCGTATAACCGAACACTCTCTATCTCGTTACGAACGACCGCTTGCGACAGAACACCACACACACGTGCATACGTAGTCACGTGACTACCGTAGCGCCGTCGAATGGGGGTTTCCGCCACCGGAAGTTTGTCTTCTAGTCAGGCATACAGCATGGGTTTCTGTGGATGTCTGAATTCGTTAGTCGCATGGACATCTATACGATTTTCATGCCATATGGGGATAATCGAAATAAAAAGAGAGAACAAACCGGTGTAACCATACCAAAAGCCGCGTGAACAACGAGCAGACGGTGTGAATTGAACAGAGAGAACATTGGCAGATTGGCGAACAAACGCGCATCGTGCACGACAAACGGTTCGAAGCAAAAGCGTTTCCATGCTTCAATTTTTCGCGTGCTATAGTGTACTGTGCTCGTCGAGCACGATATCGTTTTATATTACTCTGATTTAGAAACTGAAAATAATTATCGTGCGTTTGCTCGACAATGACACAGACCGTAGATATGGGCGAATGCGTTATATTCAACACGATATCTGGTAAGATTGAACAAAGTTTCATATCCCCTTGTATTGTCATACTCGACCTGTAGGTTATATTTTTGGCTCTTCGTCGAAAAGTCTGTCTAGCTGCCAACTATACCTATTGTTGAATAATTTTGCACACCGAATCTAGAAATTCTCGACCCACTGGCACGAATACCTCGTGGTCGGAGCATCATTATCGTTTCTTTTTATGTACGTTCACAGTTGAATCAGAATATCGTTTTTCTGTTTTACAGCATTGCGCAAGGTAGACTTCGAAGCTGTCGGAGTGTCAGTATTACACGCCGCAGGACATACGAGATTACAGACTCAATTTGAGCGCAACACAGAGACCGGACAAGTCTCGGAATCCTCGGACGATGAAGAAAATGCGGAAGATCAATTCGAAGATGATCTTGATTACTTGCGCTCTTTGGATCCCAAAGAGTGGAAGGAACAAGATCATTACGCTGTACTGGGCCTGAGAAAAATCAGACACAAAGCGACCGAGGATATAATCAAGCGGGCGTGTGAGTAAATTTTCACTTTAATAACAAAATTGGAACAAATACCAAAAATATGCGAAACTGATAATCAACACTTACTTAAACTCGATACGAATCAAAGTTTCTAGCCTTTTTTCAAACTAAATAAATCTCCGCTTCGCAATTACTTTAATTTATTATCGATTGCGCATTATTCTTAGACAAGCAAAAGATATTAAAACATCATCCTGACAAGAGGAAGGCGATGGGCGAGGAGATACGCGAAGACGATGATTACTTCACCTGCATAACACGCGCCTGGGAAATGCTCGGCAATCCGGTCAAACGTCGAAGTTACGACAGTGTTGATTCGCACTTCAGCGACGATTTGCCGGACGAGAAGGATGCCAAAAATAATTTTTACGAAACAATGGGACATGCGTTCGAAGATAATGCCAGATGGTCGGTTAAAAAGCCTGTACCACAATTGGGCGATACGAATACATCGCGCGACAAGGTCGAGCGTTTTTACTCATTTTGGTACGAGTTTGAATCGTGGCGCGAGTATTCCTATCTCGACGAGGAGGACAAGGAGAGCGGACAAGAGTAAATTATATAAAATTCAATTTTTATCTCATCCGCATTCTATTTTATATCAACGAGATAATGCGATTCTACTCTTTGTATTTTGTTTCAGCCGTGACATGAGAAAATGGATCGAGAAGAAGAACAAGGCGACCCGAGCCAAGCGGAAGAAAGAGGAAATGGCTCGCATACGTTCACTGGTCGACATAGCGTACAACGCTGATCCAAGAATAAAGAAATTCCAACAGGACGACAAGGATAGAAAGACTGCAGCTAAACGTGCCAAACAAGAGGCTGCAAAAGCACGTCAGCAGGAGGAGGAGAGACTAGCGCGTGAGGCGGCGGAGAAGGAGCGCGAGGAGCGAGAACGACGGGACGCCGAGGAAAAAGCTCGGATGGATATTCTCAAGCAAGAGCGAGAAGTGTTGAAGAAAGCTCTAAAGAAAGAGCGCAAGGCGCTACGGGATTTGTGCAAAACTAATGATTATTTCGCGGGCAGTCCAGCGGAGAGCATAAGAAACATGGAGAGCGTCGAAAAGATTTGCGAATTGTTCAAGCTCACTCAGCTCGAGGAAACGATCAAGGATTTACAGGCAAATGGACGTAAGGCTTTTATCGACATTGTAAGAGAAACGGAAAAGAGAATGGATGCCGAGAGGCGCGTTGGTGTAACGAATCCTGACCCCCGTGCGACACCCGAGAAACAAGTTAAGGCACACTTGATTCCTTGGACCGAGCATGATCTACAATTGCTAATAAAAGCCGTAAATCTCTTTCCTGCCGGTACGAATCAACGCTGGGAGGTCGTAGCAAATTTCATAAATCAACATGGTAATTCCTCGAACGGCGTGACTCGCGATGCCAAGGAAGTTTTGGCCAAAGCCAAAGATCTTCAATCGACGGATTTCAGCAAATCGAGCATGAAGGAACAGGCCAATAGGAAAGCTTACGATAATTTTATCGCTGAGAAAAAGAGCAAAGAGGCTATCGATGAGAGAATGCCGGCTGTCACCGAGCGTCTCGATAATCCAATTTCAAACGGGACTGCCGACGAGGTGAGGAAAGACGAGCCCCAACAGCAGCAACAACAAACGACCGGAGTATCGCAGCCCTGGACATTGGCTGAACAAAAACTCTTGGAACAGGCACTGAAAACTTTCTCTGCGCCTGTACCGGATAGATGGGATCAAATTGCCAGTTGCATACCAACCAGAACAAAGAAGGAGTGTATGAGACGATACAAGGTGAGGGAATTGTAAAACGGCTTTCGTTTTTTTTTCTAGTTTTTGTTTTTCCTTCAATTAATTGAACGATTCTGGAAATCATTTTTTAATTTTTGTCCTATTTACGTTACAGGAACTCGTCGAGCTCATCAAAGCGAAAAAAGCAGCTCAAGTTATGAAATAATAGTGACTTGTTTTACCACTCCTTTTAGTTGACATTCTTTTTTTTCATTCATTGGAACTCATTCTGTCTGATTAACGTTCTTGGTTGTTTCGAACGTTGCTGCTTTTTCTGATGCGGGAATACGCATTCTCGAGATGAAGGATAGCATAGAGTCCTGCGGCTCTTGCGACGAGAAGCAAAAGGCGATGTACTTCTGGCGCTTCGTGAACGTTCGATTGTCAACGGACGCAATATATACACTCGACACACACAAACACACCGGCTGTATATTGACATGTAAAATAATAGAAATATACGTGTGATACAACGAGAATGACCGATTGATTGAGCATTCATGGATCCTTGTACCATAGCCCAAGTTCGCAAGCTCTGCGAATGTAAATCTCAAAAAGACTATTATTACATTGGAATCAGCCAATTTTCAAACTATCATATACTTTGGATTTCTTATCTTGTTTTTGTAGAGCATTGTTCTTGAGCTAACAATAAAAACTCTTGCCCAACAGAGCTCGTTCAATTGCCCCATTTTGAATTTCGTAGTTACCGCCATAAAAATCCCCAGATTCTAGTTTTCATTCACGTATTTTTTCCCCTTCCGGTTGGTCATATGGGCGCCGCCATCTTGTAAGCGGCATGTTTTTTGACAACAGTCTTCTTGAAAACTCAAAGTTGCAAACAGTTAGAAACGTAGTCAACAAGCAAAGTGTTGTAAAATTTCTTGTGTCGTTTACGTATCCAAGTTCAATTATTCAGTGATGTTCATGAGAAAGAATCGTACCCTCCGATCATCCATTTGTCAACGTAAAACTCTCACAAGGAAACTCCAATTAGAATAGTAAGATTCTCCAAACTCTTATGTATTTTTGTTTTTTTTTTCTTTAATTCGACACAATCTCGACAACAACAACAGCAACACAACAAACTTCGTGTTTAATCGTTTCTATTTGGCAGAATCATTGCTTTCCACACACTCTTCCTTACTTTCTCAACTTTCGTGGTTTTCTTTTTTCCTGATTTACTTTAATATTCTCTTTTCTAAACTCTTTTATATCTCCCTTTTTTTCGTTCGCGGCAGGAAAATCTGTGTCGACTTTTGCGTTTCGTGAATTTTATCGTGAATTTCGTGCAAAAAGATAAAACGAGCGATAGTTAATAAATGTACATGCTCGCTCTATCCTCGTCGTACGAACGAGCCCGACTCGTCGAACTGTATGACAAACAACGTTACAAAACAACGTCACAGCGACCTGACAAAATACACGAGTTCTTTGATACGGCTGACACCGATATTTATTTTTCTATTTATATTTCGACGTGTGTAGAGTAAAAATTCGATACGACATTGGTCTATGAGGTTAAAATATTATGTTGGAACAAAAGTATTCGGCTAACGTAAAAACTCGATAATCTCAATGATAATTATATCAAGGTCGAATGCAATAAGACTCGTAGAATGCGCAAAATACGGTCGCTGTATCGATGAAGCCACTTTTGTGCCAAAGGTCGAACGAGTCGGGATTCTCGAGGATCATTGCCGTTGCACAAAAAGTCGACGCGCAGAGAATCATCTCGCGATACGTGACTCTCTCCACGCGTTTTATAATATTTGTTTTCGCTTAGAATTAAATAAATCGAAAAAATTTGCTAAAAGTCCCATAAATTACGTTATTATGTAAATTCTCCTATTTACAAACATCATCTAAGCTGAACCATGGTCATGCGGATATCTCTCTTTTTCTCCCAATATTTTTATCATTATCTCGAAATTCATTTTGCATCGAGAACTCAAGTCCTAGCGATACAATTGTCGACCAGGGTCGAAATTGCGATTCGCCCACAATTTTAACGTTTCTTCTATCGATCTAAGGACCGACGGAACCGCGCGGTTCTTAATTCACAGCTAATTACAAAAGAATTCATCATCAGATCTTATATCGCTGTTCTATGGTTTCCCAATGTTTACGTGGATACGCGGGGGCATTACAGCGCCAGAGGTCATAACAATTTAACGACTCATATAAGAAAATACGTGTAAATTATCGTGTCGCAAAGTTTGAATCGTCGCAAAAATCCATTTTTGCTTTACTCGACGCGCTCGGTTCTCTCTCGTCGCTAATAATTGTCGACATTATGGTAATACGCTATGAGCACCGTTTTACACGCATCCTGTAATCCACAAAGTCACGATGCCTCGAGCATGCATTGGTCGGACACACACGAGTCCAATTTCAAACGTGTTCTTCTTCAATACAAATTAAATATCGTTAATACAACGCTTTGCAGAGACTGCGATACACGCTCGACCATCGTCACTATGCCAAGCTCCAGGATGCCTACAGGATACTTTTTCTTCTTGCTTAACTAACACATATTTTTCCGACTCGTGGCTCGAATCTTGTCGAGCGATTTTTACAATAAGCGTGGTTTTTTTTGTTATTCGTCGTCGAAAACGATTTTGCTAAAATTGAATTGTTTTTTTTTGCGCTCTGACGTTTTCCTCATCATTTTTGTGTGCATCTTAAAATCATGTCGTGTGCTAACATATGCGCATGCTATTTCGGTAATAATTAAACTCGCGGGTTGGGCAAGGAAATAAGATTGTGGACATGCAATCAGGCACTCGTCAGTGATATTTGGTCGGTTGAGTTTTGTTTTTCTTTAGTATGGAAAGGACGAAACGGCGAGTTTAATTAATCGAACGTATATTCGAATCTTCCGTATGTTCAAATGGGGATTTTCCTTGCCCGTTGCAAACGCTTACTCCGTGGCCTAAAACTCGTCTTTGCACTACATTTAAAATATGTATATTTACATAGCGCGCTTCGAGAATGCTAAGTCAACCAAATTTCAATGCGTTCGTTATTTTTCCCAATTGCTCGGTCTCGATTATTTTATTCCGCGTTTTGCTTCGTTTCTTTATGTTTTTTTTTGTCACCGATCGATCACAGTAGTACATTCCGTACGCACGTAGTACAGTGTAGGAGTTTCCGCAAGATGAATTCGTTTTTTTTTCTTTTTCTTTAAATCCGCTATGAACTTCTAGATCTCATTGTTTATCTCTCTTTCCTTCTCTCTCTCTCTCTCTCTGTTTCTCTTTCTTTCTTTCTTTCTTCATCGTTAAACTGTAAACACTTTTTACAATAGTATAAAAAGACATTAGACAATACATCGTAAATACAAGAAGGACAACGTCGAAAAGCAAGTACGATAAAATCGAGTGTATATAGTTATTATGTTTCCTAATGATTCTCACGCTCGTTCTCTCGGTCTCTCTCTCTCGCTCTTCGACACTTTCGACGAATTATGTCGACACCTGTCGTTCACGTATAGTACAATTTTGCCTCTCATCGAAAAATCTTCGAAGAATGGCATACATACTAAATACGCGTATGTATATAGACACGGGGAGGGAAAGGCTCTAGAGCCGTTCTCTTTTTTTTTCTTTCTCCGGATATAATCTCGCTCGTATAACATACCCCTATAAAGTATGCGAGAAATGCACAGGATCCTTCCGTATATCATAATATCCCCCCTCTCTCGTATTCGAGTAATTAATTAATCGTAGTAATATACTTTGACTATTATATTCATAAAGATCTTCTCTGGTCCGAAATAAGTTATTATAGATACTTAGGCACTTGTTATTCTCTCTTAAAATCTTCGTTACGGACAATAATAATAATAATAATAATAATTGATCATAATAATTCATCATAATGATAATTAAAAAGAGTATACGATGACGTCGATAATAACAATAATGATATAGTCGATATAATAACTATGTTAAGCAATAATAATGTGATCCTAGTAACAATGGTGCGATCAATAATACGAGGCGATAGTAACTACTCCGGTAATTAATTACGTACGGTAGAAACGGGTAGCGATATCGTGTCGTAGTGTTTTTTTTTCTTTCTCCTCTCATTTTCTTTTTCTTTTTGTTGTTTTTAAAATTTTTTAAATTTTTAAATTTTTTTTAAATAGTAGAGTAAGAGACGTAGTAGCAATAGTATCGATAAGATTATTAATCTCGTTATCGGTTAATAATAGCGTTGGATTTGTTTGTTTCTTAATCACTGGCTTCTTCGCCTCATTCTCTCGCAATGATAAAATTTAACAATGAGACTTCGGAGACGAGAAATTCGTCGCGGAAAATTGATGGAACGAAATTAAACGATGAACGATCCGTCGCGTTTCTTTTTTATTTTATTTAATTATTATTATTTTTTTTCATTCATCTTCTCTTTTTATCCGTCCAGACGCGTGGCGCTTTGTTTTCCTTTTTTTTTTGTATCTTTTTTCTTTTTCTTCTTTTTCCTAACTTCTGTACAACATTACGACGATCGACTTTGTTTAGAATACTTGCTGCATAATAAGTTCGTTGCCAATGCATATCACGCCGAAAAACCGTTAGACGTGTCCTTTTGAAAAAAAAAACGTTCTCTTCACTCGAATACATATATGTGTATATATATATATATTCGGTATGTACACACCGTAAGAAAAATGGCACTACGCTGATTACCCGATCGAATTGTTTGTCGCCGGTGCGTTTTTTTTTTGGCCGTGTCCGGGAATATACCCCGGATTAATTATACTTCATGTACAAACTTTGTTGAGGTTATATCCCGTGGCTAGTAAATCTCGTAATAATAATAATAATTTATTATAACACGGTTCGCCGCGGGCATTGTCGTTAGGGAAATCTTTTGTTTTTCGAGCGACAATGACCCTTTTTTCTTCTTCTTTCATTACTCAGTCGAATAATCAATTGTGACTAATGTTCGTAAGCGGGACGCCATTTTAGCGTCACTCACGTCGCTAAGATGGCGGCTGCTGATGACGATACTGCTGTTGCTGCTGATATTGTTGTTGTTGTTGCTGTTGCTGTTGTTGTTGCTGTTCCAACGACGATGGCTGTTCGCGCAGTTGCTGATAAGCTATTTCTCTCGGACTTTGTTGTTGACCCGAGGCACTCCAGGGCTGGTCCACACCCTCTTGAAGCTGATAAGTCAGCGGCTGTCCTCGTCTCTCCTGTAGTAACAACTGATGCGCCGCTCTGTCCATTTCCTCTCTTGTCATGTCCAGAGCTTCTTGCATCTCCCTCGACGTGTATCTCACGAAATCGGGATCGCAGTATTTACCAAGACCCTGCTCCACCAATACCTGTTGTAAAATACGAATTTTATTTTAAAATGCGATTTTGAAAATTGGATGTAAAGTTTCATCGTGTATTTTACAGTTCGTAATGTAAACTTTTATCATCGAAATTTTGTCTTATCGTTAAAATTGGGAGTTGGACCTAATTCGAATTTTGTTTTCATTATGAAAGTTGGCGTGTTTGTTACACTTTTAAAGACGGGTCTGGTCGATATATCGAATATCCATGGGACACAAAATATTTGAGGTTTTCTTTAGATAATATTATGCGCTAAATACAAAAAAATAGTGTGAAAATTCCTGGAAGTTTACTTGACCGTGAAACGTGCTATTTTAAGGTCAAAGTTTTTTTTGTCTTTGACGTGGTCTTGGTTTTGACAAAATAGGCTTGAAAAAGTCATTATTTGAGAAATATTCGACCAAAAAGACTAATTTTGGCGAACTCAGCGCATCAAAAAACGTAAATATATCATATTTGAGGCGAAAATAAAAAGGAAAAGCAACTTTGAAAATCAAGGATGCCTCCAGGACTTTCTTTTACTATTTTTTGTTCGTATTCAGCGCATCAAATTACGTAGGAAAACACCCTCAAGTGGTTAGATGAAATTTCTAACATAGGCCTTTACGTTCCAGACGTGTCTGGTCGAAATATCGACCACTAGTTTGGTCGGGCAGTCCACGTGAAAAATTCATTGATATTATGCACAAATTTCTTGTAAAATAAAAGGTTGATTTCAACGTAAAAATCCCCGTCCGTAAAAGGTTAAATGAATTTAATATAGTGTATTAAGGAGAAAAGTCACTGTCAGTGTATTAATGTTTCCATATTAATGTACTGTAATTTACATTGACTTATCTCATAAAGGGAAAATGTTATCATGAGAAATGCGACAATGCAGTGAAATTGTTTACTCACACGTCCAACCAGACTTTCGGCGCTTCCGATTACTTCGAAATTGGGCTTTCGATCGGCCGGACTTCCGGGCAAGCTATGAGAAAGGCGTTCAGTACCGACACCTCCGTTGCTCTCACCGGCCCAAGAAACTATTCGAGATAAGATTTGGAAAACGTTATAACTTTATCACATTCGAACGAACAACAACTATTATGAGATCATTTCTATGTATTGGCGAATTCGTAAACCCTTTGTTTACGATATCGTCAATCATTCGTATATTAGTGACACGAAAACAAAATGGCCACTTCGAACAATCGACCCAACTAACGATGTGATTTGCACATCGGTCAAATCAAATTCTTCCCGCCAGCGGGCAATGCACGCTGGGTAGGCGCGCGAGAGACCCTCTCGCGGCCATGTTCTGTACTATCGAGGTATATACGTGGGTTACCACGTAGGATTTTCGTAAAAGAATTGCCAAATTCGAATTGTGCAAAATAGCAATTAAGGCCGGCGGTCCATTTAGAATGTTGAAACAATCGAATTGTTTTTTTATCGCTGAAATAAATAGATCAGATATTCAAGAATATGTACAAAAAAATTCAGAATCAAATTCCAATTATTTCCAGCCGCGTACTCTTTGTAGTAATGCTCCGCCCGTTGACCGTCTACTTTAAAGCGCGTTTTTTCGACTGTTCATTTTTACGATTTTACCCTATCTCCGTACAGGATAAAAAAACTAAACGAGGTTTCGGTTCCATCCAAGTTGCGTTATCTTCAGTATCGTTTTCTCTTCGATATGAATTTAAAAAAAATATAGTAAAACACATTTGAAGCTACTTTTGTACCAGGTTGAAGGGATTTTTTTTCTTGAAAAATCACTTTTTTAGTAAACCTTCCACAAAATTTCGAATTTACGCGTTTTTCCGGATTTTGTTAGTTCATATCGAAGACTATTACATTAAAATTAAGAATATTTATTGTGTTTTTTTTTCAAACAAAAATTGCGAGCTGTATGTTGTACGCAAACTGGAAATTCCAACGGCGTGACGCTCCACGAATCCATTTATAACTTGGGTTATAATAATTTGTTGGACATTGAACAATTTTTTTTTGTTAGTTCAAATATATATGAAAGTATGCCCAAAAGTTCATTTGGCTAATTGTTTCCTGCCGTCCTACAACGCTTCGCGAAAACGGCTAAATTCGGGCCGTCTAAATGGACCGCCGGCCTTAGGAATAAATATAAATTGCGGTGAATTCGATTGGAAGCCTCTTTTTTTTAAAGATCGAATCTGAGAATTTACTCTTTTAATGGCATTTTTTATTCGCCCGCTAAATTCAAAGCGCGTTCATGCTATAGCAAAAAAAACGCTCCACTCTCGATTAGTTGGGTGGATTGCGATTAGTACACGGGGATAATTCACGTCAAGTCTTTATATTGTATAAGAAAGCTCTCTTTACGTTCGATCGATAGAACGTCATGCATTACCGTATCGAGCGACGATCGACGACCACCGGTTCAAAGGTGATACTTTCGCGGTATTATTATTTTTCGCTCATTTTTTTCCCTGGCAAGTGAGAGTCGAAGCGATTGTTTTTGGTTTTCTTTTTTTCCATTTCGTCATAGTGAAATAGTGCAATGAGGTGTAGTTGTGCGATAGAGCAGAATCGGGCGTTATAAAACGACAAAAAGAGAATATTTCTTAAAAAATCGATACTTTTCTAATCGCGAAATTCGTCAATCGCGTCATGTCTAAAAGAAAAACAATGTAATATTAAGATCAAATATTGAACAACATTTTTTCGATAATTGCCCGACTCTGCTATGAATGAATTACCCGTCGAGATAACGGGAAAACATCGTTTTGGCATAGAAAAAGATGGCAAATTTGTGTTTCCGTTTTCTCTCGTGAACGAAATCACCTCTGCCGTGGAAAGAAGCTCTGTGCGAGAAGCAGGACTCGCAGACGCGCCATTGTCTTGCGTCAACATCAGCGAGAAAACCGGCAACCGCGATTGCCTGCGTCTGCGCGAGTTTAAGACCATTCGCGACGCTTCTATCACCGTTATTGAGATTTCTTCCAGCGACAACATCAGCCCCGAGACTCGTCATTCCGAGACCCTGTTCGTCCGTTGTTTCGCGTAGTTTTCGGGTTTTCGACGCCGACGTCGATCTCGCCAGCGTCGTCATCGTCGTCGCGGCACTTCCGGTCGATATCGTCGTACGGTCCTTGGATCCATTAGAAAATATTGGCTTGCTTTTTTTCATTCTTTTGCGTCTTCTACGCTTGCCGGAAGCGGTCGAACAGCCACCGTCGTCCGGAGATGTATCGGCCTCGTCGTCTTCCTGCGACTGCAAGGCTGCTGGGCACGTTGTATGGTTTTTTTTTCGTTTTACAGTATTTACTCGTTTTTTTCAGATCTAGGCTCGTTTTTAATTGATTTGGATGCGATTGTGAAAATAAAATGGATTAATTGGACTCGGACTTTTTCTGTCTTTATACGCATGCGCGATCGTCAACGCATGCGCGATAATCAACGCATGCGCGATCATCAGCGCATGCGCGATCATCAGCGCATGCGCGTTCACCAGCGCATTCGCGATAACCAACGCATGTGCGATCATCGACGCATGCGCGATAATCGACGCATGCGCGATCACCAGCGCATGCGTACAAGGCTCGAAAGAGACTTCGTCAATACTATTGCAAAATTCAACCATCAGGTGGTCAAACCCTTTCTTTTTTTCCCCTTTTTTTCTCAAATCTTTCTCGTTTCGTTTGTATCTTTTTTCTGCTAGCTACAGGCTCTTCTCGAATTGGTCAAAAGTATACCGAGTCGATGAGACAAAAACAAATTTACGTACGAAATTAATATCGCGAACGATATGACCGAGCTGTGGGTCGACCAGCTGTGTCCAATCATTCGCAATCGTCTAAATTCGTTGATCAAGTATTTTGTTTTTTCCTCATCCAACGTCGTACGAGCATAAAATTGATTTTTTTTTGTTCTTTTCATCCACGACGATTCGGTAGATTTTTTTGTTTGTTTTTTTTTCGTTATTTGTTCGTACCGTGCTGATGACTCCAGGCGACTAAGTCAACGCAGCAGCCTCGTGACGCGTAGGAATAATAACAGGCAGCGCCGTTCGACGACGAACCGAAGCTCGGGCTCGGGCTTGGACTGAGGCTCGTCGTTGTGTCGGTGCTCGTACTGTTGTCGTCGTCGTTTCGCTCTGTCGTTTTCGTGAATCCAATTGTTCCTCCCGATGTTGCAGCGCTTCCTGTTGTCGATGCTTTTGTTGTTGATGTGGTTGTTGTTGATGTTGCCGTAGGTAAATTCCTTCGTGGCGGTGGTGTCGGTGGTGTCAACTGCCGCTCGATTCCGTCCTGAAGACTGCGCTCCGAGGAATCAAATCCACATTGGCGCACGACGCACGTGATGGGCGCGCGGGTAGGCAAAAAGTTAATGGGTTTGGGTTTGTTTTAGTCAAACGTTAGAGAGTTAGAATTTCTGTTCTTTTTTTTGTTTAAATTGTTTTTTGTTTTTTGTTTTTTTTTGTTCATATACGCGTCATGGCAATATGCGGGGTTGGAGGGTTTCTTTACTCTTCTTTCTATTCTCGAGTGTTACCGCGAACTTGGCATCGCATGAATTTTCGTCATCCACAATACGAGGATACAAGAGTGGACATGATCTTTTTCTTCTACCTCGTGCAAATCGTGCGAACGAAAAATAGTATAGCTAAGCGTACTTCTCATATTTTGTATCTTACATGTACGTGCGAATCGTATTTTCGTGTATTTTTTTTATGTTTGTTCCTTTTCAGGACTACTAAGTCCCATAAGTCATGCTACGTCGTGTATTTGTTCGTTGAGAAAAGCAAAACGAAAAAACGAAAAGCAAAAGAACACGAAAAAAAAGCTAATTGGGTGTAAATGAACGTGAAAAAAGCGCAATCGGTGGTATATTATTAATGCTGCAGTTAAGAAGGTTTTTAAAATAGCCTCGTTACACACAGTAAGCCAACTGCAAAAGCTTTTTTCTCGAGTCAGCACAGACGAATGAAAAAAAAAAGTTAGAAAAGAAAAATCAGAAGACGTCAAAAGAAAATGAAAGAAAACTAACAGAGCCCTAACAGCAGCATTTCCTTACCATATTCGTTATTCGGATGAAGGTAGTTACCGCTACCGGGTCCACTGAAATCGTGTATGACAATAAACAAAAGCGTAAAACGACGAGATGAAGAAAAAAGAATTTATAATGTAATAACGATAATGAAAAAAGAAACTTAAAAAAAAACGTATGTTGGAGACGGTAATTGAGAAATATAGACGACAGTTTTAAGATTGCTGAGAGCGAAGAGACACATATAGACAGATACAGATATAGGGACAGACACTCGTACGTAGACGTATATAATTATACATGGAAATAATCGCGAATGTACTAGTAATAATAAACACGTATATCTTTCATCAGTAAGAAAAGATTAAATGCACATAGAACCTCTTACGGAGAGGACGAGAACTACTCTGCCCGTTTGTAAACGCATTTATTTTTTCAGGGCTGTCTAGATAAATATATATACATATATATACATATATATAAATATATAGATATATGTTTGTAGAAAAACAATAAATAATAAATAAAACATCGATAATTATTTTTTCTTGATTTTCGTGCATTCAGGCGTGCACTAAGATATACAAATGTGACACGCGAGATCGACTGCCTGGGTGAGCAGCGAATACACAAATTGCCACGTCCAATAAATATACGATATACATGTGATTAAAACGTATGTATATTTTTATATGTGCGCCAAAGGGACAAAGTACGCGGGCGTAACGAGATAATATTTACGCGAAATAAATCAATTTTCTTTCATTTGGATAGATCGACTAGGGTGGGGTCGAGAGATAAGAGAAAAATGGAAATAAATCGTTTGCTCTACTTACTCCAGGACTTTGTATGGATTCTGAATGTTGGACGGTTGGAGTCTCGAATCGGCAAATACGGCGAGCGGTCGAAGAGGTATATTTTCCTCGAGACCGGTCAGCCTGGAGTCCATCACTAGCTGATTCATAGCACTGTCGCTCAAACCCCTTAAAATGTAATCATTATAACGATAGCAAATTTTTATTATTATAAAATATTGAACCGGTATAATTGCAACGATAATAATGAAGATAACAATTACCCGGCTGCGTTTGGCACAACTTGGTGAGATCTTGCCGTGACAGGATTTGCACCATCAAGCACACCGGCTCTCTGTAACGAGGAGTACGGCAAAAAGTCGATCGAGTTTGTCGGCGATGCCTGTAAATCGCAAAATAGATTGGAAATTAGACGAAAAAAAATTGAATTCGAAAATAAAATCGTTAATTTAATATTTTCGTGAAAGGGAAAAAGAGAGAAAAACGAATTTACCTTGGAAGCATTATTGGCGGTCGCCTTCAGGGATTTAGCCCTGTGGAAGTTTTGATGACCCCGTCTCATGCTGGACCAAACGCTGCCAAAGAGCGAGTGATTTCGCTATAGCATAAAAAAAAAAGAAGTTATTATTAGTCTTTTTGTTCGATATCGATATAAAAACTTTGTTTCGAAGCCTTTACCCTGTGCATAGGTTCGGGATTATCGTCTAACAATTCCTCGAGATTTCCGGAAATAGCGCGTTTCAATTCCGGCCCAGCTTCGTGAAGCGTTCGCAATCCTGCCTGCAGGGTCACTGTATTCTGGCAGTCTTTGTCGCCGTCCTTCATTTCCTGTTCTTTGCGTTTTTTGAATCTTCTAAAGTAATCCTGTATAAGGAAGGTAGCGTAGAACTTGCCCACCGTCACTTCATCGTCGACTAGAAAAATGATAATTAAAAATGATTAATTATTTAGAAAATTGTAACGTGGAATAGAAATAACTAAATAAAAATACTGATTATAGTAATTTGCACATTGCACCCAAGTATTTTTTTTCTCGTCAGTCTAGAATTCAAGAGTCAAGATACAATATTTTTACTTGTTGACTAGCGAAATGTAGGAAACTGGGAATACTGTAGAATACGACCGTGATATTGGAAATGTATGGCAAAATTTCGATTCCACAATCTTCAATTAAAGTTAATTTAAATGAAAAACAAATGTCGAGAATTAAATGATAAATCAATGTTTTCGTATTCGAACCTCCTGGCGGTGGTACGACTTGATCGAGAAGTTTTGGACTCGTTCTCTTCCATATCTTCTTGATAACAGCTCGCAACGAAGCGTTACACTCGTCGATATTTCCCTCAGTTTTGATCCTCAACGAAGTTCTGACAACCGCGAAAAGCGTCGCGTTGAAGAGAACCGTACCATCGCTGTTCAACGGCATGTTCATCGACACGAGTCTCTGAGTGAACGCAAAGAAAGAAAACAAACCCTCGAGTCATTCAAATATCATCGATCAACGGATCATTGCGAAACAAAAATAATACCTTGCATGCAACTCGATGAGGACAGAGTTTTCCAAAACCTAATGGAGGAGAAATTTTCCGCAAAAGCGTCACAACGTCCAGATGTTTTATGCGTCCTTTCGCGTCCGGATCGTATTCCGACCATAAACGTATAAATTCGTCAAGATGATGTGGTCCAAGAATCGACCAATCTCTCGTTAGATAATCAAAATTGTCCATAATAACGGCGACGAATAGATTTATAATCTGAAAAGAAAAATGTGTCATTCAATTTCTTTCCTTTGGCATAAAAATGAAAATTGTGACAAATATTAAAACGCGAATGAAAAATCACAATGACTCACGAGAAAGGAGCAAAGTACGTAGAAAGATATGAAGTATGGAAATGCAATGTCGTTGCCACAGCCAGCTGCGTTGCCCACGTCGTCGCTCTTAGGATCGCACTTGACTTCGGCAGGTCGTGACGAACTGTCGAGCATTATATTTTGCCAAGATTCACCTGATAAAGTTTCAAAATAAATTATGTAACTCGTTCTGATAATTGAAAATATGCAATTTTTTTTTTTAGGTTCTTACCCGTTGCCGATCTAAACAGTACCAGAACCGCTTGAGGAAATGTCTGAAAGTTGTTGTTACGATGTATAGCAGTTTCGTTGTCAAGAATAATTTTTCCAAAGACCTGGAACGAAATGAAAAATGTTTCGCATTATCGTTCGGTTGAAATAATTGTATGAATATCGATAAATGAGAGTAATATTTAAAAAAAAATGATATTTTCTTTGGACTAAGGCTGTAATTATTCCCCTAGAATTAATATTATTATTATTATTATTACGTATAATAATTAGTAATTTGATTTATTCTTTGAGAATAATTATTTACGAATAATTTAATCACAATTATTCAAACGATATTCGTCGATTTTTGCGATATTGGCAGGACATACCTGCATTCCTATAACGGCGTAGATGAAGAAAAGCATGACGATGAGGAGAGCGACGTACGGGAGAGCTTGAAAAGATTTGATGAAGGTCCAGAGAAGCGTGCGAATACCTTCGCCTCTGCTCAAAAGTTTGACGAGACGCATCACGCGGAACAGCCGAAAGAAATTGATGGAAATGATGTTCGAACCGGGCTGAAAAAATATTCACTTTACTTCTCGATTCAATTCCATTTCGCGAAATATTATTTTTTCATTGTCCTTTCGACATAAATTATAAAACTTTTTAAATGATCAGATTCGGGTCAACCTTATCTCTGATCTCCGAAGATAACGAGGATTCTCTTAATTCAATCCATCAGCGACGAAAAACACAATCAATTCTTCAAAAAAACTGTATAAAAATCCATTTAATAAAACGTAAAAAAAAGGGGCCCAACAAAACATTGGAGATTGTTAGATAAGCTTTGGCACGAGGTAGTATGGAGTCAGTGCAAATTCTCTGTCGATCGCTCACATCGCCCCCTTCACTACTGCCGGATTTTTCCACCAAAAAGTCCCGCGAAATTTTGCCTCCTTGCTTTATTCTCGATTTATCACGTCCTTGAACGAATACCCAATTGTGTGTCGATGACGAGGACTTTCGCATGTCGAATCCTTCGGTAGTTCTATATAGACGGGTATCTTTATGTTTAGGGCAATAAATTGGCATATCTGGATAAAATAGTATCATTAATAAAATAGTATCGTTAATTAAAATTAGAATATTAATTATTCTATGCAAGTTTTTTTTTAAATATTTGATAAATGGTAAATAAAGTCGATGGTAATTAATAGTTAAAATGGGAGAAATAATATTTTATCCAGTTCTGAACATGGGATACTATACCAGCGACTTAATTAGTCACGTACATTTGTATAATCGCTTTTTTAAACTATGGGTACTCAGGGTTTACACACACACACACACACACTCGCCCACACATCTACGTTACACATCTCTATGAGGAATACATTCAGTTGCAAAAATATAGGGGTAAACTACGTCAGGGATGATAAAAAATTCATTTTCGAATCATAAAATCATAAAATTGAAACGACTGATTTATTTAAGAGAGCATTTAAATTATATTACTCGTCGCCAATCGATTCGAGAATTAATGTTTTTTTCATACCTGAACCACGTGACATACGTGCACAAAAAATAATTGTATCTACGAAATTAATCGTTGTATCTAAGGTTTCTAATCGGGGATTGGGGGAACAGCCTTGTAGAAGACACCCACACACGCACAGTCGCGAACGAGAGTACGTTATCATACATACATACATACTTTTTGCACGTTCGTTGGGAGTGAACCTCCCGCCTTGACATGCAGTATTGCCTAGAAATAAAATTGTGAAAAAATACGTTTATCCTCGAGGAGGACTAGTCTAAAAAAAAAAGATCTAAAAAAAACGAACGGAGATTCAGAAAAATATGAGAAATTAATAATGTACGAATGAACCGAGAGAGCCTGGAATTTCGTGGCACTACGGAAACGAATTATGCCGAAGTTCCTGTGAAATAATGTTTTTTTTATCTACTCATAAGTGCAATATTTACAACGATTGGAATCTGAAGAATGTCAACAACATTTTCTTCGCTGTCTGGGAAATTTAATAACTTACGTTGACTTCGGAATAAACGATGTCTATGAAGCTACCGAGAACTATGATGAAGTCGAACACGTTCCAAGCGTCGCCAAAGTAATTCTGAAAAAGTAATATATTTCAACAGTATGGAATTTTGTTTTCTTTTTTTTTTTTTAATATCAGACAAACGACGATATTTTTTACCGACCTTGAAACGAAATGCTGCCAGTTTGAAGACAAATTCCAGGGCGAACACAGCCGTGAATATCATATTGAGGACGTCGAGGGCGTGGGTGTAAGGATCCGGTTGATTGTAGAACTTCATTGCGAGCGTCACGGTGTTTATGATAATGAGGGTGAATATCGTGTACTCGAATGGCTGGGAAGTCACGAACCACCAGACCTTGTACTGTATGCGATGCTTCGGTATGTAGCGTCTAACGGGTTTTGCCTTCAGAGCAAATTCTATGCAATTACGCTGTGAAAAATAATCATCGAATAATTGAAAATTATTAAAATTATGAAAATTCGTAAATTGATAAAAATAATTAATAATCGAGTTACGTAAAATACTTAAACAAATTTTCGTTATTCGTTTCGACGCTAAATTGTACAAACCTGATTCTTGTCAAGTTCGCAATTTTTGTACTCCTGTTCTCCCTCGTTCTGAAACGTGACAATGACGAAACCAACGAATATGTTGACCATGAAGAACGCTATGATGATTATGTATATGATGTAGTAAGCCGCCACGATCGGTCGAAAATTGTGAATAGGACCGTAGTCCTCGCGATTCGAGTCGATGGAAACGTACAATAAGCTGTAAAAATGGAATAATAAAATATCAATTAATCGATCGATTATTCGTTAAGTCGATCAAACTAATTTACTTGACAATCGTATCGAATTAATTTTGTAGATCGACTGGTGAAATTATGAAAAATTTGTTCTCTTCATGATAATTCTTACTTCGGCCAACCCTCGAACGTCGATACCGTGAAAAGTGTTAACATCGCTTTGGCAACGTCGTCGAAGTGAAAACGATTTCTCTTCCACAGACGATCCTTCATCACAGGCCTATTAATATTTCCCTCCTCGAAGACGAGATACGTGCCGCTATAATTCAAATTAACAGAAACAAAAAGAAAAAAGAATTAGTACATATATTAAAAATTGAGCGCGATTAACGTTAAACAACAAATTCGATAAATAAAAAAAACTCACTGGCACTCGGGTTCCGTGACTTTCGATTCGTCGTTGCACATGAAAAATTTGCCCTGGATATAGTGAGAAAACCAGATATTCGATTAAAATTTGTTTTCGTTTCGTTTTGTTAATCGGTGATGCATAAGTTCAGGTTAAAAAAGTGTATCAACAACGAGCATCTTGCAGAAGCGACGATTATATTGAATTATTGTTTTTTGAAGCGATTATGCAAATTCAGAAGTAAACAAAAAATTAAATTAATTCTTTTTACGTGCAAGCGCGCTCAGCGTGCACGTAATTTTTTGTTATTTTTTAGCTTTACTTATATATATATATATATTTTTTTTTCGTTAATCAGAGATTCATAGTGAAAACGCGTGAGAAGAGAAAATTCATAGACGTGCAATATTCGTGTTTACTTTTTTTTTTTATTGTTACGGGGTGCAGAGATATGTGTATTGTATATATATGTACATATGTACAGAAAAAAAACGCGACGAGTGATAAAATGGGGTACGTGGCAACGGCACGGCGCGATGTAGATAAAATCGTAAGATTTTCACGAATTTCGAAAATTTTAGTCGGTTTGAATGTTTGACTTTTTTTCTTTAATTTTGGATCCGGGAATTAGCGATCGAGTAACGAGGTAGGAAATTCATGCTTTTGGTCGGAAAACGGGGATGGTGACTATTTAAATAAAAATTAGTACGACATGATTTTATGAAAAAATCATTGTAAACGATGAACGATTAAAAAATGGGATTTTTTTGTTTTCACATAATTACGAATAATCTCGATTGATAATTTTGTTCACAAAGGGATCACATTTTTTTCTGGATTTATTTGCCAATTATTTGTCTCGGAAAATGTATTTTCAACGATTTTTGTTGTTCTTTGTTGAATTTTTTTGGAAATCGATCATGCTTTATACATGTTGTGTGTGTGGGGTTGTTTTTCTTTGGATTCGAGGTAGGGGGTATACAAGGTGGTATGAAAAAAAAAAAATTGTATGCTGTCGCTCGTATCGGGAGGTCGATGGGAGGAATACCGAGAGGAAGTAAGGGTCACGTGCTTTGTAATAATAAACGACGAGGGGGTAACACCGAGAGATAGACATTTCAAGTTTTACAACTAATCGAACAGAGCGTGCGAAGGGTGGCTGTGCTTTTATCTTAAACAACAAACGAAATTATCTCTTGCCAAAAAAATACCGTCGAGATTCAAATAAAAAAAAAATTAAAAAATCATAAGGATTTTACAAATTTTCGTCGAATTACCGTTGAATAAAAAAACATAGCAATCAAATGGTTCAATTAAGTTTTCTAAAAATTATTCTCGGATCTAATTAATTATTTGCATTAGTTTTCCAATTTTTTAAGCGAATCCTTCAATATCAAACGAATCTCAAAAATAAATTTCGTAATTAGTTCGAGTTCGAGTAATCGACTTGTAAAAAAAGATCAAGATTTTAATATTCGTTTGAAAACTGCGCGAGCGTAAAAATACAAATATTTTGTTCTCACCCTCTCGACGGTATTAAATATTTTTTTTATTACGGCAAGAGATGTATAAGTTAGACTCGTACGAATTTTGTGCTTATACACGCAGTGAAAAAGAAAGCCATGTTTATACAGCGTTTATCGGGTAAGCTAATATAAATAAACTACAGTACGATACGTAATAAATAATTCTATATCTTAATATCTCTTTTATATTTTGATATTCGTGCTTATGCGAGCGTGCCAATAGCCTAATTAACAACAAATACGATAGATATCTACGATATCGAATGCTTTTTTAATTTATATTTGTGTGTTTTGGCGTGCAGTTTTTGTATTTTTTTTTTCGTTTTTATTTTGTTTGTTTTTGTTTTTTGTTTTTTTTTTACCTTAAAGAGCTGTACCCCGATAACAGCGAACATGAACTGTAGGAGATAGGTGACCAACATAATGTTGCCGATCGTTTTAATGGCGACAATCACACATTTCACCACGTACTTTTTGTATACGCAGTTTTTGGTTTTTTTGATCGGATTGTCGGTGTTTAAGATTTTTTTTTGTTTTCAGATTTTCGATCGTTTTTTTTCGGATATAGTTGCGAGGTTGAGAGGCGAGCAGGGCGCGTGAGGCGAGCACAGCGGGATTTTGTTTGTTTGTTTGATCGGTTCAACGCGGGGACGGTACGAGAGGCAGATGGAAACATAAGAAAAAAAAATTTCGATACATTAGCATTTATACGTATGTGGATGAGATATATATATATATATATATATATGCATATATGTATATGTATATATGTATAGAGGTAGAGATAGAGAGAGAGAGAGATAGATAGATAGATAGATAGAGAGATAGAGAGAGAGAGAGAAAGTGAGAGAGAGAGAGAGAGAGAGAGAGAGAGAGAGAGAGAGAGAAAGAGAGAAAGGTGGTTGGGGCGGGTTGTTTTTGTTCTTGCGACGTCCTCGCAATAAATTTGTTTGCATCGGGTTAGTTGGGTAGGGCGGCGAGGGTCAAGGGTTTTCTTTCTCACGGATAAAGGTGTCGCTATTCATTACACATATCTAGTGATAATACAAAAATTGTGACGTCGAACAAATACAAATATATATATATATATATGTATATACAGGGTGTCTCGGAAGTCATGGATCGCAAGGTACTCGCGCGTAGCTGGCGGTGTCACGAATTCACGTGCGAAGTTCGCACTCCCGTTTACGCGATAGTTTTCAAACGCGAGACGATCTAAGTTGTCCGAACCCAGCTCACCGATCGCACAACTTAAAACGTTGCTCGTTAATAAACTATGGCGAATTGAGCGCGCGGAATTCGTACGTCACTTGGTGGCATCGCTAGCCACGCGCTGGCACCGAAAGGCGCGAAACTTCTGGGACACCCGGTATATGAGATTATCGCGAGTTCCTCGGTCTCGATCCGGCTGGCGATACGTATTTTTGTTTTTCCTAAACGACGGAAAATGACAAATTTCTTTTTTTCCTCTTCATCGAGTAAACTTAATTTATCTCTGACACGAAAAGTAAAAATGGAATGAAAAAAAAAAACAAAAAAAACGATATTTTGAAAAATTATCTCGTTATTTTTGCGCTCGATCGGGTGCACGTTGTGTTTGTACCTCGGCAATGCACCTGTGGGATTCCGAAGGTTTCGCATTACGACGAGAATAAAAAGACGTGAAAAAGAAAAAAAAATCAAAAAACGAAAAAAAAACGAAAAACGATTCATGTCTTTAATTTTCAACCGTCCCGCGTCGCGCCGCGCCGCCACGAAGTCGATTTTAAATTTTCTAAACGGAAATATTTTACAATCTTTCGGTTATTCGTTTTTCGGGACGAAATTTGTATCGTTCGAAACAAACAAAAATTCAAATCAAAAGAAAACGAAACAAATGTATATACATATATATAGATCGCGAGAGATTTCGACGAGACCGAAACGACGCGTCGAGACGATGATACGCGAATGGGATATGTTCTTTCGTGTTAATATAGCGGCACACCACTGCAACGCTAAAAAATCGCAACTCATGCATATTTTTTTTTGGTTTTTTGTTTTCTTGTTTGTTTTCGGTATATGATAATAATTAAAGGATATAAACGAGTGAGAAAATCGGAAGAAATGTGAACGAAAAAAAAAAGAAATAAACAAATTATCTTCATAACTCTGCGACAGCGCCAGTCGCTTGGGGGGTGAGGGGGGGGGGCAGATAGAGGAACCAGACACAGAGAGAAAAAACAACAGAACAATATTTTTTTTTTTAGATTAGAAAAAATTTTGTTTTTAAATCGTGAGGTCGTTAGGATTCGAAAGGATTTTCGTAGATTCCGAGCGACGCGGTAGTACAGTCATAACGCATTAGGTAACATCGAACGTGCTTCTATATACTATAATATATATAGTAAATATAATAGACTATGTCGTATTTTAATACACATACGTAAACGTACGTACACGTGTAATGAGCGAACAAAAAGATTAACTCAAGTATGAAATAGTATCACATAATTTATATATATATATAAATGATGTATATATATCATTTATAATTAATTTATATATATATATATATATATATATATATATACACACACATTATATGCATGTCATAAAAATTTATGAACTCTTATCACGAATCATACCGTATAAAAAATTTATAAACCAATTATACACGCGTACGTAACGTTATTTATGCAAATATCGAAATGTGTTGTTGTTGTTGTTGTTGTTTAAAATTATTATTATTCGAATGATAAAATGCATTACGTGGTGGGAGTCAATGTACGACGATCAACGGTACTAATGTTAACACGTTTTCACACTCTTTACGAGATTCGTATTCGTCTTCGACAAATATATAAATATATTATATAAATTCTATATTTATATATTATACGGGGGAATTAGGCAAATTTTTCTCTCTCTACGGGTAATATTAATATTAATCTCAACGAGTCATAAGTATTACAAGTCATTCGGGGTACCCAAAGGTGCATTGATTCGGGAATCGTATATACGTGTATCGTGTCAATTTTTTCGTGTACCTATTTTTTCCGCCGTCGCTAACGACGTCGAGGTAATTATTTCGTGTGCAATGTATGTGTATGTGTGTGTTTTCGTTGAAGTGGAGGGGAGATAAGAAAATGACCGAGTTTTATTATATTGATGTGGCATGGGCGACGACGATTTTGGCGGGCGAAGGGGTGAGGGGGTTGGATTGATACAAAACACAAGTGTAAACACTCTAGTGAAAAATAGATAGGGTGCGTTCCTGGATTCAATTTTTGTTTTATTTTTTCTCGTTTTTAAATATGTCCTGGACAACGCGAGTACGATTAGGAAACTTCACGAATATTCTCTCGCGTTCGTTTATTCGTGAAACTCGAATTTAGCCCTTTTCGTTGCAATTAAAGTACTGATTTTATTGGTAAATGAAATTTTTTATTTTTTATTTATGGTATTTCAAAAAATTTTTTGTTTTTCTTCAACCATTAAATCGTTAATATATCTGTACAAATATAGCCCGAGATGTAATTTAATTATAAGATAAAAGAGTGTCCAACGGATCAAGAGAACGAAAGAACGAATTTTTATAAAAAAAAAAAAAAACAATCTACACAAAAATCGAATCCACGAACGCACCTATGCATCTCAAATCAAATGTAAACTCACGGAAACAAAAGGAACATCGCACATTTCGTTGACATATTTTTCTCTCTAGTTTTAGTTTTTCTTTTTTTCTTTTCTTTTCTGTTTTCTTAATTCTTATTCCTCTCAAAGTGTTATAACACCGTTCAGCCTGAGCGGCCTACCTTGAAAAGTTGCACGCCAATGACGGCGAACACGAACTGCAGGAGGCTGGTGACGAGGACTATATTTCCGATAGTCTTTACCGCTACGATGACGCACTGTACTACGTGCTACGATTTCAACATTAATCAAATAATTATACTGCGATTATTCGATCGACGATGGAAAAAAAAACACAATTTCACACATATGTTTTTGGCCGTTTTTTGTTTCCTCTATGGCCACTGTTTTTCTCCTTGTAATTTGACTTATACTCGTACCCTTTTATACGCGATATATAAAACATAGATATATGTATAAATAAATAAATAAATAAATATGCGTATTTATGTATATTCTTGTTTTATATAAAGGTATAAGAAAAAAAGGGTTTGGAACCTTCACCTTCTCCTACGTTACCCAACTAACCCAATTTGCATGTTGCGCTCATTTCGGTTTCTATAGCCGTTGCGAAATCATTACAATTATATACCGCTATATACAGATATGGCAATATACCGGAAGTATCGAGGGGGAACGTGGCAAAGCAACGATACTCCCGCGACCGCACGATCGATATTTCACGAGGACATTGGGGAAATACTAGATAGTACGAGAGACAGATGGAAAGATAGATAGATAGATAGCTATTAATATTTTTACTTAAAGAACAGATTAAATAAAAAAAACGTTGAAATACCTTGAGGCCTTTGGCCCGATTGATGGCACGCAATGGCCGAAGTACACGCAGAACTCGAAGAATCTTGACCACCGATATAGCGTTAGACCTGGGGGAAAGGTTCCTAGGGTTTAAGTTTGAGATCGGGATACAGAGAGAGAGAGAGAGAGAGAGAGAGAGAGAGAGAGAGAGAGAGAGAGAGAGAGAAAGTGTGTGTGTGAGAGAGACAGAGAGAGAAAGTGTGAGAGAGACAGACAGAGAGATAGAGAGAGAAAGTGTGAGATAGATTGAGAGAGACAGACAGACAGAGAGAGAGAAAGTGTGAGAGAGATTGAGAGAGAGAGACAAAGTGTGTGTGTGTGTGAGAGAGAGAGAGAGGGAGAGAAAGAGAGAGAGAGAGAGAGAGAGAGAACGAGACAGTGACAGAGTGAGGGAGAAAAAGAGAATGTGAGAGAGAGAGAAGGAGAGTGAGATAGAGAGAGAACGAAAGAGTGAGAGAGAGAGAGAGAGAGAGAGAGAGAGAGAGAGAGAGAGAGAAAAGAAAGAAAACAAAGATGTATCAGCTACGAAAGTAAAGAAAAGAAAAGATGGAAAAAAAGTTACAAAAATACAATTAATGCTTTGTTCAAGCGTTTGTTAACATCACTATACCTCCAGACCATCGAGATGAGGGAGACGCAAACGACGAGCATGTCGAGTAGATTAAACGCCGAACGGCAGAACGCCCCGTCGTGCATCACGAAACCGTACGATATCATTTTTAAAAATATCTCAATGGTGAACACCGACGTGAAGAAATAATCGAAGTAATTCAATATCTAGGAAGGAAGAGATTGATAAAGTTAATCGAACGAACGATGATAAATTTCTCAGAAATTATAGAAATTTAATATAATTATTAAATGAAATATTTGATTAAATGTCGATTGTGATATTAAATAAAAAAATATTATTACCGTATTTCTGTACGACGAAGCTCGGAGTGGGTCCTCGGCAGCGAGCATAGCCGATGATACCATGATGCAAACGAGTATGGCATTGCCAAAATGACTGTGATTGCACAGCCAATGGCAAAAAACGCGAAATCTGCTTGTCTGTGAAAATATGAAAAATGACGAGCCCGGTGGTATCGGCTGTTTCTCCGTTCCTCCTTGCTTGTATTCGGACATTCTTCGTGGTCGCGCTGAAATTTCCTCACCTCCCATTCCATCATCTGCAAAAGACATGAAATAATTAAAAAATTTATTATTTCGTTGTAATCACGATTTCCTTGACATATTCTCTATGAAATTCTATGAAATATAAATCTATTAATTATTATTATTTACAGAACACGTACCATTCATGTCCATATGACCATCTCCTTCCTCATCCTCGTCGTCCGTTGCTCGTTCCAAATCTTCGTCGTCCGAGTCGATGTTCAAACGTACTTTCCCATGACGATTCGACTCATCGCCGTCCTTCGACCTAACGCGATCGAGTTTACGTCGAAGGAATTTTGTTACAATTTTTTTTTTAGTTTCTTTTCAATAATTTTTATAAAAAAGAAATTCTTTACTCACATATCACCGTCCAGGGCAGCCTCGTAATCGTCCATCGTCTCGTTTGGATCGTGCTCGAAATCGGTACCGTCACCTTCGTCCTCGCCACCAGTTAAATCACCCCCGTCGTCGCCACCGTCATCGATACTCATCTCGTCCCGCACCGGTGAGCCACTGTGCGATTTATTCTTCCCTGCCTCTTCCTCGGCTTCCTTCTCGATCGCTGTCAATGACTCGGCATCGGCGAGATTGTCGACCGCAATGGCCAAGAAGACGTTCAGTAGAATGTCTTAATTACACGGGTTAAATATCGGTCAAGGAAAATCATGACTCGATAATAAATTTTCTCACGATAAAATCTATCGACTATTTTGATAAAAAAAATCTATTACATTGCCAAAACAAAATAGGAATAATTTGAAATTTGATAATTTTTGAAGGATACAGTTTCCGCAAATGAAGAGAATGATGAAATAAACGCATGCCAATATTCCGTGACTCGCGACACCACCGTAAGCTCGAATTCCTACGTACATCACAGCATTCCAATCTTCACCGGTCAGGATCTAAAATTAATTCGAAATTAACTTTAATTCATAAATCCGTTCATTTTCGATATTAGGAAATTATTATTTCAGTTTAAAATCAAATAGTCGTTATAATAATTGACCTGAAAGACCGTAAGCAAACTCTGCCAGAAACTGTCGAAGTTGCTCCTTGGTTTGTCCTGAAGATTGTCAAAGTTGAATTTTCCACCAAAGACTTGCATTCCGAGTAATGCAAAAATAACGATGAATAGGAAGAGAAGCAGCAGGAGCGAGGCAATCGATTGTATCGAGTTGAGCAGCGATGCCACTAAATTCGAAAGAGATCGCCAATATCTACAAAGAAATTATCATCATTATCTTATTACTCGAATTTTGTTTGCTTACAAATATAATTAATTCTATCGGTTTGGAAATAATGGCGTTTGATTAGAAATTGCATTAGCATTATAATGATTTCGTTCTATTAACGAAAAAATAAATTATGAATAAATGATTAATTAAAATTACAATTAATACTGACTTTGTGACTTTGAAGACTCGGAGTAATCTGACACAACGGAGTACGGACACACCGAGCGGTGGCATGATCTCTGTATACGTTAGTATCATTTCGCTGATAGAACCGATCACCACGAAGCAATCGAAACGGTTGAATAACGACACGAAGTAACCCTGTGAATGAAGAAAAAAATAAAACATTAAACAATCTTGATAGAAATTAGAATTAATAAAAGTAAATTTGGATTATTTACCTGAAATCCCAAGCTGTACATCTTGAGCAACATCTCGCACGAGAATAAAGCGATGAAAACGGTATTTGTGACTTCTGAAAATTTGGTCGAAATTTTTATTTTACAATTTCTCTTCGTTAAATCAATAATACTAATAAATAAATGAATAATTCAAGTATAATATGGGAACCTTGGAAGTCGTCCAGCCAGTCTGGTTGTCGATAGTGCTCGGTCGCCAATACCCCTGTGTTCAGAAATACGAGGACTATAATGAGCCAGTAAAAGGCTTGAGATTTTACGGCTTTCCGGCACGCTCTTCTCATACGACGATTGACTCTGCGAAAAGTAATAAGTTCTATCGATCAAAGAACAGTTCTGAAATAGATTTTTTTATACCGGCTTGAAAACTTTCAAACATTTTCTTTTTAATATTTCGATTATTGTTTTCTCGGATTTTTTGTCAATTAAACATTGAATAGAATTGATTTCGGGTTAACTAAAAAGATTACCTATCCAAATCTCGCTTCTTTCGTTTCCACGCTGATTCTTGTTGTATACCTTCCTCGTCGCCCTCGAGACGATCAGTGCTCTCCATTTCGCTTTGTTGCTTCGCTACAATTTTGCAAAATCGATTGATCGATAAATTTGATTTTAATCATAGAAATAAATCTGGTTAAATTATTATAGTTTAGCCGTTTATATGATCGTGACATACGTTTGCCATCCTGCATTTGTTGCATCTCGTCAGCCTCGGCGTCGATATCCTCACCCTGAGTTATCCAGTCCAAGTAGCCTCTTAGATCGTCCTCGATCTGTTGTTTTTCTCGCAATTTGTGAAAATCACCACGCGCCTTGGCTTTCTCTCTTTCCTTGGAGAACTCTCTGTGCGACAGTACATAATTACAAATATTATCAATTCTATGAATAATTCAAAAATTAAATTCATATAAAACGAACTGTTTGTGAAATTTATGGAAAAAATAAGTTTGATAAAATCTTTCGTATCACTTACCCGGACAACACACCGAGAATGAGATTCATAACGAAGAAGGCACCGAGAATTACCATGGATATAAAGTAGAGCCACTGCCATGTGCTACCCATAGCGTCCTCGATCTGAAAAATGTAATCACAAAAATTATTTTATGTTTTATAAGGCTGATAAAATATTTATGTTCACGTAATATTCGACGATAAATAAATTCTTATGAATTGATTGAAAACACTCACGTCGTAAAGTACGTCGGTCCATCCCTCGAGTGTGACACATTGAAAGACGGTCAACATGGCAAGTCCAAAATTATCAAAATTCGTGATACCGTTGTTCGGACCTTCCCAATATTGACGACTGCAATAATATTCTTCACCGAGGGAGCTGCATTGAAATCCAGCTTCGCCGCACGGATGTGGCTCCTCCATAATATCCTCTGAAAAAACGACAACTTGTATAAATAATCATAATAAATTCATAAAGTAAATCAAACCACAAGTTTACGAATAAATTTAATCAGATTCGCATAATTAGTCAAATTTGTGGAATAATCGATAATTGACGATTAATTATTCATCGATGGCACAATTAATTACCGGTGAGATTGTTACGGCAGGTTTTGTGCATTTTTCCGGAGAATAATTCGAGGCCTATTATAGCGTAGATTATGATGACGAAAAGTACGAGAAGTGCGATGTGAAGTAACGGCACCATAGCCCGAAGAATGGAATTCAGAACGACCTGGAGACCTGTAAAAATCGTTTCAATTTTTATATGTCGATAGAAATATGAAAACAAACTATAAAAAAAAATTAAAAAAGAGTAGAGTTCTAGAATCGTACTTGGAACTCCGGACACGAGACGAAGGGGTCGCAGAACTCGAAAAGCTCTCAGAGCTTTTACGTCGAAGCCTTCTTGCATCAGCATCGTCAATATCGAACTGACCATTCTGCGTAAAAAATTAAAACGAGTTTCTCATTAAAAATTAAAATTAAACAAAATAAATAAATATCTTATTTAGTAATTAAATTTATGTGTAAGATAATTTAACGATCTAAGTCTTCAGAATTCAATTCACAGTTTGAATTAATCGCTTCGATACATTCGTTTTGGTTCAATATAATCGAAATACCGAAATAATAAATAATACTAACCCAATCACGACGATAGTGAAATCGAGCATGTTCCATCCGTTTCGAAGATACGCTCCCGGATGGGCAACGAACCCATAAGCTATTATCTTCATGACGCACTCGAGGGTGAAAACTACTAAAAAGACGTATTCAATTTTTTCCTGAAGGAGAAAATAAATGTTTTATGAATGTTTAGTATCGCTAGAAACATAGTCGACAAAATTGTTTCAAACAGTGGCAACATAGCTGCGTACTCACCAAGTAAAGATTTGTTTGATTAGAATCACTGCAAGGATAGGGCGTGTAGACTGCCAGAGCTACGCAATTGGCAAATATAGTGGAAAGAATGACCCACTCGAAGGGTCTGTGAAACGTTAGAAAATGGGTCAAGGAGCATAAATCTATCAGTTATAAAAAAAAAGTGTGAATCGACGATGAGATTGATTCACTACCTCTCGATATTAGAGGCTTTAACTATCTGAATGAAAAAGACAAAGTTCAAAATAATTCTAAAACTACTTCACAACAATAAATTAATATCTTCTTTTTCATTCGAATTAATTCCAATTTTCATTCACAAAATAAATCATCTCGATCCTAATTATTTTTTAAATCCTCTCGCATTAAAATAAAAAAAACACTTCATCCCTAATAACGGATTATTCATAAAAATTGCAATTTTTTTCTAAAACCTTTCTTTTTTTCAACGATCAACAAATTTTCTCTCGTTCGTTTCAAGCCAAATTTACTCCCACGATAATTTTGATTCCGATAATACTTTATTGAAATTTTCAATCGTGTTTTTTTTCGCTAATTAATAATAATAATAAATAACGATAAAAAAGGATACTTCCACTCGACGACATCGATGCACAATTTTCTGAGTGGATTTTTGAGCGGTAGACAAAAAAGTGCTCTCACAGGACGATCGGGAGGTGGTTTGCCTCTTCTCGCCGGACGTTTCTTCTCGGCGGCTGCAGCAGCGGCTGCCTTCGATCCCGGTGGTGGTACAGCATTGGGACCGGTCGTACCATCGTTACCGGGTGTCTCGTTCGTCCCGGTGACGTTGGTCGTTTGGCCAGTCCTCTCGTCGGTCGGTGTCTGGCCGCTGTTCGGGTAACTCGCGGGACGGGCCCCGTTACCGACCGCAACACCGGGACCCGACGAGTCACCACCATTATTCCCCGTGTTCATCGGTCACTCGTGTCAATCGTTTCGGTTCTCCTTTCTCGCGCCTTCGGACGTCTCCTTGTCGTATTTTTCGCTATTCTCGTACTGTCGTAGTCACGTCGTCTTATCGTCGTTATTATACTTGGTAACCGCCAATCGCGGTCACCGTTAACGAACGATCGACGCGTAATCAGAGCGACGCGTCTCCTGCTGATGTCGCACCTCGTTGGCATGCTACGGCAAGATTATCCTCGCGAGCTTCGTTCCAGAGCTATTTGTGTTTGAAAATTGACAATTTATCATTTTCGTCCCTTTCATTGGTTTTTTATTTATTTATTATTTACTACAAGGTTTCGGATTTTTGTGAAACATCCCCTTTTTTATTTTTTTGCTAGTGCCCATTGAACGAGGTGTCGAACCTCCTCTCACGTCACCTCACTTTTCGGGTGAGGTCCAAGGACAACTACTGTACAGCATTCGCTTAGGGTAGGAGGGAAACTCGTATTAGGGACACAGTTGGTTCTTCCAAAGTCTCAATTCTGATGAAGTATTTCATCGAACTCCGGAAGAATGAACTACCCTGGTTCAACGATCGAAACGCAAAGTCAGCGCAGGACCGAGCGGTCACCGCACCAAGTAATGGAAGCGTGAAATGCTGCTTAACTTCGATGATCACCAGAGTCGCACGTTGACCGCGTAACCATCGCTGTTGGTTCCATTTTTTGGATGTTTATCATTAATTAATGTGCGATCGCGATTGCTCGATCGATAACGAAAACTGTAATTAACAGTTAATTTATTTCTCGCAAACGTTAGAACTTTTGAGAAAACGTAAAGTATCGTCGTTTACATTTTTGAAGTATGAGTAAAGCAACGCGTTTGATTTTTCCCGGAACTTGACGCATAGTCGAGGAAAGTTAGGTCGGTGATTTACGATTGAGGAAATGACCGAATCGAGATTTCGTCTCGACTTATTTGTCGCTTAATCGAGAAAATTCAAACTATTATGACCACGAGAATATTTGAAGAGCCGAATCGGTCACAGGGCTGCCGGTATAATTTTTGCCTTAATTATGAATAAAAGGTATATTGTTTATAAAAAAATCGGGATAAACATTTTTTAAACGACCGTAATTGACGTCACGAAGGAATTGTTAATCATAAAAATGAAATAATAATCGATAAATTTATTATTTCGAATCGTTGAATTAATTTTTCAATTATCGTTCAGAATTGTTAAATAAAATTGAAAAAAGTATAAAATTTGTCATATCACTTAAAAGTTATTTGCACATATCGTACAATATAATGTTTAATTTTTCATATTTTCAATTTAATTGAATTTTTATGTAATTCAATTTAAATGTAAATCGAACGTTTCGTCTATCGAAAAAGAAAAATCAACTCTGACCGCGATGAAGTTTAATATGTCAACAAGCCAGAAATTCTCGAGTCTTCCGCGAAATGTCCCTCCACCCAGTTTGTGGCGAATTCTCAAATATTCATGCCAAATTTCACGTAATAACTTCACAAAAAGTAAAATTAAAAAAAAAAAGAAGAAACAAAGACCGTCCAACTTCGACGATAAAAGGAAAATGTAACGAACATCGATAAACAATCGTAATTTCCAAAAAGAAACGAAATACAGTCGAGGGAAGCGAGGCGAATTCGTAAATTTGAAATTCACAAACTCGTGTCCCATTTGTTCGAGAAACGTGCCTGAAATTTAAGATCGTATTTGAAACATCGCGGGAAAAAGAAAAATGTCGGTTTCGAGATGAAAAATTGGTTCGGGGGTGATTTTTTGTTGCGATATACAAACGAGACGAGAGAAAGACAGAGAGAGAGAGAGAGAAAGAGAAAGAGAGAGAGACAGAGAGACAGAGCAAAGAGAGAGAGAGAGAGAGAAAAGAGAGAGAAAAGAAAGAGAGAGAGAGAGAGAGAGAGAGAGCGAGAGAAAAGAGAGAGAGAGAGAGAAAAGAGAGAGAAAAGAAAAGAGAGCCAGAGAAAAAGCGAGAGAGAGAGAAAAAAAGAGAGAGAAAGAGGGTCTCGAGAAGTTCCGCTGGCATTCTCGTCGTGCAGTTCATCGAGGCGAGAGCCCGCGCACGCTCGCGCGGCTGGGTTTCCGTTCGCTATATTTAGTGATTCTAAATACTGGTCCCGAGACCCAGAGCGCAAAACTGCGCTCGCACGACGAGAGAGAACTTTTGCTCGCTCCCTCTCTCTCTCTCTCTCTCTCTCTCTCTCTCTTTCTTTGCCACTCGCTACTGGATAGCTTTTCCCGAATGCTTCTATGCTTTTTGCCTGGCCGCGTGCAGTATCTTTTTTTCAGCATCGCCGGAGGGTTGGAGAGAGAAAGAGAGAGCGAAAAAAAGACGGTAAAAAAATTTACGAAACCGTCGAGAGCGATTCTGAGGAGTTATTGGTAATAACTAAAAAAAAAAGGAATATATATAGTATATATATATCACCCATTCGTTTCTCGTAAAGTCTGTCAACCTGTTGCTCCAACCCGACGACTTTTTGCACACTATAGAATCTTGCCGGAATTACTTGCAGAAAAGTGGGGGGAACACGTGCTATCGTCAAGGAAACACTCTGACACACAGATATATATATATATATATATATATATATATATGTAAATGTGTGTGTGTGTGTGTTTATGTGTCATCCGTATCATCGACGTAACGAAATGCACATTGCGTTATTATTTTTTCAAACGGGACGGTTTCAATATGAATATATCGCTTTCCAATACAATTAAGCTTTTCTCGATGGAAGTTCGATCGATCGAAGAAAAATCAATTATGTTCCAACAAGAAGACCCATATCGTCTTTTAATAATGTCAGGTTTATGAAGAAGAAAATTGCTTTTATTTGTTCGTGAATTTTAAATGGTCTTAAGATATCAATTTTTTCCAATTTTCGTCTCATCAAAATTTTCGATCAATTTTCATTTTTCGTTAATCGAGAACGTGTTTTTAAATACCGGCCTCGAATCGAAACGTCGGACGACAAGAAGTCGTACAGCGATATGAAAATAACAAACTTAACATAAGATAAAGCAACCGTTGGTGATTCGAGGCGATTCAAATCCGAGAAAAACTACGAAAAATGTGCGACGGAAGTATTTTCCCTTGAATTTCATCGAACTAAAAATAAATCTTCGTCGACGATCGAAGGGTTGAATCGCTCCTGCCAAAATTTGTCCCCTACCGCGAAAAGACAAAGCTCGCTGCACGAACAATAACACGACAAAAGCTAACAAAATGGAAATCCTCGCGAGACGATAAAGACCGAGTTGTTAGCGTTCATGAAAAGAAGAATAAAAAACAAACAACAACAACAACAAAAAAAAACAGAAACAAACAATTAAATACCGTACCACGGTTCATCGCTCGAAAAGAATTCCTCTGTATCGGCCACAATATATAAAAAAAAAAAAAAACCTCGTGGGCAGTTTACGAGAGTTACGGAAATCGTAAACGGAGAAAAAAAAAAAACAAGAAGAAGAATAACGGATGACCAATAATTCCGGCCGACGGACATATACGCGAGCAGCTTCGTCTATTATTTTATGTCTAGTACAGATACGCGCGGTCTGAGCCTCGTATATTGACCATCGGTTGTCGTTATTGTCGTTGCCGAGCTCGTAGACGCGATACAACAACCGCGGGCCATCGGCTTTACCGCGTCCACACGCATACACACACACGCACACACATACACTCGTATATATATATATATATATATATATTGGCCCTTGGTCGACTTGATGGCAAATCCGAACAGTTCTCAATTATATTCGGTTCGTCGATCGCGCCTCCAGGTGAATACACCCGCTGCCTTGTTGGCTCGAACGCGATCTCGAGCGCGAAATACCTATACCTGGCTTATATAGAAATACGGCAATGTACATAGCATGCGCTCATATATTTTATAAACGACATATATATATATATATATATATATATATATATATATATGTATGTATGTATAAATGTATGTATGTATATAGAGGGAGAGATGGGTAGATTGTTAGTTACACGTATGTACGAGGACATAGATAATACAAGCTGTCGCGATATGCCTGTGCCGCGGCCTTCTGACCCTTCTACTACGGACGAGTCTCGAACCATCAAGAGCATTTCTATAAGCCACCCTTCCCTCTAGCTCCGGCTCGCTCTTTCTCTCTTCTCGCCCACTCCTGGCCTCTCCCTCCGAGCAGCATCCCTCTGTCGGCGTTTATTAAAAGAACAATAGAGCGAGATAGACCGATCGGTTTAACCCCATTTTTCCCTACCTCGTTTTTATCCCCTCGTTTTTAACCCTCTTTCCTCTCGTACCTATCTCCTCGGATGGCGAAACAAATGTTATAGAAAATGATTGCGCGGTAAAGGGTCCATATGCGTCGTGTTCGATTCTACGTTGTTTGTAGATTTTGTAATATCGCGACGAGGGGTAGAAATGTATCGACGGAGATGGTAATTTTTATGGTAATGGGAGTTTTTCGATCGATGACGTTGAATCGAAGGATTTCACACGCTGTTGATCGATCAATTGGGAATTATAATTTATGGGACGTTACTTGTGATAATAATAATAATTTTCGTTGACTAATGCGAGTCAAAGGGTTTTTCGAAAACTTCAATCGTCTCATTTTTTTCGTCGATCGGTAATTAACGATTGTTTTTTTTCAGATAATTATTCACACGTGGATAAATATATTGAAATAATTGAAGATAAATTTCAATATCTCGATATTTATTGTCAATTATTAATAATGAATTTATGATAAAACAAATTATGCGATATTAACGTTAATGTTGCTAAATGTTTATTTACACGAAATATTAATTAATCGAGATTTGTATATTTTACGAATAATTATACGAAATATTAATTCTGTATTTGAATAATTTTGCAAAACATTCGTCCGTTTCATTTCTTCGAATTATCAATATTTATTGTCTATTCTTCGTTTATTTCATTTGTTCGAATGATTATTTTCGATATTTTTCATCAATCGAGATATTCTCGAATCTTCGATATTTATTGCTTAATTATCGACTGAATTTTAAATCCACGAGTGACCTATTGGTCGCGTCGTATCGTCGCCCAAACGCGAAACACTTGCGTCTTTTTCCTGTTCGCGTCGAGTCGATATACACATATATATCTATATACGGCAGGAAAACGTCCTCGTTCCGTCGAGGGATGTACGCGGATTAGGATTACTACTCGCACTTCACATAGCTATCTTTCTCTCTCTCTCTCTCTTTCTCACAAACTGTACCGGAGGTCGGGTATATATCGCCTCGGTGAGAAAATGTATGGGTTTATTTTTACTCCCTGCCGATGCTCTGCCGAGCGTTCGCCACTCACGAAACATACCTCCGGTCAGAATAGCTCTCGGAACCTCTACAGAACGAATGCCGAATGATAAATACCGCGTTAAAGAAGGCCTCGTCTTAATTTGTCGTATGAATTTTTCTTCGCTTTTTCTCGCGCGCCTGATCGTCGCGTTTTCGACATTTGATAACATACGATTGATAAACATTAAATTGCCTTAATTATCGAAGTAAAATTATTAAGACGGTAAATGTTCGTCGACAATTTTCAAAATAACTTTTCCTCGGGGGGTATAATATTTATACCACGTATCGTATAAAATTTACGTCGTTAGTAGGAAAGTTGGGACACGACGAGATCCCGGGGCGTTCGTTAGGGTGTAAGCGAAACAGCTGCCTCCTTCATTATCGAGATAAACCTACTTTCGAGAGTGAAGTACACGTATCTATAATGCACGAGGATAGCGTTCCCAGCAATTCGGGCGACGAGTACTTTTAAACGTATATACAGGTATATTAGCGAGATTAAGGAATTACCTTGGTGAGAATAATGCTGAATAGACGATAAGATTAGGGAACATTTTGTACCTACACGCGTGTATGTGTAATATTTTACAATATTATACAAATATCAATTGAGAAATATGGTAAATACTTTTCTCTGTATTAGAGCTTTGAAAAATCGGTCGATCGTTTCGTTATCAATTTCTATTTATTTTATTGTATTTTATATATCTATTGATTTTTGTAGAATTTTATATAACTCTGTTACAAATTTTGTAACTACTTTGTTTTGTAAATTAAAAAAATTCTAGTGACGATATGACCGTTACTTTCATTTTTTTAATTAAATAATTGGATTTATATATATATTATATCGGCAATTAAAAAGGGCAATTATATGAAAATCCGTATATTAACGATTTTATCCTGCGACGTATACGAACGTCGATAATTCATTAATAAAGTAATTAATTATTATCCGACGTTATCGTTGCATTGCAAACGACGCGATTATCAAATATTATAACGACGCTGATAACAATATCGATTATCAACATAAATATCCATCGTACACAAAAACGATTAATTCTCAAATAACCTTTCTCAAAATCGTTCGATCCTAATTTATCGTTGAATCGTATATTTATAATTTTATTTCATAGAATTAATCGATACAATTAAATTATCGATCGACGTTGCTAAAATATTTTTGATCCGAACAATAAAAATATTATACTCGACAATAAAACAAATTCGAAAAAAAACAAGAATTTTTTGTTTAATTCCATTTTATCAGTCACGATTCGATCGAGAATCGTCGATAAACCTATCGACCAAGAATCCATTTCCCATAATTAATCAACGTCGATTGATAATACAATAACAATATCAAAAAAAAAAAGAAATCACCGACGCGAAAACGCGACCGGTGCGTAAAACTTACCGCATCCTACTATCGAGAGGGTTCGTTCGTCCCTTTAGCGAAGATGCGGGCGTACATATATGCACACATATGTACGCTCTATCACGTGGGCCGGGCGGTTCCACGCGTCATATCCGTGATTCGTCGTTATCTCTCTCCCCTATCATCCAGTTCGACCGTGACGGTTCCGCGACAACTCTTCTGTCGCACAGATTCGACGATAATAACAAATCTATACACAATCGAACGCTCTATATTATTGACTCGTTCGATATTCCAACAAGCTCTTTTCACATAGAAAACAATAATTATCGCGCACAAAACTTTTTTCCTACAGAAAGAAAAAAAAAAAAAACCAAGTAAAAAACAAAAATATAAAAAGCCAGCTACTTCGTTGACCGTGTGACCGGGAGTACGGTGCGACGAGGGTGAGGGTGCAACTACGGCTACAGCGTAAAGTGCTTTAGCGTATAAACGTAAGCAAGATGAGAAAGAATCGAGCGAGGTGAGGATCGGGGTTTTGAGAAAAAAAAAAAAAAAAAAAAAAAAAACTTGAAGGCAAATGTGCCACGATTATTATTATTATTATCATCATCATCATCGTTGTTTACTATGACGGCGCGTATGTGGGATGTTCGATATTTTGTAGTATACGTCCAGAGAGTGAAAGACCTAATGGGAAGAGAGGGGTGGGGGATGAAAAATGGAGTAGCAGTGGGAAAAAACGGAGGGAAAGCTACTTTAATCATACATAGAGGGTCGTTCGATATGCAAAGTACGTATCGAAGAGTGAAAAAGCGAGTGAGAGAGAGAGAGAGAGAGAGAAAGAAAATAAAAGAAAGAATAGAAAGAGCGAGGGTGGGGGTTGAGAGAAAGGTTCGAGAGCAGAGGCTTTGGATATTCTTGTTGAGAGAAACGTGTGGGTGGGGCGAAAAGGTTTCCGACACGAGGGTCAACTCGACATATATCTATATGTATATTTTTATATGTGCACACTGACATAAATATATCCACATATATAAGTATATCTATATAAACGTGTGTGCAGATATATACCTATATATACATATATATATATATATATATGAAGGGTCTGTGTCACTAGTGTCCAGGCAAAAGGACGACGACACACGCGCGTGACTTACTGTCTTTTTTTCACAACTCCGAGCTCTCGAGAGCCGAGTGGCGGAGGGGTGGGGCGGTTTATGACACTATGTACCTACACGGTGTATATACATATATATATATATAATACGTATGTATATGTGTGTATATTGCGCGTCCAGGGTGGCAAAACAGAACCGCGGCACGCACGATCTTACGCACTCGAGTAATTCGACCGCGGTATTATGTATGCATGTACCCTATATAATTTTCTGTCCTATGTATATATACATACCATATACATATATACCTAAGGTCTATGTATATGGATGTATTATTATCGCGAAACCGTCGGTGAAACGAACATACATACACACATATATGTATATATATATATATATATATCTTAATGTGTATGATTTTATATAAAAGATAACGATAATAATAATGATAAAAGAAATAATAATTTTTCTTTTTGCGATTGTAAGGAAAAAAAAAAAAAAAGAAGAAAAGAATTATATCGCGAAAAAGGAAGCGAATAACGAGGCACGATGTGGCATCGTCGAGTCAACGACGAGAACTCACGGTCTCTCCGACACCCTGCGAGATCGCCCGGCGCACTGTTCGCTCACTGGGTTGATTCACCGTTTTATATTATAAATAGATGTACCGACTTTGGTTCTCTCTCTCTCTCTCTCTCTCTCGCTCTCTATCTCACTCTCTCACTCGCTCGCTCGTTTACACCACGCGCGCCCTCTCGCTCGCTCGCTCGCTCTTCTCTTTTTTCTCTCACACGCGTGGCTTCCCTGGCCAGAGAAAATTTCGACCCGTGTGTCTGTGTGAGTGTGTGTACGCGCGCGTATGTGTATGTGTGTGTATACGCGCGCGCTTGTGCGTTTTCGGTACGTGCGTGATTTTTACCCTCGAGCTCTCTCTCTCTCTCTCTCTCTCTCTTCTCCACAAACGAGAGACGCGACGACGATCCGTCGATGAGGCGTTGATGTAATGCACAATTTCGACGTTTTCGACGTATCCCTCAAATACCTTCTCGACGATGTCAACGTTGAATTCTGTTCTTTTTGTTTTGTTTTTGTTTTTGTTTTTTTTTTTTCATATATCACGATAATTTTTAAACCTATTGAAAGTGTAGAAAAATTTCGATGAAGATTATTTTATGCTTCCGCATCGTACAAATTGTCACGACGTATTTCAAATTTTATTCGCAACGTTGTGTCGTTGTTGTTGTTTTTCTTTTTTTTTTTTTCTTGGTAGTTATTTATTACGTTGCAAATTATTGGTTTCGTATTATACGTGAATATTAATTTGTGAAAATCGCGTACGTCAAAGTGATTTGCCTCGATCGGCGAGATATTTTTGTTTTATAATTCGATATAATATATTTAAAAAAGTGCTGGACCCACGCGCACCTTAAATTTATTTTATTTCAACCGTATTATGGCGGTTTAGCGTCCAGTGTTTTTTTCTTTTCTTCTGATTCTTTCTCTTTCTCGTTTTTTTTTTATTTCTTTTTTTGTTTTTTTGTTTGCCCTCCGGTAAATCGGTAACACCAGAAAGATTCAACGGCCAACCCCGATGCACGATCTATTCCTAGATACGTGGAGCTTTTTACGACGGACTAACGTCTCTTTCCTCCTATATACACAACGAAAACCTCGATGTTCACGCACCCGTGTGTGTTTCCCGGCGAGAACACCACACGTCGAGAATCAATTATGTCTTTCTCTCTTTTTCTCTCTCTTTCTCTCTCTCTTTCTCTCTCTCTGTCCCTCTCTCGCGCTCGCTCGATCTCTCGCGCTTTATAGAACACGCGGTCTCGTTCCGAACCTTTTCCTTCCCCACCTATATCGTTCTTCCGTCTCGATGACAACGTTTCCCACCTCGTTCCTCTCTTTCCTCGTCATTCCTCGCTGCTCACCGTTAACCCCGTCTTTCTATTTTTTTTTCTTCTCATCGACGTCATATCTTCCGTTTTTTTTTCGTGGCTCGTTCGCTCCCTCGGCTCTCGCCCTCGCGATCCTCGTTTTTCTCTTCGCCTCTCGTCGCCTGTCTATCTTTTTTCTTCTTTTTTTTTTTCACCCGATTGCTTCACCTCGTCATCCTTTTTTGTTTCGAGCTCACTCTCTTTGCGAGTTTTTCGAAAAAGAAAATACGACGTCCCTCCACCTCGCGGAAGATTCGCGAATATTTGTATACCGTGTTAATATATTTATGTAGAAATATATATGTATATATATATATATATACACCTATGTATATATATATATATGTATATATATATATGTGTGTGTGTGTATAAAGCAGACCGCCAGAACGCGAAGTAAACGCGCGAGTCGACGTATGATGTATCGGGCTATAGCCTATCTTCGTATATCTCTTTTTCTCATAAAGTACACACACACGCGCACACACTGACACTTGCGACGCACGAACGAGGCACACACACACACTCGTGTCTGTCTCTCTCGCTCTCCCTCTTTCTCTCTCTATCTCTCGCTCGCCACCCCTTGTAAGTAGGGCTGGCTGTACGATAGTGTGCTCGGGGGCTCGTGGGATAAAAGCTGCCACCGAGCTCGCTGTCAGAGAGCGAGAGCTTACGTAGAATATATAATAATATGAGCTGGAAAATACCAGATCGACGAACGAGTCGCTCTCTCTCTCTCTCTTTCTCTCTTTGTGAACGTCAAACGGCGAATTTTTTCACGAGATCCAGCACCGAACGTTTCTCATCTCGTTGACCGGTTCGAGAACGTGCTTTTACGCGAGAATGAATAACATTTCGCTCCTGTTGAAACAAGCATTCGAAGCTTTTCCCTTTTTTGAATATTTGTGGTCGTAACAATTGTAATATAATAACTATTGTTTTGTTCTTCTCGACGGTCGGAACTTTGCTTCTTCTTCTTCTTTTTGTGTTTTTTTGTTCACCGTACTATTATTTCGTTACGTTTTAACTGATTTAATCGCGTTTCATTTCGTTCGTTTCACAATTTTCATTCGGCCCGTTTGTTCGACTTGTTTAGTACGGTTTTTTTATTCCATCACTTTGCGTTCCTGCGGTCGCTCGCTTCTCTCTCGCGCCCTAGTAGTTCATTCGCGGTGTCACCATCTCTCGCGAACCCCCGCCCGTAGCGGCGAAGCACTGGCGCCTCGAGCTTCTCCGTTATCTGTAGATGGAGCGCCCTCCCGGTCATCCCAACAGCGATCGTAGCGAACTCTGGCGTCTCTTGAAATCTTTTCTCTCTATCTTCTATCCTTCTCACTATGTCACAGACCGTGAGAGGAGCTCGCTCAGCGGTAGAGTTCCTTTCGCTGGATCGCGTGCTACCCCTCTTTCGAAGCGTCCAATCTCTCGAACGGGGTGGTCTTCATGAAGGAACTTCCAGGCTCACCAAACGTGAAAACCAATGGAGACTTTAATCTCGATTTCACTAGATTCTTATAGGAACTTTTCTTTCGCGTAGGCGCGTTCTGCTATTGATAATTGTCCTTTCTCAAATACCGGAATTCGTGTTTATCGACGGTCGATAGAAAATCCGAGGTAGATACATTTTTTCAATTATCATCGCTCTGATAAATTTCCTAGAGCTTCTACTTTTTTAATGGCAAATAATGGTAGAGGGCAGGCAGTACTGCAGTTTTTACAGTTTTATCGATTTATGATAACTTTTGAACGACAGGAATAATTTCAATTGTACTGTCGATAAATTATCGAGAATATTTAACTCACTGTCGGTAAGGTCGATTCTAATGCATTATCGACGATTCTATTTCCTCGTGAGAAGAGGATTGTGATAAGGATGATAAGCTGAGAGACAAAATTCTGTCAGGATAATGGAGAACGATAAGATCGTCGGTAAATTCGAATTCGTCGAACCTAGAATTTACACTAGATGTCGCTGAGCGTGTTTTGACTCCATTATAAATCCGGTCAAACGAATTAACAATTCACTCGACCCGTTGAACTTGATACGGCTAGGGAGGTACTTCGGAGGCTGATCCACTCGACCGAAAGTTGGGTTGCATCTAATTACCATCCGACCTCGTGCCATTTTGACATATATTTTACGATCCATTCTATTATTCATCTTTCAGTTTTACCCGACATATATAAACTTTAGCGGTGTCAAAGACTGAGCGATTATTCGTTCAATTAATTATCATCCGATTTATCGCCGAGGTAAAGTGCCTAGGTTAAGGTTATAAATAAGTTTCTTATTGCACTCTGTGCCCGATAACTTCGATGAAATTAATATCGAGCGACGTTTCACGCTATTGTTGAAAGATTTGCATTTTTTTCAACAGATGCAGAAACGAATGATAGCTGGATTATTATTATTTTTTTTAATCGATCTTCATACCGTCATAATTTTTACTCGAATTCCGACTTTTAAACGAGTCTGTTATCCCTTCGGCGCAGAAGGGGTGAGCGGGGCAATGGGAGCTAGCGCAAAAAAAGTATTTAGAAACGCTCGATGTGTTTCGAAAGAACCCTAATGATTTCTTTAATTAAACTTCGTTCATGTCATGCGAATGCCGATGGCCGTTTCAGTGCTACAAGTTAGCGGCGATGACCACAAACATATTTTTCCCCCTCCCGTTATAAGACAAATATTTTTCTCACAATCAAAGCAAGTATCTAAAGTTTTCTTATTTAATTGTTTTTCGAATTCATTCGGTAGCTTAGTTCGTGTATTTTGGTTTGGAAGTATAAAAAATAGGTTACAACATAATTTGTTTATATTATTATGTTCAATTCAAAAAGCTTCCCTTCGGGGTAATGGGAGCCAGAGGGATTCCTCTTGTATCGAGTCCACGGCCATTAATCGAGAAACCCACAAAGACCACCAAAACTAAACAACGTTCAGAAGTCTCGACCGGTATTCCCATGAAAGAAATCAAAGAACATTTACGCGTTAAAAAAAGCTATATTTGGGTCGACTATATGTTTGTTAGTTTATCAAATGTTAAACGTAATTATATTAAACAGTTCGTGTTTACTATTACTAATATTGACCTAAGAAGTTATTAAACTTGTTAAGTTTAAAGTAATGGCTCCCATTACTCGCCCTGTCGGGTAACGAGAACCAGACACATTTTTTTAAATTTAATTTTTCACTACCTTAAACAATTATTAGTAAGTTTCTATTTCATAAAAATGAAAGTTTATTGATCGACAGATTGATTAATAATGAAAACAATAAATAATGACTACAATAAATTACTTGTTTTTCAACTTTTCCTCGCATGGCTCCAATTCCCACATTCTCCCCTACTTAGCCTCGTTCAAATTTTTTAAATTCGTTTCTTCGGATCGTAGCGCGATGTAAATACTAAAATTTCGTGAGTGAAAAATCCGTTGAAAGTTTTTCATCCCGTGCCTCCATCTTTGGTGGACGATTTCAACGTTTTTTTCCACCCTGTCCCATCTCGACCCTCGCTCTTCCGGCGTTCAATTTGCGCCCCGGTAGCGAAACGACTGTTCTACACGTGGTGCCTACCCCACCTACACACTCGCGATTCAGGTGCAGCTACCCTTATAACGCTCCTCTCCCACACGTGTACAGGACGTTCCATGTAAAACCTTTTTTTGACCGTGACAAATTTGTTCTTTCTCGGTGACGAACGGTGTCGAACAAAATAATCATAACAATAATTAATCGACAAAAATAATTTGAGAAATTATTTTTCTGGATAAAATTTTTTTTTAATAATTTTGATTTTTCGTAAAATATTTCTGACGCGAAAATAGTTACGTTTCGCGCGAAATGCCTCGTATACGTTTCTACGTACGGATCCTGGACGTAGACATTTACACTCGCGGGTGTACGCGTGTTAGTGTGTAATACCCGTGTCGCGGAGTAAGCAAATTTTTGTGCGGAACTCTCGGATCACGCGGGGCTCAGTCGTATTATAGCCATTTCGCTGTTCACCCTGCGCGACCCTCCCGCCCCTCGTACAGTAGTAAAGCACGAGCGAAGTAGCGAAAGGCAAGAGAAAAAAAAGAGGATGGAATGGTGGGTAATGCGGATCACTCAACGGATAATCCTCTGATACGTCTTCTTAAAAAAAACATTTTTTCGTTTTCTTTCAACGAGCCTCGAGACCGTCGCCACGACGAGATTTCGATAAAACGGAAAACGGCATCATTGAATTATTTCGCTTTCGGTATTGACTTTGATCGAAGGGTCGTTACTCCTGTCTGAATAAATATAAATTTATTGGCGAAACCCGCGAAACGTAGTTCAGATTTATTTTTCAACCCTCTATTTATTTTTATTCAAATTTATATTTTTATTTCCAAGAAAATTATTTTGCGAAAATTGATTGATCGTTTTTTTTTTCTCGAAATAGAAGACTTTTCTTAATTTCTCAGCTCGGGAATAATTCAAAAGAATATCGATAAAGTATTCCGACGGTTCGAGGTATTAAAAATAATTACTGCTTAAGGGCTATTTTTTCTTAGAAATTGTTATTCTTTATACTTTTATGAATTTTTCAAAAAAATTTAAAAGAAATTTCACTCCGTTACAAAGTTATAGCGATAAATGTGACCGGACATCGGGTTGGGACGGCGACTTCGGTAACTGCCGCGCCCCTCTCGACAGCTACGTTTCGTATTGTTTTTGTTCGTAAAACCTGGGTTTCTTAAAAACCAATATCGTTTATAGGGCGTTTATAGAAACTAGAATTGACAAGAGATTGCAGAAAACCATAAAAAAACACGTAAGTAAGTTCACGTTACTCTTCTACCAGAAACTTTAAACGCGTTTTTTTCGAAACTATGTTTTTAGACACGGGGTGCACGATAACTCAGTCAATTTTTGCTATTTTCTAACTTTTTTTATTATATAATCTTAATAACTCTTTTCTCTACAGTCTATCGAGAGGATTTTTTAATTTTTTGGTTGGACAATTTTTTATAAATTATTAAACACTCATTTTGTCTTTATAAATCGCATACTAAAGTTTGAACTACTGTGATTTTTTTATTTTTGAAAAAAGTTTCTCTCCATCAGACTATAACTACTACATTTCTTTATCAGATTCTGCTTTATTTTTGCAAATTGGATAATTTTTAAATATAAAATGATATTAAATACGTTTTAAAACGTAAAAAATAATGTTAATATTAAAAAATATATATTTTTAGTTTTTTTTTTCTTACAGTTCAAAAGTTAATAAAAAATGTGAAATTAACAATTGTTATCTCTTTCTACCATATAAAATTTATAATAATTTTTCAAATTTACTCGGTCTTTAGCGCGCGCAGGGGTACGCGAGCCCTTAAGAACAAATTTGAATACAGACAAAATCTTTCGTTTAGCGCAATTTGAATTTATTCACCGACGTGTCATCGATCGATATATATTTATCGGCGAGATAAGGAGGTACTTTTTTTCTTCGGATAAAAACGGTGACCCAGATAATCCAGTGAATCGCGTTAAACCCCCTCGTACTTTTCTGGGGGCCTGGCACAAGTAGTCTCGGTAGTTACAGAGCTCGAGGCGTTAAGTCTCGTCTCGGTGGGTGGCAGCGCGATAAAACCGAACGATCGCGCGGGAGCCCCTGGAAAGAGATGATTCCCGGAGGTGTGAGAGCAAATTTTTCGTGGAAGCAAAAGGTGTGCGCGAGCTAGGGCGAAGGGTGCAAAAGGGAAGGTGCTAAAGGAAAAATCGCTAAATTTTCTCGGTAAATTCGTCTGGTATCTGACACGATGCATATATCGCGTCCGTTAAATATAGTATATAGATATAAGATATATTTATATATATATATATATATACAGGGCATCGCATTTTAATTCATCGTTGGAAATTAGTCAAGAAAATCATATATTACGAAAAAAACAAGTTTATCGCGAAAGTTTTATGAAGTCATCATCGATTTTTTTAAACAGAAGGTTATAATGTTTTCTACGTGATTATTGTTGATTGGAGCGAGATTAATCGAACGAAAAAAAAAAGAAATATTTCTAGGTTCAGAATCGACGGAGTTATAAGTGATTATTTAGAATTTTAGAAAATGGCGCACGGCCTCTTGCGGCGAAGGTCGGAGGATATCGTAAAATCGAACGCGAACCCACACTCGGACTCCGAAACGTGCCATTCGAGACTTACTGCTTGCATTATCACGATGCAATATCGCCATATCACCATGCGAGCGTCGGAAATAAAAGGGAAGGAGCTGGCTCGATGAACAGTGGGGATCGTCTTCACGAGCTTTGGTAAACGTGAGCGACATAAAAAGACGTATAATCATAACAATAATGTGAAAAACGAGATCCGATAACTATATATATGCATAATAGAGCGTATATACGCATTGAACTCTGTTCTACTTGTATCGTATTTCGCAACTCGACTCGGTATTGATTTCTCAGTCGATGAGAATATTGGATAACCTAAGACTGCAGCATTGTATAAAAACTAATGGAAAATCATTGGCAGGAAGCTGGGAAAATAACAAAGGGTAGTGAAAATCACAGAGGTGATGGGCAAACGATCGAACGATTATCTCTTCCCTTGAATCTTAATTAAAAATAACGACCTCAACAAATAAATAATAACAAAAAAATTGCGACTAAAATTATCGGTATTAAATTCTCAAAAAAAAACAAAACAAAAATCGTATTCGCATTAATCGATAGTTACAAAAATACCGGCAATAAAAATCGCACGAATGGATTAATGGAAAAGAAAGCGTGCACAAACGAACGGTAAACAATTTACAAAATTTAATGCGACCCAATGTGCGCGAATAAGCGAAAGACGTCCTCGTTTTTCCGCGAATGTCGAAATTCCACGATAATCTTATTGCTCTCATTCCGTTTTCGTCAATCCGGAAGGAAAACATCGCGTGCACTCGCCGAGAGTACAAGAAGAGACAAAATTCTCGAGAAGTGCGCTCCATAAATACATAGCGTCTTTAGCATTGTGTCGAGAGAGAAAGAGAGAGAGACAGAGAGAAAGAGCGAGAAAGAGAGAGAGAGAGAGAGAGAGAGAGAGAGAGAGAGAGAGAGAGAGAGGCATTATAAAAGGAAAAAGTACGAAAAAAAGGAAAAAGTACAAAAAGAAAAAAAAAACAAGGAGCGAACGAAAGAAAACGTATACGAGGAATAAAACGTACACGGAAATATATATGCGTTAGAAACGGGGGTGAGTACAAGTGTGGGAATGCATACCGCCTCCTGGGTCACCGAGAACGGCTCGTGGGTTCAGCCTCGGCGATATACAACACAACTTTCAACTATATATGTATGTATAACGAGTATACAGGCGCATAAGTTAAAACGTAGTACACCAGCCCAGAACGTAATACGAGAAGCCCGAGCATCGTCATATAGAGGGCACAACGAAACTTCTAGGGAGACAAATTCTAAGCGATATAAGCGAGTATAAGAGAGCGAGATAGAGGATGTTGGTGGGGGGTGGAAGTGGTTGGGGGATGAGCAAGATCGTACCTCTGGTTCTTGGCTCTTCTCGCGAAACTCCTCGCGCATTCCTCGCAGCGATACCAAGAGAGAACGAAAGAGAGAACGAAAGAGAGGGAGAGCGAGAGAGAGAGGGAGAGAGGGATGAGAGTGTGTGTGTGAGAGAGAGAGAGAGAGAGAGAGAGAGAGAGAGAGAGAGAGAGAGAGAGGGGGATGAGAGTGAGAGAGAGAGAGAGAGAGAGAGAGGGATGAGAGTGAGAGAGACGGACAGACAGAGAAAGTATACTCTCTCGTTGCGTTTTCGTTATGCGTCCGCCTCCTCGTCCTCGTAGACGACGTCGACGACGACTCTCGAATAAACTAACCCCAGACCGAGTGTTCACCGCTTTCAGTGGTTCTTGGGTTTTGGGCCGGGGAAATGGGGGTTGCTCATGGTTCTCTCGAACGAGGCGAAATAGCGAACGCATGACTTACATACGTACATAAATACATGTACGTATGTGTGTGTATGTATGAGCGTCTATGTGTGGAAAGATAGTTGTCGTACATTTCGTATACGAGGGGTGGTTTACGCGCGTTATTCCCAAATTCTCAGGCTACCCGTATTAAATATATTTACATTTAACAATATCCTGACTTCCTCCTCATTTAAAATATGTTCTTTGGATTTATTAAGCGTCGAAACTTTAGAAATTATGAAAAAATTGAATCGTGGCTTTTTAATTTCCGCTGATTTATACAAAATTTCGATCTTCGTTTTGTATTTGTTTTTTTTTTTGTTTTTTTTTTGTTGTAAAAAAGCGGAAATAAGGAGGCAAAAATCTTGACGGTGGGTACATCCTACGTTCTCTCGAGTCGGGCTCTCTCATTAACGCATTGAAGGACGTCTCTCGGGAAAGGACCGCGAGAGACCGCGAGAGTGCTCTCTTCGCCCTCGTGCGATAATTTTTTTTTTTTTTAATTCTTATTTCTTTTAAACACAAAATTCTTACCATATCTATATACGTATATAGATATATGTTCGCTTGTAAATATATATATTTTCTCTCTTTCTCTCTTTTTCCTACTCCACTTGCCCCTCATTTATATTACGTTTCGGTCGGATCTTTCGCGTTTAAATTCAGCCCGCGGCGTCCTCGTACGCTCGCGAGGGTCGCGCAGGTACCTACTTCATGGCTTCGCGATAATAACGATGTAATTGCTCGGTAAAAATTGAAAAGAGAAAAAATAAGAAGAAGGTACGTAAAAAACGAAAGAAAAAAACGAAAAAACCCCCATGTTAGGCTGCGTTGAAACCTCGTCCGGAGAGGCCGTCGAACGATTTATTTTTTCTTTTCCTCGTTAATAACCGATCGTTAATAAACTTGGTGAGATTTTTTTGTAAGAGGGGGAGGAAAAAGTAATGCGCGGGCTTTCCGTACGACTCGTAAATCCGTACGGGGATGAAGTGTTTGCCGGGACGAGGCGAGTACATGTGAGAAAATAAACGAAAGGCTGAAAACGCGATATATACAAAAATAAATAAAAATACAAATACAAATACAAATATCTCTCTCTCTCTCTCTCTCTACATATATATATATATATATATACACTTATATATATATATATACACTTATATAAATATGTAAATGTGTACATAATATATTTATTTATTTTTGTACACACTCTTCTCTTTTTCCTTATATTTGCACGTGAGTGTGCTTGGTAAAGGAAATCCAGCATCGCGACAAGATTGTATACCATGCGTGCGAGACAGAGAGAGAGAGAGAGAAAGAGAGAGAAAGAAATAGTGAGAGACAGAACGAAAGAGAAAGAGAGAGCGCGCGCGTCTTTCGTTCCGGATTTTTAGTATTCGACTCGCGGGCTCGAGCTTTACTTTCGAAGGACTGTGAGGAAGGCTCGCCAGGTTTTTCGGTTCGCACACATATATAGATATAAGCATACGCGGAAAAGAGCGCACAGGCGTCTCTCGAGCTTTCCTCTCGCTTCCACTTTTTCTCCGTTCTCGTGGCTCTTCTTCTTCCTGAGGTAAAAGCATCGCTGTCGTTGTCCCCCCGTCATTTTGTCGTTCTCGGCGTTGTTGAGGTTCCGGGACTTCACGTGAGAAACGAAAATAAAAAAAATAAAAAAACAAAAAATAAAACTTGCGGCAACGAGAGAATTGTACATATACATGCATTTACGTAGAGAAAGAGAGAGAGAGAGAGAGAGAGAGAGAGAGAGAGAATGAGTAGTCGCTATGGAAGAAAACCGACGAGAGATTCGATTTCGATTCAATTCAATCGGCTTGTCCCGTTTCCGCGAACCACCACAAGCAAAATCCCACCGAGGGCGCATCCTTTTCCTTTTGCCCGCTTCCTCCGCTTACATTGTTGTTCATCCTTAAATAATCCCGACAACGTCTTCTTCTTCTTTTTCTTCTTCTTCTTCTTCTTCTTTCTCTCTCTCTTTCTCTCTATTTCTCTCTCGTCGCGACATTCTCAAGCGGATCTTGCGCATATCGTCCCGTGTGGACACGATTCGTCATTACGTTAGACTCTTCTAATCCTAATATACACGCGAGATTCTAGACGGAAATAATCCCCACATTTATTCAGAAATATCGCTCGCGAACGCGAACAAAAAAAAACCTACGTCTGAAATATTTTCACGGATTTTCGTTTCTCATTTTTTTTTTCATTTCATTGCAATGATCGATCGATGTCTACATCGATCGATCATCGATGATAAATATGTATTCGATAATATCGGATTATTTTTATTGATAAATTATTGATAAATCGAGCAGCGAAAGAATGAAATTTTATGGAAAAACGAAGTATTCCAGTAAACGTATACGAACACGCGGTGGCGTATATTTTGTCATTTTTATTTTTATTTTTCCATCTGGTGGTGGAAAAATCGTTGGTATTTCGCACTATCTCGATTTGCCTTCATTATTCCCAACGGGGCTGAAGTTCTTTTCCTGTTTTTTTTTCTTTTTATTTTATTTTTTTTTACCAACCGTGGAAAAACGCTTCGAAATCCTCGCACTGATTTATAATCGCTCTCTCTCTCTCGCTCTCTCGTTCTCTCTCTCTCTCTCTCTATATATATATATCTATCTATCTATATATACGCCTGTGTATATTTACAGTGCGCAGTGATTTTGCAATAGCGCTCTTCGTCGTTATCGCGCGGCTTGTTTTTATTATTTCGACGTTACCACCGGCAAAAACGGCCGCGGGCCAAAATCGGGGTAGAAACGCGCTCGCTGCTTTCGCGGTTAAGCGACGCCGGGGTCGGTCTTGCGGAGTTGAGCTTCCACCGTTGGTTCCAGGGTTCGAACGGATGCGAAACGTATATATATATATATATATAAAGAAAACGAGAGAGAGAGAGAATCGCTCGTGTGCTAACTTACCGGAAATCGATTTACGAAAGGCGGAACTACCTGGAGGCAACGACGCGCGGTTTTCTCGCATAAGTCTCTCACTTGCGCGAAGAGCAACGAGGATTGTGGGCTGCAAGAGAGGTAAGGGGTTGAGGAAGAGAGGGGAGGATGGGGATAGGAACAACCCCCTCTCCCCATCCCTTTCGAGTACGTCGATGGCATGCACAAAACGGTTTTTCGTATATATTTTCGAAATCGCTCGAATTTCTCTCGATACAGATGCCGACGCTATTTCTCGACGCTTATATATGTTTACGCGCATGTGTTTACCCCCGATATACAGGGGGCGCCAGCATCGGCGGGAAATAAACGCTACCTCTCGCGCGCATATATTTCCATCAACGTCTCGACGCGCCACCTCGCGGCATTTCCAATTTCCCCCCACCACGTATAAACACGCGGTAGCCACGGGTCCTACGTTGGAAAATCATTGCCCACCTCGTATATATACGTCGATAAACGAGTTAGTGGCTACGACTACGCATCTAGAGAGGTAATAGATACGGAGGAATGAAAATCGTCCGTTACGATTTCGATTATTCGTAGCTGGATGTAACGAAAATCATAATTTTTTAATGAATTTAAAAAAAAATGATAAATTCGAGATTTGTTTTCTTCTTTTTTTCCTTGTCGTTGAAGAATCAGGTATTTTGCAATTTTACAGAAAAAAGAGGTAAACAAAAATATAATCACGAAATTTTATGATTTTATTTAAATTTTCGTAAATCGATCATTTTTACGTTTCGAACGAAAAATTTGGCCCGCTTTTATTTCTTTACTATACTAATACTCGAAATACGGGAAATATGAATATCCCGTTATTGCGATATTGCGTGTGTTGTATACCGTGGGATAAAGCTTCACCGTTGAGATATCGGCAAATGGGCGGTCACGTACGAAGCATTTTTCCTATGCGAAAGGAGGAATAAGAAAAGTGTGCATGTCCAATTTCGCGGAAAGCGAAGGAAAGGGAAAAGGATGACGCGTATAAACGGGACGAGACAGAGTCGGTGGGAGGAGGAGGAGGAGGAGGGGAGGAAGAGTCATTGCTTCGCTATTCGACCATCTAGATTTTTCAACCCTCGTACACCATCTTCGTTGAAGATCTTCCGGGATTCTCTACACGGTCTATGAAACATGCTCTGCAAAAAAAATTTATAATACGCGGATAAATATGCGTACGATTTTCATGGCCATTTAATCTCGAGTTTTTAAAAATATATTTTCATTTTTTATTTCCTTTCGATCAAACGAGTTATTCGCGTATAGAGGGTTGTTTCAGCTATTTTTTTCGTACGAGTGTATAGGTATGTACTCGTCGATCCCGTGACTTCGTGGGTAGAGACAGACGTCAATTTAATTCTCGTTCATAAACATAGATCGATACAAACGATATTTACTATTCATATGTATATATATATATATATATATATATATATATATATATATATATATATATATATGTGTGTGTATATATGTATGTAGTAGAATTTGTGCGAAAACATAGTCGTGTCTAGTCACTGTCGAGGTTCAAGTTGATCGAGTGCAGGGGTTGTATTTCATTTCCCTCGCACCTCGAAAACCCGAGAATCAACGGCGGCCGTTTCTGTCAAAATCAGATTCAACGATATCCGCGCGAGGTCGCATATAAATATAGGAATTAACAATATCGTTATTCGGGGAAATTTTCATCAATCTAATTTCGATGATTTCCCTCATTCATTTTACAACATGGACACACACACGGGCCATTCGTCAATATATTTTTTTCGACCATCGTAATTTTCGGTAAACCGAAATTTTCACGAGAGTAGGCAAAGGACGATGGATGTACCTTGATTAAAAAAAAAAGACACACACACACAAACACACGTACGAAGAAAGCAAAAAATAGTCACAAGGGGACGAGGTTTTTAGAGCGTTGATGTTTTCGTTATTTTGTTTTTTTTTTGTCTTTTTTCGTTCAAGTTCGTCTAAATTCGCCTCACGTGTTTGGGACATAAATTCGAGCAAATCCTTTTTGCACACAGGTGCCCGTAATCCTTAACGAATATTCTTCGTTCGGTGAATTTATCGAATATCGATCCTCTCTTTCGGAGAACAGCGACACCTCGGAACGAGCAATAAGGGGGATATTGTAATTCCATTATCGTACGTTGTTTTTTTTGTGCCTCATCCGCGATTTTCTCGGCTACGATGTTAAAAAAAAAAACAAAAAAATGACGAACGAAGTCTCCTTCGTCACGGTTTCGATCGAAAGAGAACGGTCTGTGGACTGATTTTATTCGCGTACGAGGAATATTAGATCCGTCTGATTTTCGCACGCGTGGTTCAACGTGTTTCTGTACAACACGTCGTATATGGCGCGGTTATCGAACAGGAAATTGTCCATGGATGACGACACGCCTATCCACGATGGAACATAGAGAACGGACTGATTTGATTTATACGTATATATGTGTATATAAGTATGATAATAATTTATTTTTCAATAATAATAAAACGAAATAATAATCAACATTGTAAATATGCTATAAATTTTTTAAAATTATCAACGATAAGATTAACATCAGTAATATAATTAATTCAAACGAATTATGTATTTGTATAAATATGTTATATTAATTTATTGATTATTATTGATAAAATTTTAATAATAAAGTAATGAGCTATTAATAAAAAAAACGTATGAATTATATATGCGAGAACATAAATAAATAAATACTGATCTGTAAGTAAATATGAGCTTACTAATAATTTACTTATTTGAGTGAAATTATCGGATGCGATTCAGTTTATTGTAGCTCGATATCAAAGCTCTCTCTCTATATATGTATATACCTATATATTATTCGGTAGATAAGGGTTCAGAGTTCGATCGAGCTGAATGTATTTTGCGTTGCCGAGCTCTCATTCGAATCCCGTATACCTAGTAGACGAGTAGTTAGGCTTTTCGAATAAGCTCCGTGATAGATACGGACTAAAAGCTGATAGAAATTTAATGAGGAAAAAGCTCGGGATTATCTAAAAGGTGCTTTAGTCCTACACGAGTACAAACCTACTTAACGCCATTCATACGTATTTATCGTCATATTACACTATTATTTGTCAGTACCTAATAATCGTGATTGTTGAATTCATTGTTAAATTAATTAGTTGTTTTTGAGTGGTTTTTTGTAATTTATTTCCGTACTTTTCGAATAAAGAACATTTCTTCTCGACGAACCGGTTTCAAGACGTATCTACCTTCGTTTATTTGAAGAAGGAGAAGTTGAAAGCACAAGCGGGCCTGGTGGAGGGGAGGGGTTGAAAGTTGAAAGAGGAAGATGAGGGTGAAAAGCCGATTAAACACAAATGCATCACGTCCAAGTTGCCTCTGGTGAAAGAGCAGAATGGAGGAGGTGGATAATGAAGTGGAACACACTGTGCAATATATATAGACAACTGCCTGTCTGCAGATGCCGAGAGATCGATGAGAAGGACAGAGAGCGAGAGAGAGAGAGAGAGAGAGAGAGTGTGAGAGAGAGAAAGAAAGAAAGAAAAAGGTGGTAGGAAGTTTTCGATCTTCCATCGATTGCGATCTCGCCATTTGTTCAAGTACCTACACGTGTCTTTATCTACACACAGAAACACGCACGCGCACGCACGCATACACAAATAAAGAGGATCAAAGTAAGTAGTTTGTTCCGAGGAAATTCTTTCATTATCTCGTTATGCAGTCTTTCCCGTTGTTTCCGTGCTGTGCTTTATAGAGACTCTTGCGCGATCTATATTATCGATCCGGTTATTGAATTCCGTGTACATCATTTTGAAAAAGATCCTTTCAACAGATTATTGCAGCTAGTTTCTCTTACAATTAATGATGTTGCAAAAGATAGAAACGTTAAGAATAAAGGCGGTGTACAGAATATAATTTAAGAATTTTTTTCGTTGGAAATTAACAAGAGTCTTATTAAATGAGAAATGTGCAAACAAAATTTTTGTTACGATATCTCAGTTATGGGATTTTAATAAGTAGGTGGTCAAAAGTTTGAGAGTTTCGAGATTTGAGATAGAAACGTTAAGAATAAAGGCGGTGTACAGAATATAATTTAAGAATTGTTTTCGTTGAAAATTAACAAGAGCGTTATTAAATGAGAAATGTGCAGAAAACTATGGTTACGATATCCCAGTTACGGGATTTTAATAATTAGGTGGTCAAAAGTTTGAGAGTTTCAAGATTTTCATGTTTTTTTTCAACTTTTTCTTGGTATATTGCAAAATACAAGACTGGGATGGTAAGATTCGTGTTGTACGGAAAATTTCCGATGCTGAAACCATCCAGTAAATCCTTTTTGGACGAAACCAAATTTCGATCCTCGAGTCAAGTGTCGATAGTCCACATTCGTAATTTAATTTCAAGTCTTTGGGGAGTCGGGAAGAGACGAAATTTCTCGTATAAAATGAATATCACATTTTTAATCCCATTTTATTTCAATTTATTGGTCAAAAGCTGAAAAATGGAATTTTCAAAGTTGTTCGCCCTTTGATGGACAAATTGCTGCAAATCGAAATTAAAAATGCAATATTCGTATTGTACGTTAAAATTCTGATTTTACAACCCCCAATAAAGCCTTTTTGGACGAAACAAAATGACGGCCGATAGTCCATATTCGTAATTTAATTTCGAGGCTTTCAGTAGGCCAGATTGGACAAAATTTCTTTTTCGTCCAAAAAGACTTTATAACACTTTATACCACTTTATCGCGTTCTCATTCCTAATTTCTATCAGAATGCGAACCGTCAGTTAAAAAATTAAATTTGCACTTTGTTCCATTCCACTGATTAAAAATATGCCATTACCAGCTCGAGTAATTCGTCCCCTTAATAAAATACCACACCACAATAATTATAAATCTCGTCTCAATTTCTTACTTCGCGAAAATTTGTTTCTCGATAAAAAGAAAAGCAATCTGTAATCTCAACTTCCCAGGAATAATCAGCCATTCGGAATTTAAAAAAACGATCTCTCCCTCTGGAGAATCAATCACTGTGAGATACGAGATGTTTCTTCCGCCTCTCCTTATCGATCATCTCCAAGAAATGTGCTTTAACGTTTGAAAGAAATTTTATCCCCTCGCGTTCGTCCTCCAAAAATCCAGCGACTAAAAATTCCCGATGATTAAGATAAAGCTATCGCAAACTTTTATCAAACCTTTAAGTGGATTACTTTCGCCGGATACACCGTATCGACACTCTGTCACGATTTACGATTGTAATTACATAACGAACCGTAATACCCGAGTAAGTGCGTCGCTTGGGTTACGAGCTTCTATAAGCTCTACGTAGGGTTTTGCAAGAGAGTGGGTGGGAGGTTGCCATTACACCCTGGGAGACGTTCAGTAGTCCGTTTGGCACGTAGCAGTAATATGGAACTATCTGGAATGGAGATGCAAGTCCTACTGTGAGAGAATCGCTTCGTATCTGTAATATACATGAATGCATCACTGGAAGAGAGAGAGAGAGAGAGAGAGAGAGAGAGAGAGAGAGAGAGAGAGAGAGAGAGAGAGAGAGAGGATCAGGGCGAGTGAGAGGGGGGGGGGAATCAGAGAGGTGGAAACGCATTCGCATATACACTGAAAGCCAACATTCACCAGTAACTGTCGTCCTCTGGACTCTATACAATGGCACTACTGCTCGAAGCTCTCTCGAGTATCATCTCATTACTCATAGCCACTCAAGGCCTTGAGACCCCCTTTCCCGGTGATGCGATCCTGGCCAATCGATAATATTAACGAGATGCAGATTCCCCTTGTCTCTCTTCTCGTACATCTCCCTCGTGATCTTCTTGCACAGAATCTATATACATATATATGCGTGTATGGGTCATTCCACGTGGGGTCGATAACGACGTGATTTTCCGTTATTCTCTATAAATTAAATTATTATTATTATTATTATTATAAATTACGAATTATTAATTCTTGATTATTAAAAAATAATTGCATTTCTGATAGATCGAGGCGTATGTATATTTATTATTAATAAAACGCAACGATTTTGTTGGGTTATTAATACTTTAGAAATTATTTAGCAACGATTAAATAAATTAATACTAGATTTACCATGTGAAAATGAATGTTGGTACTATAATGGAAAACAGATGTTTTAAAAAAGAGGTGGTCAATCTAGTGTTAAACGAAAAAGAGCGAACGCGAGAAAAGAATTCGAGACTGAAGTTTCAATTATGCCAAAGAGGAAAATGTCGGAGAATATCCAAGATTAAAATTGTAATTATATTAAGGATACGAGGTTTCGCCCGTTCCAATATAAATCTTGATGCATCTGTTTCTGGAAAATCGCTGATACTCATTTTCTTCGATCGTACCAAAAATCGAGGAAGACCATGCACGTGCGAAAATGCGAGATTGAGACGTTCCAGAACACCGTGGCGCAGCCTGTGACAATTCCCTCGATTTCAATATCGAAGAAACCGACGAGGATGAGAATAGTCTTCCGATATTTAGCGAGAGCACAATTTACCATCGAGAAATACTCAGAGTGTCACGGTCTACCGACCAAACGCGCAAGGAGAAATTTCTAACTTTGTGCTGGCTGAACTTCGAAAGTCCCAGTCCGCGGAAATGGAGAAGTGGGTATTAATTTTTTTTAACTCGCTACTGTACATGGAACAGGGACATTCGACCGAATCATTGGAACTTGAAAACGATTGGACTCGATCGCCATTTCGCAGCTTTTTCCGATCATTATCATTATCATTATTATTATTATTAGTATTATTATTATTTTTAATCATTACTATTATTATTATTATTAGTAGTATTATTATTTTGTTTTATCATTATTATTATTATTATTATTATTCGAGATGTTCAATTTTGGATCTGACAACAATTATAAAATTCTCTAAAAGAAATCTATAAATTGGTGTAAATTGTTTTTTTGTCACTCGTTAATATACATAAAATCATTATCGATACGAATCAGAACACCCCATATATTCCGTTAAATGCGATGTACCACGAGCATCATACCATTCGCTCTCGCATTGAAAATCTATTTCCTGCGTTTAATAACGTTCTAATCCGATCGCAACGCGGTGATACCGTGACAAGTGATCGCAATCTTCGTTATATCATATTAGTTATCGCACTTGCCTTCTCTTCCAATCGCGAAATTATTCAATTTCAGATATTTCAATTGCGATCGTATAATTAACGAAAGCAATTAGTATTCAGAAATTAATCAATATCAATATTATTTTACTTTGTTTGACTTATTTCGTAAATATACCTATAAGCCATAAATTATTAAATATTAAGCAATAATATATATATATATATATATATATATATATATATAATTATTTATTGTGAATAAACGCAATCTCACCATTCGTTTTCAATCTATTTTCCTTCACCTAAGAGTTTTGACATTTCGTTGACTCCGTGGCTGAACGCTCACGATTTGACAAATATATATATCATGACACCTACAAGCCATAATATCAAATATATAGTAATATGCCATTATAGAAGTGAGCTGCGAAATTTCTTTCGACAGCATAGATATATATATATATATATATATATATATATATATATATATATATAGAGAGAGAGAGAGAGAGGTGCAAGAATGTATTGCCAATGGTGGTGGCATGAACCACGTGTGGCGGTAAATCGAATCCAACGCTCGCCTCCTATCAGAGTATGTCAAGTGCAGGAGGACGCCACACCGAGCGCCCTTTCCTTTCTAACAAGGCCTATACATATATTCTTCGAGGGAAAACGCCACTGGTGGCTTTCGGGGTTTTCGCGAGCTGTGAATGTTAGTCTCCCTTTCTCGCTCTTTTCTCTCTCTCTCTCTATGTCGCACACCCACCCTCGCACTCCTGAAAACGTGTGAATTTTCTATATATATATATATATACATATAACAAACGTATATTATACCAGCGCATATGAGCTCGTACTTCTGGGTGTGCCGAGGATGGGGTAGGTGAACCTCGCTAACCGAAAGCCCGGAGGTGAAATTCTCATTTCTCCAGCCTTTCTTCTCGATACTCCGGATTACGAAGACAAAGGCATTTTACCGAAAATCTCTGTGTACGTTAATTCCGACGCATATTGCTGCGAGCTTTTGTACAGCCTACGCGAGAATAGCCATAAATTCAAAAACGTATTTCCGGTGAAACGTCATTTCCAGTTATTTTCAATAAAATCATAATTAAAATATATGTCTTACAAAATTAAGATGAAAATCAATTTAATATAAATACAGCATCTCGTGAAAATTAACGTAATTGAAATTACAATAAGACATAATTATATTCGAATATAATTCGAATAACTACGAATCATAATATAAAATTGCATAAAATTGTTTATCGCTTGATTTTTCTTTTTTACGTTTAATTTCAATTTCTTCTTTCGAATTCGCGACACGAATCAACAATGGATCATCATCTGGTTCTTGGAACGAGTTTCGTGATTTGGAACGATCGGCACATCTCGAAAAATAGATACGCGTTCTAAATGTCCCAATACCCGGTGACACGATATTAACCTCGTCCTCGCCGTAACGAAGAATCGAAGTTATAACGGGGAATCGGGTATACGTATAAATATAGGTATATGTGATGTGTAGGAATGAATTAGTGTTGCCATTAGCTTTCGATTGTCCTGGCAACAAGAGAAATTGTGTTTTCCCTCCGCTCTATCTGACCGAGCTCCGTTCATATATCTATACATCCCCCTTGGGTATTTCGAACAACGTCGAAGCTTCCATTCTCCCCTCCATCGACCCACTTCCCCCTCCCTCTAGCCATCGTTATGGTTCAATTTTCTTGGAAACCGGCAATCCTGTTTACCGTTGACATTTCCGTTTTGAAATTGCTCGACGCTTCTCTCATCCCGTCCACGCTCGTATCTCCGGACTTTTACAATGGGAAATCTCGAAAGCACCGAATACCGCGTACAGTCACGCCTATGGTACGTTATATATATCGAGGAAGCTTGCAATACGTGATCGTCGAAATACGCAAAAGTTCGTCGAAAATAATCTTCATTGACGAAACGATCGATAATTTTCGCAAAAATTTTCAAATTAAATTCATCGTTTGAAATAAAAATAATTCAAATATATAATAATTAATAAGTTGCGATTTAATTGTGTCTCGTAATTTTGCCGTCTCGAAAATCAACGATAAGTCGAGGATTTTCCGATAAACCGAGGTAGTATTAATGATTTTACTTTTGAAAATTTCCCGAATATTTTTCAATAAATTTATCCAGGTTTTACTCGACGTTTGACTCGTAGAAATATCGCGTGTTTCTGATAAATTTACGTATTTCCTTTACGCGCGACCACCTTTACCCCGTTATTTTTCAGTAGAAGCAAGATATATTAGGGATCTTCCTCCTTCCTCGTATTCCTCGTTCTGCTTTTATACGGTGCATGTATACCGATGCGGTGCTTGGATCTTCTCGCGATCTACGAGCGTCGAAATCTTGGCTCCGTCTTGGATCTGTCTCGCGAACTCGAACTTTCGAGCTCCCTTCTCCATCCGAGACTCGAAAGAAAGTGCGAGGGAGAGAGAAATTGGACCCGTAGAGGCGTTACCCTGAATGAACGAACATGGTGGCTGCTTCTATTCTGGATATACCTACTCGAGGAGTAGAGTTCGACTTCCTTACCATATATCTATATATATATATCACGTAAACTCCTTTTACTCCTCTCGGAATAAGATTGAAAGGCGAAGGCTCGGAGAAGTTATCGGTATCGGTCGGGTTGCACATACATCCATACATCGCCACGTCGCTCTATACATTTATAAATTAAACACGAAAACCAAAACGCCAAAACCTACTTCCTGAATACTTTAGGCTAACTTATTCGTGATACGCGAAAATACATTTCTAACGCTTATTAGAAAATTTAATGTCGAAATAAATTTCATTATTACAAATGGTTGGAAATAATTTTCTAATTTTATTAGAGATGAATTAATTAGAGTTGTTTGAGATATTACTTCAAATCCAGAGTTCGACACAAATTATATATTATTTATTTGGTTATTTACAGATTTTTGAATTATTTATTAATATTTTGTTATTTATAAATAATATATTCGTAGATATGAAAATTTTGTGACTAAATAATGTTTACAATTTTGTATACATGGAGAAAAACAAATTTCGATACGGTTGAAAATAGTTGATAGTAATAATAACAATTTTGTCAATAATTCGTTTTGGCCAAAGAGCGTTAAGGGAATAATATTTTTGGCGATATGATTAACGGGTAGCCCGTTATCTTATTTATACGAAGCTCCGTTCGAAGAGTGAAGCCGAACAAAAAATCTCCGTAATGGATTATCCTACCTACCTCTACCCGATGGTACCTTACGGGCTTTCTTCTATATCTCTATTTCTTCGCGATGCATTGAAAACACAGTTGGCTGTACTTTATGGATTTCGCATATACGACCTTTGCATTTAAATACATATTTCACACAAACGTACACGTTCGTCCTTCGTATCTCGTCGTTTATATATTATTCGTATGTAAATTATAAGAAAAACCAAGCTAAGTCAGATCTATTTTTGCTTCCGGTAAAAAAAGAATTGGGACGACACCAGAGAATGCAAAAAATTTGTACAGTAAAATTGTGTAAAATTACTTGCGGGTATTGAAAATTTCAACCTCCTTCCAACCCCCGTCGCTCCTCGGGTCGTTATGTGATTACCAGTTTTGTCAGTATTTAAATACATTCTTCGCGGTTGGTGAGAATTTAAATAGAATTGTAAAGCTAATCGAGCAGCAATAAAAATTATCTAGATTTGAGAATAAAGTGGATGTGGGCAAAGATATCAATGAAAATAAAAATAAATATTTATAGAATGTAACAAGCACCGAAATATCTAGCCACGACGAATTCTTCGGTCAGACGTTTTTGCACGCGTTCTATCTCTATTTTCGCTCCATTACGAATTGCTCTTTAAGTTCGTTAAAATCTGTCAAAAGTTGTATCGAGTTAAGCTAGTTTAACTCGAGACGCGGTTGAAACTTATACGCTTATACTTTACGTGCATTCAGATTTCAGTATTCAATTCGACATTGACGAAATTACCAAACCGCATTTACCACCATTGAAACGAGAAATTCGTGGTGGAAAATCGTAATTTAACATGGCACTTGAGATAGAATAAGAAAACTTCTTCTCAAATTTAATAATAAGCAACCAGTTTCAATACGTTATTGGGAAAACCAACTAAGATCAACGTCCAAAATTGATTTTCTCCCCAATAATTATTAACAAATACTTTTAAAAAATTTCAAAAATAATTCCGACATTTTTTTTCCTACAAATATGAAAACGTTTCGTTACCCACCTACCCCTCTTTCCTTATTCCTGTTTTACCAATGTCGTATATTCGCAGCTATAGGGAAAAACGCCTTTAAACTCGGTGCATCGCAAGAGGTAGTACAACTGCGTATACGTCAGCCGGATAAAAAGAGGAAAAGCTCCTCTTCCTTTCTTCCCATTTCTCAAGTGGAGTCGTCAACACGTACAATACACATCCCCCGCTGGGAGCAACCCTCTCCAGCTCTACATGCGACTCTGTCCTGCCCTTTCAGTTCTCCTCCCGTTGTTATATGTCTATGAATAGTCGAACGTGGCACATCGACGAGAGAAGCAGATATGCACTCTATTCACCGGTACCAATAGCTCTCGTGACTCGATCAGGTTTTCCCCCCATTGAAGGTGAAAAAAAAGAAAAGAAAATAATAATAAAAAAAAAATAACAAATCATATTGTATGTGCATATATATATATATATATATATATATATATATATATATATATATAGATATCTCTCTCTCTCTCTCTCTCTCTCTCTCTTCGCGTACGATGTTCCGGATGTATGAGCGACGATATAGACACGCCATTATGTCCCAGAGCGCGTAACATGTCATTTGCCACTGCGTCTGACACGTTGCACGCGTTGACTTGTACTACTGCGAGTAGTCCGATACGTCAATCCTCCTCGAGAACCTATACCCCTTGATTTTTGTGTCTCTCGTATTCGCGTCCGATCCGAAAAATGATTGATCCAAATAACGTACAATTTTTCGAGCTTAATCACACTCCGACGTATCATTTAACGTAACGCTTTATCATTAAAATTTTATTAAACGAACGTTAATACTTCGATGAAGAAAAAAAAGCAAAAAGAAACTAAACAAATAATGAAATAATGACGTTCAAATACATGTTATACTTTTTTTGTCAATGCTTTTTTTTTCGCTATCGTTCGATAATCGATAAATCTTTTTTTCTCAATTTGGTTTCGCGACGTCCTTCGTACGATTCAATTTGGATCTCTCGTTATGCAGGTGGTTTCGCGAGCTTAGCAAAGGAATTAGAGCGTAGTTTCTCTCCCAGAACTTTTTCTACCCAATATCACGTCCCAGTCGTCGTTCGCATTCTTGGCTGATAAGCTACCTGCTGCAATCTCATTATACACGTATACATATATTTATACAGGAAGGATGTACTTTAAAATGATATATATATATATATTGTACGAGGCTACTGTACAAGTATAAGTAACGTAGGGCACCGAATGAATGAGTGTCAGCCGCATTTCCGGTAGAAATATAAGTTATAGGCGTAGGTATATAGGGGCGAGAATATATACGGTTAACATACAGTGAACGAAAAGCACGGCATCCCTAGGGCCTTATGAGCATACCCACTCCCACATTCTCTCGTACGTCAGGCCTCCCTGAAGCTCTTGCATTCTTACCCTTAATCTTATCTACATATAGACAATAATACGTGTATATGTGCGATATGTACGAACGTGTGAAGTCATTTTTTTACCTACTTGTATATATGTGTGTGTGTGTGTGTGTGTGTGTGCGTGTGTGTGTGTGTGTGTAGGTATATGTATGAAGAATTTGCGGGTAAATCGATCAAGTTTTATATACGTTTCGTCGCAGCACATTCTAGAACAATATGACACGGATTGCCAGCATTTTCAAATTTTTTCAATTTTTTCCCCCGTTATAATAACAAATCTCAAAAAAACAAAATTAGCCGCGATCGATTTTTATTTTTCTCAATACTTTACATCCACTTTTAATGTACTATTTTATAGGAATAATATATTGTTCTCAAATTTAATTATGATGAAAAAAAAACAATCGAAAACGTTGGATAATTTGTGTAACGTATTTTACAAAAAATTGATCCGTAACAAAATTAAAAGGAAATAGAAAAAATTGATCGCTCAGCTTACAATGGATATCGGATATTGTTCAATTTTAATCGCCATATATTCATGCATAAGGTTACACGTAAATGGATAATCTATCAATGAAATTCGATGTATGTATATAGCAAAACTTGAAGCCGGAGAATCGAGCCGCCAGTCATTTCTGGTAACGTGTAAATTAAATTTTAACTCTTTGGAAGCGTGAACGAAAGTCGGGGCTACTGCAACAACGCCAGAACTTTCCAACCGTGGGCATGGATGGAGGTGGTCCATTCATAAAATTCAAATTCGCTATGAATAGACCGGCAATATTATTCGCCCCTCCCCTTCCTCCCTGCCCGTTCCTTATGGCATTATGAATGAGCCACCTGAATCACGTTTTATAGTGTCAAAAATTGTTCCTTGTCGTTGCTTAAATTATATACAGGTACGTACCGACTTATAGTTGACTTCGTAGAGTATTAAACAGAGCGTACTGTACTACGTGAAGTACCTCGATAGGTGGCTTAAGTGTTACAACGTCGACTCGAGTATTCTTCGTCTTGGACTTGACATTGGGATTAACCTCTGGCTTGTATACTCGATGACGACGACTATTACGAGGAATAAATACAAAAAAAAACCATGACAATTTTTATTTATAAAAAGAAAGATTATTTTTTAATCGAAATTTAAATAATTCGTATTTTCATTATTTTCTAATTTGTTCGTTTTTGTTTTGTTTTTTATTCATAAATTGATCGATCGATTGCGCAATCTTCCTTATAATCTCGCTCGCACCTTTTTCCTCGAAATTCAATTAACTCGATCTTTCTCGAATCAATCGGAGGGATTTTCCCTCTTCGTAATTCCTCTCGATTTTTTTATAGTCGCCCTCTCTCTCTCTCTCTCTCTCTCTCTCTCTCTCTCTCTTTCTCTCTCTGTCTTTTTATTCCATCGCTCGATCATTCCATTCTCACTCCTTATCTCCAGCTTGTCATTCTCCCTTTCCACCCCTCGAACGGTACACACTTTTGTTTTATATTTCTTTTATTTTTCATTCTCTTCGCATCGCGAGTCGCTCGTGCGAACGCGCCGAGAGCACGCCCGTTGACTGAGAGAAAAGAGAGAGGGAAAAGAGAGAGAGAGAGAGAGATCGAGATCCGAGTTGTATACGACGCACGATTATTGATGAACTTTTAACTGGGAAATTTCGTATTCCCCGATATCGGGAGGACCACCTTCGTCGATAAGTTTTCGCCCGGGTTCGGGCCTCTCTAACTTTTCATCCTATTTTCCCACGCCCACTTCTCGTCTGTTTTTTCTTCTTCTTCTTCTTTTTCGCTTCTTTTTTTCCGGCTCTCACGCTGTTTCTACCCTCCTCCGCCCTCTTTCTCCCCTCGTTCCCTTTCCCGTGCTTTTATTCATCCTCTCTCCTCCCAGTTCTCTCACCTCGTCGCTCTCACCGCGTGTCGACGTGTTCTCGCTATGCCACTTAAAAAGTCTGATCCCTCACTGCGTCTACTACTACTTTCTCTCTCTCTCTCTCTCTCTCTCTCTCTCTTATTTCTCACGAAAACGTCGGCTCTAGCGCCCAGCCGTGAATATACTATCTATCTATCTATCTATATATATATATATATCTATATATATATATATATTCGCAAGAGTGCACCACCCGGCGAGAGAGAGCTACTTCGACTTCTTTCAACCCAGTGAACACTGCCACTCGCAGCGGGTTTTAGGACGATTAAAGGATTTTCAAAGGCTGCCGCCATGGCGAGAACAGACATAGGGATATATAGATATATACGTATATACGTACGTACACATGGTTATATAGGGTAAAAGTTTTTCCGAGACTTTTTTTTCGCGCGTTTTCATCAGCCGGCGGGCGATCCCGAGAGACAAGGGGGAGTGTCGGAGAGAGAAAAGGGCTATAAAGCGATAAGAGGAGCGAAGATTAAGTAATAATGTATCTTTAAAAAAATTTCTTTCAACGTCCGATCCGCGAGCTACGGGGAACGACGAGGGGGAGGGACTGTTGGGGGTTGGAGTGAGATGGATTTTTCATCACCCATCAACTTTAATAATGAAAATTTTGTCACCTCGGATAGAGACCAACCGCCGTTCTATTACTTTTTTTCACTTTAATGAAAAAAAAGACAAACAAACAAAAAAAAAGAGAAAATCAAAAAATACAAATATTTTCTCTTCATTAATTGTAAGTCGAAGATTAAAACGATACAACGTACGTTCTAGCTTTATCTTATCGTTCGTCGACGAGTGAGACGATAAATCTCGTTGATACAGTTTGATGGCTGCGCAGTCTTGATAATGTCGCTTTAATCGGAGTCTTAGTCGAGAAAATTTATTGCCCCGCAAATGTTTTCGAAATTCGTTGCATACGACGATCGTCTCGAGATGAATTTATCTCCCAATTTTTCTTTTTCTTTTTCTTTTTCTTTCGTCTCTTCTCTCGATTATTATAATAGTAATAATTAAAATAATATATTTATCGTAAGGGCTAATAGTAATAATATAAGGACGATACAAAAAAAAGATTGTTTTCGTTCGATTAAAAACAATCCGAGAAATTAACGTTATACCATCGTTGGTTTTTCCGCCACCCCTAAATTTTCAACGACGACCATATCCTCCTTCGTCTTTACAGTTGTGTATTTCGACTCTCGTCTCGCGTCCTGTCGTCTTGTCTCGTCCTTCGTCATTATCGTCATTACGAGACCGACCAGTAGAGCTCCGCAGAGACACAAGTGTACTCCAACGTCACCGTATTTCTCCATTAGAATGCCCGATATCAGGACGAGAATAATACCGTATATATTGTTAGCGACGTTTAGTATCCCGGTTGCTATGGACTCGGCCTCCGGGTAAGTGTACTCCGCGCACATCTCGTAACCCAGTGCCAGGTAACCCGACATGAAGATCCTGCACATTTCAATCGTACGTTGCGGTACAAAAGTAACGTCGACGATGAAAATAATGAACGCATGGTGATTAAAAAATAATATACGTTCTTTTTTTAGTTTTGTTTTTTTAACGTTTTTCGACTCTGTGAAAACTACTCGCAAAATTTTCAAATAAGCTGCGAAAATAATTTGCGTGGAAATGAAATTTTTGTTGTGTTTTACGAAAATACTCATTTATTTACCTACGTCAAATAAATAAATGTGTTTTTAACAAAATTAATGAGAATTGAACATTCTTGGAAGGAAGAAAATTAAATATACAAATCGTTTTCAAGTTTGTTCATTGGTTGACGTTATTGTTGGCTGTAAATTAGCCATATCGAGAATCTAGAATGAGAAGTTCATGGAGAGCTTTCTACAGAATACAACGAACCATGAGAAAATTCTTGGGGTATTCATAAATATATATTTGACCTTCTTTGTTCGCGTCAAGTTGAGTTTCCCATAATTTACACCATTGAGGAAAAGGCAATTGAAAATACGAGTGCGATATAAACTTACCCAAGGAACGTAGCAGCAACGTACACCATCCACTTTACCTCGCAAAACATTGCAATTGCGAACATAATCTGGCCCAAAAGCGTCAAAAGGTATACGGTGACGGTCGTACCTCTGCAATTGTGTATTATTCCGTCGGTTAATGAAGAAAGAAGGGGTTTTACGATCAATTTCGCATAACGAAAGTTAAATCGAAATAAAATATCGTTCATTCGAATGACTTTTCCGTAACAACAAAATTAAGTCCAAAAATGAATTTGCTTTTTATCTAATTGGAAGTTTAATGAAGTTCTGCTTTTTGCTGAATATTCCCACGGAAAAACCCAATCTCGTTCTATTGCGTTAAATTTTCGAATGCCGATATTCATCAGCGAATAAAAGAAATGAGATGTATATATATATATATTTATATGTGTTTATATAGTTTTTCATCGTCGCGAAACTCACTTAAACTTTTTGGTCTTGTCGAGAATTACTCCAAAAGTAACGGAACCGACCATTCCCATGACGATTATAGCGAGTCCCAGTCTGCCTGCATCTTCCTCGCCATTCTTAAAAATCAGTCAAAAACACAAATGGGCACGCGTAAATTATAATTAAGAAGTTTACTGTTTTAAATTCAACATTAAGAGTTTTATCGAAAAAAATACAAGTCACATAAACGCGAAACTATATTATCAGAAATAGATTGGTCCCTCTTTCGTCGTGGCAAAAATGAACACGAAATAAATATTTAAAAATAGAAACCTGATTTTTTAAGACTCGTGCTTCGTTTGATAGCGAGAAATAGATTTATTTTATTTCCGTGTCGTGTTCGATTACGTACGTTCATAAGTAGCAAACTACTTATGAACTCGTTAGTTCAACGAGCTGCACGTATTACATCTGTCCTGCATTTTCTGATAAGCTTTTAGTTCGCAAAGACAGCGAATCGAAATTTTATACATACATAGCTACCGAGCCAAAGAGCACGAAATATTCTATTCATTTGGCGTGATTAACATTTTTCCTGAACCCACAAAAATAAACGATTTCAAAAGTTTAAGACCTGCCTAGTTTGAGATTCTGCCTCGTCTATTAAAAACTATTTTCATTTTTACTCAGCTTTTCCACGATTTAAGAAAATCAATAGAGTGGATGAGAAGATTCTAAAAAATTTAGAAAGAGTACGTTCGCTCGATACCCGGCGTTCCAAAAATAATGGTAAAGATCTGAACGTAAAATCTGGAAAAATATGGAAGAAAAAATTGGTCTATGATTTGAAAAAAATGGACCGATTTCGCTAAGTATATATTGTATATATATATATGTATATATGAGTGTGCATGTGTATGTATGCATAGCTGGAGGTATTTGCGGCACTATTTGCTCTTCTTCGTGTTTTCCGTCTCCGCTACACTCACCTCGAAATGATACAGAAATATCTGGTTCAACAATGTGCTAACGGCATTGAGAACGCCGACATTCAAGCCATAAGAGTTGCACAGAATGAGAAAGCTCTTGTTCCTGAAAAGCCGCTTCATCGGTTCAACGAAGCTCTCTTTGTTCTCGTTCCAATTGGCTCGCTGAAAGGCTCGCGTCGTACTCGGCGGTAAGCGTGGCTCGTCTCGGAAAACTGCGGCGTGATTGAAGAAAAAAGAACAAAAAAAAACATGAAAAAAACCGATAACTTCACGAACAACAGGGGAAAAAGTGAAAAAAATAATAATAATAAAGAAAGAACGATATATTACAAATTATAACGAGTATGGTGGCGAGGCTCGTGACGATCGCGACTGCCCAGAATAATCTCGTAAGATCGATCCCGATGTCGTCGAGATTAGCGTGATTTCTGACGACGATCGGTGTGATCAAAAAACCAACGGCGATACCGAGCTGATTTCCAAAAACGCCGAGCGACGTTGCGGTCGATAATTGATCGCAGTCGAACCATTGTGCCGCTAAACGACCGGGTGTCGTAAGTACGAGTACCTGAGTACTGGCGACGAGGGATTGACCGAGAAAGGTCAGGAAAAATCTGTCGGGATGGACGGAGAATACTTTGATCCAAGTGCCGAGACAGCAGATTACACTCGCCGTTACGGTGGTCCATCTAAGGCCTATTCGTTCGGCTAGGTAAGAGCCAGGCACAACGAGAATTATGTAATACAGCATGTACGACATCGAGGTCCAGTCGACGGCCAGCGACGATACTCCATAATATCTGAAATTATCAACGTTGAATTACACTCTTCGATGTTTTATGCATGTTTATAATCGAAGTCTGGTTTTAAATTAGGTTCGATCCGTATCGTCGACCGGATTAATCCGGTATTGTCGCGTCGTACGTTGCACCGCGACGCGGCTTAATTCGGATAAAAATAGAGTACGTCATCCGCGAAGATTTTCGACCATTCACGAATACATTACGAGACACTTACGGACATCGAGAGTTATAAATATTTATATCGATATGGAGTAACGGATTAACAAGCAGGCATCCATGTCTACGAACACGTAGGCGCATAGACGGTCGTATTTACCGACGATAGCACTTACAAACTCGCGATGCGCCGACACTTATCTACATGTGTTTATGAGAAAGCATAACACTGACGATCGATTCTCTGACATTTATGGACACTTATGCGTACGAACCTTTATAGTATTAGTAGCAATATTTACACTTATAGGTAGTGACACTTATGAAGATTTTCAATCAAAGGCACTTACACTTACGAACATTCACATTATTATTAACTGGCCCTTAGTGATATTTATGCTTATAAGCAATTACACTTACAGAGCACTTACAATTTTAAGCATCGACACTTATGCGCGACTTACTTCTACGCACAGTGACACTTACAGATATTAACACTTATTTGGACGTATGAATACTCACGCTATCGCTAACTAGCACTTACAGATATTTACACTGATCGGCAATGACACTTATAGAATACTGATATTCTTGAGAATCAATACTCACGGACATTTACCCTTCTGCGCTCTGACACATATATTTACACTCATAGGCACTTAAACTCATACCTATGACAGTCACTAAAATATGCATAAGCACTTACATTCATTATTTATATTCGTAATCTGTTATGCAGAATTTTCGAATATGCATTTATACATTCACAGTACTTTTCGTTCGATCGTATATTAGTATATTTTTAATGAGAGCTTAAAAGCATACTAAAAAATTACTTTACCGAAAACTCGTAAGTGTACGTCTGTCACTGTCACGTTTAATAAAATATCTCATTATGAAGATTGGAAGCGCGCAAATTTATATCTTCCTCATTTATTAATTACGTTGGTTAGTTATCGTTTTCGTATCCGAACGTATTTTTATCTCCTACCTTGAAACTATGTTCGATATGATGCAGTATTCAACCCACTGAAAGGTACTCGTGGCCGAATAAAAGATAAACAACGCCAGTACGATCCATCGTGTCTTGTAAACCTTGATTTCGTGATGATGACTTTTTTCAACTCCGTTGACGCTCGTTTGCTTGTTGCTCGAATTTACGGATACGATCGTTGGTGCAATCTGAAGTCCATCAGTGGTCAGACGTTCGGATTTTTCGCTGTCTTTCGTCATGACGCACGACGAGAAGGAACAAATTTAATGTTTTCCTTAGGAGATAATATTAATCGCACATTTCGAGGCTCGCGATTCTCGACTTTATACGTAATTCTTTATTCTTGAAATCTTTTTAACGATATCTTTCAATTTACGATTTACGAACGTGCCATTCGTACGAACTACAGGAAAATTAATGAAGTTACGTATATTCTTCAATCACAAAGACTGACGAGTTCACGACGGTACGTTAGTCGCGAAAAACACCTGCGAGCGATTAAGATATCACCCTCCGATCGAAAAGTGGCCGGATCTCGTATCGTCGTACGTATCGAGCAACGGAGTGGGGAAACCACGTTTCTACCTGTGCCGAAGCACGAGGTGAGCTCCACGCACACCATCGCCGATTTCAATATTTACTCGTCGGATTCAATAAGACCAATTTTTTTTTCTTTTTATTTCATAATTTCGTACTTAGAAATGATTTTACGATAGAGCGAAAGCAGACTGACGATATCTCAAATGGTGGTGACCCGCGGCGTGCGTTACGACGAGCTCGAGGCGTACGCGTAACCTCGTAGTCGCGACGATGAAAATTGTCTTATTTGCTCGCGTTATTGTGGGAGATCATTATATTTGTACTACGACAACTACTTCTGGCCCAGTTGAAACCGAGTTTGAATAATTTTTTTCCGATAATATGCAAACGAGAGTAGAGTTACGTAACGACACGTCGCGCGTATCTTCCGTCGTTCGTATTTTCTTTAATTTCGTCATCGATTAATTTTACGATAAATTTCACAATAATTTCATCTGCCACTTATTTCTTTTTTTTTCCTTCGAACAATATCGCGATTAAGCTCCGCGGGATAGAGAATCAATTTTTAACCGATGTGGGATAATTCAAATATATTCGCCAGCCACTTCGAACGTCGTTATTATTGTTATAGACATCGGGGATATCATGACATCGCACGATGCTGCGTGTGGCAGTAGCAATAACGATCCTAGAATAAGAGAGCAACGCGGAGTCGGAATATGCCTGGTGAGTACCTGATGCCTCATATCCTACCGTCTGTTATCGCATATTCTCTGCATCGGAACAGTCAGAGATGCAACTGGGCTGTATTTGCCTCATCTCTAATCGCACACCCGACTCTCTCTCTCTCTCTCTCTTTATATATATATATATATATATATATATATATATATATATCCTCTTGAAATCCCCAGCACACATATATATATACATATATATCGTTATATATATATATATTGGCGTAATAAACCGCGAGAGAACTAATACTACCAACTACTAACAACTTCTCCGAGTTCTCCTACCTAAATGGGATATATATATGCCATATACACGCCTATGGTCGAGTGCATGCATTATAGGAAGACAAACGAACAGATTGGAACAAATAGATTATTGCGTCCAGTATACAGGAACGAGAGTAACATTTGGATTGCGATTGGCATAGAGAAATGTGTAAATATGTATTGTATATCTACATATATATATATATATATATATATGTATATGTATGTATATGTATATGTCGATATATATCGAACATAGTTTGCGCATCTAATATCGCACGCGCCGGCATAAACTATAGTGCATCGGTACATATAGGAGAGGCACGTACATAATGTATAGAGGAGCCTGAACGCATATCACATCGATCTCATCGGATCGTCGCGCTTCTGTCGCGTCCCCTGACGCTATATATACGCATCACACATCCCGAGTTATGGGATAACAGGCTGATGTTATAATTGTACGTCGCTGGCGGATGCTTCGATTTTCGATATTAGAACGCAATATTGTCGAATAGAACGTTGGAGAATGCGACATATTTCCGTTTAGGTGAGAAGTGCGAAATAACAGTGATTCGTGCAAAGATACAAAATGGTCGTCGACGAAGACGAAATGGAGGCACGAGAAACGCGCGAAATGTCTGTGGCGGGCTGTGAAAAATAACGGTCGCTCGACGAACGTTACAAAATGGTTGCCGACAGACGCGAAATGGCGGCTCGCCGCGAGGTCAGTTCGCAAAATGGCCGCTCGAAAATTGTATTCCCAACGCGTGTAATAAACGTAAAGCTTCTTCGCTCTCGCGTGGTTACGGTAATCCGCAAATTCGAAGCGTTCGAGCGGCCATGACACTCGAGTGACGACAACGAGCACTCTACGCGATAATCTATATTTTCCCCAAATAGCATTGAAATGGAAGGGAAATGATCACTGATTCGGGGTTAATTGAACATCGAAGTTCTTGCGTGCACTATATAATTTCTCGTTCTCGCCCAATCTCCTGCCCTCCCCTCTTCTGCCTCTCTCTCTCTCTCTCTCTCTCTCTCTCTCTCTCTCTCTCTCTTTCTCTCTCTCTCTCTCTCTCTCTCTCTGTCTCTCTGTCTCTCTGTCTCTCTCTCTCTCTCTCTCTCTCTCTCTCTCTCTCTCTCTCTTTCTCTCTCTCTCTCTCTCTTTCTATCTATCTATCTATCTCTATCTCTCTAGTATATACAATTCGGTCTTATAGTCGTCATCGTGCACCTCGTCCCCTTCTCCCACTCTCCACGACCCCGCGCGGAATTTGCAATTGGAGTTATACAGTTGCACATCGAACTCGGGAGTCACAGAGCTCGGCTATAGTCTCTTTCCATCTCTCTCTCTCTCTCTCCCTCTCTCTCTACTTCTCTCTGTCGGGTTGGAAACTTCGTCTTGCTATGTGATATCGATATGCTGGAGCGACTAATTAAATTCTGGATGAAGTCGGTCAGAGTTCACCGGGTCTACATCCTGTCACCCCTTCCTCAATTCCTTTTCCTCTCTCTCTCTCTCTCTCTCTCTCTCTCTCTCCTTCTCTTTTTATCTTCATTTCTATATATACTTTCGTTGAGAGGTAGTTCCCCTTTAAGTTCAAAGTTATGACTGTCGCTTGTTTTCAACTCGTACTTCTCTCTCTCTCTCTCTCTCTTTCTCTGTCTTCCTTGATCTTGAACAGTTTTTCCATTTCCCTCTCATTCTCGTCTTATCGGCTATATCTCTTTCACCATTTCTCCCGTATCTTCGTATGAACTTATTTTCCTCGCTCATCTTTCTATAAGTTTTCCTCGTATACTTTTTAACAGTCTTGTACTATATATATATATATAAGGGTGCGGTAATAAGAGGAAGAAGTTCGTGCCGTAATAAGAGACGATCATGCTTTCACCGAGTGCTCGCGTCTATTCAATGCTTGCTCAAAAACCGAGCGAGCGGCGGAAAGTTGCGGTCAGGTGGTGCAAGGGGTAATGGGAGGGCAGAAGGTAGACACAGCGAGCAAAAAAAGACATCGCGCCGGAAGTTGTGTATATTTCGAAGGGTTTGCCACGTGCACCCAAGAAAGATTAAATTATTCAAGAGATTACATTACTTCGCATGCACAGCAGTCTAAGAGAGAGAGAGAGAGAGAGAGTCGTTCTGAAATTGCGGAGTGAGAGTGAAAGAGAAACGGATACCGAGATAGAGAGAAGCGAGAGAAGATAAGGAGAGAGAGAGGGACAGAAAGAGAGAGAGAGAGAGAGACGCGTCCGACTGGATAGTACGGAATATTCGCATTAAATCGAGCAAAGATCTTAAGCTATTAAAAAGAATCCGGCGGAATGCAACGAACATTTTTCCATTGGAATTCATAAACGTCGCTCTTTCTCTCTCCCTCTCCATTCGTAGTTCGGAAATCGACCGTAAATTTGTTCACGGAGAGCGCCACCGCTCGATTCCAACTGCGAAACGGGACGACAGATGGTGCCATTGTCTAATTTCAGTCGCGGTATCATTTTTCAACCATTTACATTGAAATTTTACGTGTATGTATTTTTATTTTTTTCGAGCGAAATTTGTTCTGCGTCGACTGCGCACGGTGGCGCAGCGTAGTAGGATAGAATCATTCCAGGATTGTACGATGTTCCGTATGGTGAACGAGAGAGAGAGAGAGAGACCAAGAGAGAGAAAGATAGCGAAAGTCTGCCAACGCGTAGGTAAACGAAAGGCAGAAGGCGAAATACTGGCAAAGTTCCAACTCCATTTGAGAAAGAACTGGATATCCGTACGGGAGGGCGAGGATCTGGATGGAGAGAGATCGGAAGAGGCGCTAGCTCGAGGACCGAGAGACCATCGAGGCCGCGCGGCGTATACGCCCCGCCTCGGGCCATTCCGAAACAAAATCCGGTGCGTTTTATACTCCGGGCTTCTTCGATGCGCAGAAAAACGAGAGATGAGAATTTGCCCTGTAGTCACTTATGCGGATGAACGACGTAAAGCGAGAGAGAAAGACAGAGATCGAGAGAGAGAGAGAGAGAGAGAGAGAGAGAGAGAGAGTGCGATTGGCGGAGTGGGTGGGAGGGGTAGCGGGGATGAAGAGGGTGAGCAAGAGAGAATAAAAGCGAGGAAAGAAGAGGAGCGCGACAGGAAGAATTTGGCGGTATGTTGGAGAGGGCGGCGAGACTGCCGCGGGTAGAAGCGAGGAAAATTGATTCGAGGCGTTGGCGCGATAATGCAGAAATAAAATCTCGCAGACGTATGTACTCTGCGAAACTTCTTTCCTCCCCTCGTTCAGCCCCTCTTTCACCTTGTATTCTAGTACGGATGCTCAGTCAGCCAGATTTAGCGAGAGCCTCCCCCTCCCCCCATCAGCCTTGATGGAAATCCAGCGTTTCTGTCTTTTTTTTGTACGTCTTCGTTTTTTTTTTTTTTTTTTTTAATTTTTCGTTATTTTATATCGAATATTTTTTCTTCGATCTCGAACCACGTGTCTATACACGTTCCACGTCGCTGTGTACATATCAAATCCGCCGAACGATAAGCTAACAATAATCGATGACGCGAGAAACGTTTCACACAAATATGCAAAAACTCGAGGATGAAATTTACCTCGTTGACAAAAATTTCTATATAAAAACGTCACGCGACGTGTATGTCGTTTCTATCGGACGTAAATCGAAGCAGGGCACGGTCGAAGCCGAATAAAAAAACAATACTGTTGACATCGAGGTGATAATTTTTCATATAAATATTTTAAAAAAAACAAAAAACAAAAAAACAAACGTGTCGCTACGTTGAAATTTTCCGCGATAAAGATTTAAGGGTAGGCGGTCGATATGTGCATCGAAGATTAATCTCTCCGTTCGTGCGCGATTGCCTCCCTTCCCTCGTCTCTTACCCGCGCCACCACGTAACTCTCGTGTCTCTCGATTCGAGGTAATAAAGCAGAACGTCGTTCGGCGTGCGTGTCATTATTATCACGATAATGGCGGCCCGGGGAGGCAAGTATCGAGCATCGCTCGATGTAACGCACACACACGCACGCACATACCGATATATATGTAACACACGGGTATATGCCGGTATATATATATATAGATAAATAGATGGCTAGATAGAAAGAGAGATAGGAAGGGAGAGAGAGAAAGAGAGAGAGAGAGAGAGGGTGAACACGATTTATAGATGGCGCGTTGTTCATCTCGTTGGTGGTCTCCTCTGGCGAGGCACGTTCGGCTTATGCCAGGGCTACACAGGCTCGCGTCTGTAACGCAACGACCAAGAGGAGAGGCTCTATACACAGACACGCGCGGGCAAATCGCGCAATTCTCCAGGGTGTGGGTACGACGCGTCGCTCTCCCTCTCCCTCGTATACTGCAATCATCACCTGACTCCGTTAATGCTGTATCCCTCTTGAAACAGGCCCGGCATTGTTCTCGTAGGAAATTATGGAGCGGGCTCAGCCTCCAACTATATTCCGGTTTCTGACATTCGACCGATGTATATAAATATAGATATATAGGTATAATTTCATATATATATATATATATATAATTTACTTACATAGGTAGTATAGTATATAGGTATATATATATACATAAATTGTAAACTATAATAGACCGTGATCTCCGCGAAACGGATTTTGGTTCGTATCGGAGCGTTTCTCTCGTGACCGAAATCATCCGATATCGATTTAATAGTGAATGGAGATCGGCTGTAATAGAGAAACGTATATCCGAGTCGGTCAACGTATATTCGCGTCAGTCACGAATCAATGGGATTATGAAATTTGATCCCTGTGTGAAAACAATATTTTTATAACTGTCTGACGTTTTTGAATTTGGGGTAGAAACATATTGAGATTGCTTTTTTTCGTTTCGTACCTTTGTTGTTGTTTTTTCTTTTCTTTTTTTTCCTTAAAGTCGAAAAAACGATCGAATCAACGTTTTATTTGTTCCCCGGTGTCACGGATGTGGCGTGTACGAAAAGTGGTTCGCCAACTTGTCCTCGGTAAAATAAAAAAGAAAAAGAAAAATTCTCCGCGTTCTACGGTCCGTTAGAAGCCGTATCGAATTATCGAGAGTTTCGTACTCTTCTAATGTCTGTTCACGATTCTCACTGTTCGCGGATTACCATTTTGTACTTTTACCTCTATATACGTGTACACACATATACCCATACATACATATATATATATATATATATATATATATATATATATATATACATACACGTAGTATTATGGTATTATTGTACATGAAACTCGAGGGAGCTCTGTTCCGTTTCGTGGGCTACAGAAAGGACACCGCTGACTATGCAAATGTGCTGGAGGAGAGGGTGGTAGAGAGAGAGAGAGAGAGAGAGAGAGGGAAATAGGGGGTAGAACAGAGAGTCAGATGCTGCGAGGAAAACGAGAGAAGTGAGAGTGTATAATGTGATAGAAGTATAAGGAGAGTCCCCTGCGGATATCTCGCAGTTCGCTAGCCAGAATCTCTTCTCTCTCTCTCTCTCTCTCTCTCACACACACTCTCACGTACACATTCTTTCTCTCTCCATCTTTCTCTCCAGCATGCGCGCCTTTCGAAACGACAGCTAACCATTGTCAGACGTTTATGAGTGTAATCGTGCAGAACGTGAAACTTTTGCTAGCAGCGGAGAACTGTCGCATAACTATACACACACAGATATATATCTGTGTATATATATATATATATATATGTATATGAGGTGTCGTAGTTTTATTATCCCCCAGTATGCTCATAGCAGGCAATAAAAGGCGTATAGAATACGGAAGTGGAATAGTCTCTCGCGATATAACATTTCTCGATTCGATATCTGCATTGTGCAAATGAAATTTGATCATACTCGTCACTGGAACATACATAAATGTATATAATTTCGCTACGTCCCTCGGTATCATGATATCCGTCCCATAGCCGTTGTTCTCGGGAAACGAATGTTTAAAGAACGCGAACGAGAAAGTATACAGGCGTTGCCTATAGTGACCGATTAATATGATACGAGATACTCTCTTTCTTTCTCGTCGCGGTATTATTTTTTTCTTTTGAAACCCACCTAAGAGATAAAAATTGTTTTATCGTTTCTTTTGTTTCAACGTGAGTTATTTTCATTGTCCACGACCTCCCTTTTATACAACCACCAGACGCTCTGGGTCTAACACATTTGTTTCCTCCCGTAACAATTAATCCCGAAGCTTTCGTTGAAAGAACTCTAAAAATACGACGGACAAGACGAAAACGAAATTCGAGGGAAAAATTTATATCGAAATATATATTTTTTTAACTCTATTTTCGACAAAAAATCTCGTAAAGTACGTTCGTTAAATCTTGAATTGAAAACAAAATATGCGAAATTTTGTTGCACCGTAGGTGAACAAAAAAAGCTCAGCTTTTCACGTATCGCCAGCTGGAAGAAGTGGCAGAGTTTTAGAGTTTTCGGGATAGAAATTTCAACCTCTCCGTATATACGTGGCCCTTAAGGGTTCATCAAGTGCCATTATCCGTTTCGAAAACCTACCGAAATATACTGTATAAGCATATTAACTCGGATTACCAGTTCTCGAGTGTAGAAAGAGAACGAGTATACTGTGTACTAGAGAATTTCACGGTTTAGTCACCTACGTTGAACATATCCCCGAGTGAGATCCTTCAGAGACACACATATACATATATATATATCTATACATATACATACATAGTATATATCCAGGAGATGGTCTTCACTCTCTGGACTGCCGGACTACTTGACCAGCGTGCAAATTGGCGTATACTGGCTCTCGTCTTGTCGTATATATATATACACGTATATATATGGTTCTTACCCCGATAGCTGGAACGTGGCGAGCAAACGACGAAAATCCCTTGCAGTGTTTCAGTACACGAGCCGTGGGGCTGAGGAGGTGGGGTTAGGGTGTTAGAGGGGGAAAACTAGACTCTGTTTACTCAGGATTGGGCACTATATATCCCTGTCCCCCACTCCTCTCTCCCTATCTCTGTATCTCTGTGTCTCTTTCTCTCTCTCTCTCTTTCACATACACACATATATATATATACATATATATCTAGCGTTACGAGGAAAGAGAACGCGACGAGACAGACTCGAAGAGAAGTCTCAGGGCCTTAGCGTCCCGTGAAATGTCAAGGAAATTCGAGAAGGGCCACACAACACTATACGACCCCAACTCCTTCTTCTCCGCTCTTCTCTTGCTTGCCTATATTCGCCTCTCTCTCTTTCTCTACAAATCTTCGAGAATCCCGTGCAATCAGCGTTATTTATTGGAAGACTCGCGTGGTACGGAGGATCGCGCGCTCTTGTGCATCCTTCTGTCTATACATATACTCACACTACCGTAGACACGTAGGAGACGATTGTATGTGAATATCGTAAACCGGTGAACGGAAGGACTTACGTTCTATCGTGTGACAATGGAGAATCGCAGCGACATACGCCCTTCTGGCTTTCAGCGATCGATATAGGGGTATATAAGTGTGTATATATATATATATCTATATATACACTATATATGTATATATATATAGGTCAATATATACGTATATGTGCGTATATATCGAATTGCGCTTCTGGTTGCCGGCACATACTTGGAAGGATCATCCAGTTGTACCGTCGCCTGCTGGTTTTCCGGTTTGCGACGGAACGCCGGCAGACGTGTGGTACGCTATGGAACGCGCCCGACGAAATTTCGTCGTGCATCAACCGCCCTTTCTACTACTTGAAAAGCGACGGCGAGAAAGTGAGAGAGAGAGAATGAGAGTGCGGAGGCTGAGGGAGGGAGAGAGGAGAAGAGAGCAGGCAGAGAGAGGTAGAGAGAGATAGAGAGAGAGGAGAATGCGTCGGATCGCACGCTGACTACCACTACTGGGTTCTGGTCTATACCACTGAGAAGCTAAAGCGAGCAGCAGCAGCAGCTCGACTCGGACGAACGACACGAAGAAGGCTGGCCGCGAGAAGTCCTGGAATATTAAGCGAGAAACGGCGAAGGAGAGACAGCCTGAAAAACGCGGGGAAAGGATGATATATATATATTCCTTTCATCCGTTTGTGGATAGAGGTATTATACGTATATTTATATTTTCGTGGTATTATCATTCATTTTTAAGCCCTATACGTTTGCTGTCAACCACGCCAAAATTGAGATAAAAAAACGAAAGTTTGCCGTACTTACGGTTAATAATCTTTCAGACGTTTTATAATTCGGTATTTATGAAGAGGAACAAAAGACAATAATTTTCACGATGAAAGAATAAAAGTAATTTTATCGTTGAGAAGAGAATTTGAAAGAAGAAAAAAAAATAAATTTTCTTTTCGTAAATATGGAGACATTATTATCCCCGACGGTGAGCTTATTTGTGTATATGTTTTAAAGTTATTTCGGAGAAATAATGATTTGGCGAACGTTGAACGAGCAGAGTGGCTCTTAATGAAAATATCTCGAATCTCCAACTTCTCGTAAAGTCCTCGGTGTCGAGGGAACCCGCGACTAACGAATCATCTATTTTTATGATATGAAATGAGTCGTCCAAATCGCGGATGAATCAAAAATTTAACACCACCTGGCTCTCGAGGTTAACTATAAAATGTCCCATATATATATGGGACATTCTATCGTTAACCTCGATATATATATATATAGATGTAATCACGACTTCTTGGCCTTTCTCGAAGTTTTGAATATTCATCAACACGCGAATCATGCTTATTAATATTTATCCCAACGGATTTGTCGTCTCGGCGAGGCCAAGCAAAGCCTAGGGGAAGAGGGAAAGAAAACGAAGAAGAAGAAGAAGAAGGCAGACGAGGAGAAGGAAGGGGAGGGGGGCGAAAACCTTGAGCAACGATCTCGTACAATTTTAACTATTTTAAGCCGGAGACCAGCTTACAGGCTTTTCTCTCGTAATCCCTTCTTTTCTATCACGAAAGTAACAACATGAATATTTCCATGAGTTAAGGACAATTATAAAATCACTTTGACTTCGTATACATACTTCACTCCGCGTTCTTCTTCTTCTTCTTCTTCTTCTTCTTCTTGTGTTCATGCTTCCCCCCTCTCTCCACATCACATTCATTTTGCATGAATACCTACCCACTTGATTTTCGCAAAGTTTCAAATCTTCCTTTATTCGACCTGGACAAAACTGAAGTGATAATCCTATGGAAATTGTGATACGTAATACCTTTTATCTCTATAGAAATACCATAAATTTCAAGGTAACAACAACGTGAGTACGAGGCAAATGTATAGTCGTTGTCGTCGTCGTCGTCGTCGTTTTGCCTAAAGAGCTCTCCGAGGCTAAGAAAATTCACTTAGCACGATTTTTTCGACCGTGAATATTTTCCATAGATCCAGAAAGGAGAGACGATAAATTCGGTTGAAACAATAATAATTGAATTTATTTGAAACGTACGTGATGATGTAATAAAGAGGATACGAAGTGGGAGGTGAAGATGTGGGAAAAATTGTTGCTGAGGTGTTAAGGCAGGAGAATCATATAGACGCGTGAATTTCAGTCGATTTTCATAATTTTTTTTTTAACAAATAACTTTTTCGCAATTTGTGAAATTTGGCATATTATTTATTTATATTTTTAACTGCTAGGAGAACTTTGTTTTAAATGACAAATGGCCGATTTATTGTGCAGTCTTCGGAGAAAAACGCAGCACGAGTCGTTTATTGGTGGGGCTTCTAGGTCTTCTTGTATTCATGCGAAAAAAAAACAAAATTCTGATTGTTTATTAATGTTATAATTAGTCGGTGAACCTACAAAAAATGAATAAAACGAAAAATTCGCGGATTAAGACACTTTAGAAAAAAAGTTTGCAATTTTTACTACATTTTCCAATGGTTTTCGCCTCGGAAAAAATATTATAATTTTTTTATTTTCAAAAAAAGGTCAAACTTGTTTTCATCCAAATTAACTTTATTCGAAGATTACAAAATCCGAAATTTCCCGTATATTAAGAATAATACGTCTCCGTTCCACGATACTCCTTATTTTGCTAGTTGAGAAGTCGAAAAAATTGAATACTTCGTTTTTTTTCACCTTTGACCCGTGAAATTAACAAAATCCGGGGACAATTATAGGATATTCGTAACGCAGGAAAATTACTGATTTTGTAAATATTAGGTACCAGTTAAAGTTATTATGAATGAAAAAACAACTTTTATTATATTATTATTATACTATATATATATAACTTATTCTAAGCATCGGACAAAATTTCTCTCTCTCTCTCTCTATATATATATATCTTATTCTAAGCGTCGGAGAAAATTTCGATGCGCAGGACCACCAGTGACCGAGAATATGCACCAGCTTCACGGCCGAGTTTCGCAAATATATGCAAATTCGATTTATATATTGCGCATGTATTTCCGTCCGGTACATCGTCGCCTCACACTCCACGCCCGTCGTCCAACATCGTTGTAGCCATTGCGTAGTCAGGATGACGACGACGTTGCAACCGGTACATCTATACAGAAACTCGTGATATAATACACAGCCGAGGTTCTCGGTTCCCGATGGGAGATCTTCCTCACGGATGTACGTTAAAGGGTCCCTGGGATGCGCATTCTGCATCGCAAAAACTCCTCGAGCCTTGCTGAAGTGCCTAAGAAGTTGACTACGACGACTAACACGAAACGGACCTGCGGATGTTTTCCACCTCTATATAATACATATATACGTCCCTTAATATCTGTACTTTTGCGAAATACGATATTTTTATCCAATCCATCATTCATAAATAAATGATCGATAATAATCGATCGTTTAAATTTTCGCACGTTCCATTTTTCGACGATTACATTTTTTTTTCATTTCATTAAATTTATTAATTCTTTCAAATCGAATGAAAAATAGACGAAATAAATATTCGCTAAAGCGACCATGCAAAGATCATATCCGCCGCAACCCCCTACCGCCTCGGGGATTTTTTCAAATTTTATTTCAATTTTATTTCAACTGTTTGACTATTAATTCGCGCAAAAGTTCTTTTCTTTTCTCGTGTTACGAATATACTATATTTTTTTTCCCTGCAGGCACGCTACGAGCAAAGTTTTGCAAAGTTTGACGATGAACCCCGTGCTCGCGGAAGGGGTCGGATTAAATATTTTTTCCGTCCAACTCTTTCGCGTACATGTATATATATATATGTACGTGTATACATACTCACCTCATCTCTCACCCTACTCCCCCGTCCCTCACCCCCCGGCCCGCCACACCCCAGTGTCCGCCATACTGTAACACGAAAATGCACAAGCATCCATGTACATG